>OU612043.1:104328043-104564348 GCA_914767935.1 Coremacera marginata
CGGCGTGCCCTCCGTAATTGTAAGCGATGGTTGCGAATGAAATAATTTGAGTAATAAAAAGTTCAAAAATTGTCGAAATGCTCGAAAATGCGTTTTATTTTGGAGTTTTTTATATATTATATTTTTAAAATAAGAAATTATGCATTTGAGATTTGAGGAAAAAAAAAACACAAACCATCTATTTCGATGTTAAATTTGTTGAAGAATCTGGTTCTGGACTTGGAATTCCCGAATCCGGTGCCACTGAAAACTCACTGCAGAATTGAGGTTTTTCATTTATTTTCATACTATTTTTCAAAAACTTTTTATTTTAGTTACTGTGTACACAAAATGGCCTTTCATACTGCATAAAAAGTTTTTGAAAATTTATCAGGACCGACCTAATGGGTAAGCATGAAAAAAATAGTATGAAAATAATCGATAAATCTTAACGTTAGTTCGTATAGAATAATAATTTTTTGATTGTTCGTTCGTTCGTAGTAAAACGAAATAAATATTTTGTTCGTTCGCTCGTAGAAAATAGTTGTTAGTTCGTTCGATCGTAGAAAATAGTTGTTCGCTCGTTCGTTCGTAGAACATAGTTGTTTGTTCGTTTGTTCACAGAAAATAGAAATTTAAATTATGTTGATAAAATTAAAAAATATGTTCGTGCAATGCTCGGCTTGAGCCCGCAACATTTCGAATATATAATATAAAAATGTATATATACATATTTGTACAGAGTCCTCTAGTCTTCACTAGCCATCTAAGGTAATGAATAATAAGCCGGGTTCTAATTAAGTTTATAATTTGCTGTAAAAAAATTTATTCTGTTAATATAAATATTAATACACACCGTTTCGGTAGTTTTTTCCAGCCTTAGGCCATCCTGCCACCATGTTATCAGTGCGGGTGGGCGAGATCCAGCACTTTGACATAGAAGGTCGTAACGTCGACCTGCCGATAGAGACTGATGTGCACCAAGAAGTCTTACGTTGAGTGGAGCAACTGCAAGCATACATAAAAAAGTGTTTGTTGAAGGATAAAGAATGAGTTATACATAAATACAAAAAACACAAAAATTTGCAGCTGTTCAATTTAGTGCTTGTTGAAATTGATATCTCATTAATGGTAAAAGGGTAGACAAATTCTCTAAACAATAGCACACAGTGCGAGGTATTTTAGCAAGAGTATATAAAACACACGATGGTTACTGTACGACGGTATCTCTCAAACTGTCCTTTATTCTTTTCAGTTGCCGGTATGCCGGTGAATATATACATCAATAAACTTATTCTAGACTTAACATTAGAGTGAGATAGAATAACGGACACAAGTAATAATACATAACGCTGCACAGTGACACAGCATAACAAATGTACTGCACAGTGGAATGGTATAACATATTGCAACAATTCGGCCGTCCTGACGACCAGGATCTCCTGATCCTATATGCTTTAACCATTACCACTAGTTGACACCACACGACCTTTAAACCATGGTTTAATATTGGCTATTGCCCACACTCCTATATATGGAGTGCGCGATAGCTGAAACCCGTCCATGTCTTCAACGACATAACGATAATTTCGCACAACTTTTGAAATTTTATAAGGCCCTCTAAACTTTGGAATCAGATTTTTTGACACCCCACTACGAGAGTCACAGTTTTTAACCATAACGTCTTCTTCTTCTCTATATACCGTGGAATCTTACCGCTCCTTGTCAACGTATTGTGTATTATATTCCTGTATCTGTTTTTGACTTAATTCTGCTTGAGTTCGTGTCTCTTTTATATTCTGACTAACAACATTTTGTGCTTCGTCAATAACATTTTGTTTAAGACTGTCTACTACTGTACCCTTTTGTCGTATTCCAAACAACATAATATTTGGATGTTCATTTATCATTCGATGAACAGTATTGTTGAGAACATACTCAACCGTCTCAAGCACATTGTACCAATATTATCCTTTATCTGGTTCTGTCAACTTGGCTAACATTGGCGCTAAGCTCCTGTTGACTCTTTCTACCTGTCCATTAGCCTGTGGCGACCCTGTCGTTATTTTTACGTGCTGTATGTAATTTGTTTCCAGGAATTCTTAGAAGTCATGGGAAGTGAAACAGCTGCCTTTATCTGAAACTATACATTTAGGATGACTGTACGACCTAAAATAGTCTTTAAATGCCTAAATTACCTCTTTAGTGTTTGTTGTTTTCCTCGAGTATAACCTTACAAATTTCTTGTATGCATCCCCAACTATGAATATATATTTTTTACAAGTATGGCTTTTGATTGGTTCAAAGTGGTCTATATGCACTAGTTCAAACGGTTTATTTCCCTTCGGAATGTTATGAAGAAGTCCTTTTTGTTTACCACTTTTTGAAGAAAACCCTATACACCTTAAACAATTCTAAACATGATCTGCTTTCTTTCTTATGTTTAAAAACCAATAACTTTTTGAAATCAGTTCAAGAACATTGTCAATGCCTACGTGTCCCATCTCATCATGATTTACAAAACATGATCTTCCATAGCTTCGGGGACACAAAATAATAATGTATTGTTGTCTTTTTTCCTGTACACAACCCTGTTGCGCATTGCATAAAATTTATGTTCGTTTGTCTGTAAAAATGTTTGTAACTCACTTAATTTTTTGTCATTACCTTGTCGTATGACCAAATTCTCCTCGAAAGTATTTGTTTCTATGACCAGTCTATTTGTACTCCTACTTAACGCATCAACATGTTGCATCCGTGCCCCTTTGTTCAATAGTGTAGTCATAGTTTTGTGACTCCATAGCCCACCTTGCGATTCTGTGTTCATTTCTCTTTTGTTTAAAGTCATGGCTAGCGAATTGTAGTCTGTGACAATTTTGAACTTTTTGCCTTTTGAAATATACACGAAAACGTTGTAAGGCGTATATAATGCCTAATGTTTCTAGTTCGAAACTGTGGTACTTTAATTCAGTTTTAGTGGTTCTTTTTGAATAATAAAAAATAGGATGCAGCTTTTTGTCTTCCTTCTTTTGTAATAGAATTGCTCCAAAACCTACAGAGCTCGCATCACATTGCAACTCTGTTTCAGCTTTTGGGTTATAATCGCTATAAGCGCTAATATTGGTGCTTTAATTAACTTATCTTTTTGTGCCTCGAATGAATTTAATTCTTAAGCTCCAAAATTAAACGTACTGTTTTTCTTTGCCAAATCGTCTAACGGCTTAGCTATTATGGAAAAATCTTTAATGAAACGTGGAAAATATGAACAAAGTCCCAAGAAACTTTGTACCGCATGCTGTTTGTTTGGCAGTGGAAAATTTCTTATGAATTCTAACCCTTTATCATCTGCCTTTATACCATTCCCTAAAATAATAAATCCTAAGTAATTAACACTTGTTTGAAGAACATCACATTTATCTAGTCTTAATCCTAATTTATTCTCTAACAACCGCTTGAAAACTTCAACAAGTACCTGAAAGTGTTGTTCGATACTTTCTGTCGCTATCGAAATGTCATCCAAATATATTATAAATTTCTCATCCCTAACCATATCGGCAAAAATTTTATTAATATACTTTTGGAAAACTGACGGTGCATTTTTTTACCCAAAGGTCATAAATGAGGGGCTTAGGATAATTGTCTTTAGCTGTTGTCTTGTTAAGTGTCCGAAAATATACACACATTCTAAGCTCCCCACTCTTCTTTGGTACTAAAACGATTGGAGACGCACACTCCGACTCACTTGGTCGTATAATTTCTTTGTCCAAAAATTCGTCTAACAATTTTTGCAGCTGTCTTTTATCAGTATAAGATAGTCGACGCGGAGGGCAGTGAAAAGATTTCGGGTTTTCTAGATCTAGTTTCATATCTGTTTTTAACATTGGTTCACTGGGACGCTGTGGTGTCAAATAGTATTTAGAAAACAATTCATCAAATATTCGACTATTACTGTAACTTATTTCTTTACCAAAGTTGTAGTTTCCATTCTGTTCTATTTCGTAATTAATTGATAAAATCTGTTTTACAAAATCATCATCTTGAAGATACGAACTATTTGTAGATATTATCTTATTATCTTTTTCTATAGTTTCTACATTAGATTCACATAACATTTTTACTTTAGCTGATTTTAAAAAATCGTTTCCTAAAATTACAGAATAGCTCATAGACTCGTCGTCAACCACATATAACTCCACATCCACTCTACAACCCGACAATTACACTATGCAAGAAATTTTACCACGACATTCAAGAAATAAAAACATATTTTTATCGCTATTACATAATTTATAATATCTTACATAATCGTTGTGCTCTACTAACTGGATTGACTTCTACTTAATAAGCTGACAGTTCGCAGAGACTTTTCCACATTCACACCAATATTTGCAGCTGCATTCGGTGCTCGTGGTGGTTGTTCAAAACGTTGACTTATGCCCTGTTTGAAAACACACGATGCGTGTATTTCACGAACGCATCGTCAAACAGGCGAAAATCAGCTGTTTTGGCACGTTAATTTATTTTCATTTTTGCTGAACAGATTCTCCATCTGCCCGATCAAACTTGTGATATCTTCATACATGTCATTTGGTTTTGACTGTAGCCAGGTTTGAGCTTTGCCCTTCAATTTTGTCAACACCAAAGCACGCATTTTGTTGTCGTCTAATTTGTAAATTTCTTTGACGCTTTTTAAAACATTAAAGGTAATGTTCTGTTCATCCCTCATAGTGTCACTACTTTCTAACTGCGCTACAGGCTTTTCTATTTGTGTCGTCCTCTTTAGCAATTCATTTTACTTAGATAGAATTTCTTTTTCGCTTAACAATAACTCTAACTCTCTTTTCATAAGTTCTTTTTTTTTGTTTACGTTTTCTAAACTTGAAACTTTTGGTTGTTGTTTCATTTCATATTTCAGTAGTTTTTGTTGCTCTTCATTCGTCTGTAAGTTTTGTTGTTTCTTTCCATTTGTATGTAAACTTTGGTGTTTCATTTCATTTGTCGCTATTAGATTTTGTTGCTCTTCATTCGTTTGTTGTTTTTGTTGTTTCCTTATATTTGTGTGTAGACTAGAGCCCTGCATGAGTATGCTTTTTCGCCTCCCTGAATATATTCGCTTGCTATAGAATAAAAAATTTCCTCTATCCCTTTTCTGCTTTGGTCATACCTGATCTTACACTCTCTTTGTTTTATTCAGATATAAGAAACGAAGAGAATAAGAGCACGATGCTTTACTAACAACAGCAGGTATCAAATAAAGCAATAAAAAATAACAAAAATATCAGTGCTCATACCCTAAATATTTAGCGAATATTTTTTTATTCGTTCGTTCGTAGAACAAAAAGAATGTTTTTTGTATTGGGACCCAAAGAAGGGTGGTTGACAGGGAGTAGGTGTGTTCGGGAGAAATGTTGAAGAGCAAAAAATAATAGGACCAACTTATATATTTGACCCCTCCAGGAGTTCAGCTACGGCCCATATAAACTATTTCGACAGTTTTAGTGTTTTTTGTATCGAAGGTAGCGAATACAGAAACAAAAAATAACACAAATATGCATTAAGAATAACATAAAGCTTATTGCGGGGAAAAACCAACATACTTGATTCTTATTCAGGTCACTGCAGCAGATTCCTGAGTATTTGTGTAGTTTATTACCCTATAGGAACAAACTAACTTGTTTTTAAAAACAACTAGTTAAAAAATTAATTTAAAATAAACCAGTATATGAACTACTTTGAATTATATTAAGGCGGCATCCACTTCAATTGTAAATAGTTTTATTTGCATGATATATGAAATAATTGAAATACTACTTAAAACCAAGTGATTGATAAACTACTTCGAATTTTATTAAGGCGGCAACTACTCTGATTTTGACATGTTTTAATTGCAAGTTTTTATTAGTTATTAACCATGTTATTTCATCAAATATTAACTTTAGGCCATCAGTAATAGTTTTCAATTGGTTATTTTAAAGTAGTTAAAAACTACTTTAAATTTAACTAATTTAACAAGTAGTTAAAAATATATGCAGACGAAAGTCAATTGACTTATTTAGCGGACATCACCATACAAAATATGTTAGTTCGTTCTATGGGAAAAAGTCAGAATTTCAACTAGTTGTGGTTGACAAAAAACTTCTTTATCAACTACTTTTAAATTAGTTGATTTTTCTACAGGGTAAGTACTCAGAGAAATAACTGAAACAACGCATAGATCGCAAGCTCACCTCAGTGCAAAAGTTTATGAAAAGAGAACAGAGAAGAAATAAAAAGTTATTCTCTTGCGCTACACGGCCTGTTGCTACAGCAGAGAATCAGGGTATATTCACTTGATGAATAATGACATTACAATTAGTTATGCAGTAGATATCATTGTTTTCTAATAAGTATAATTTTTTTGGTACAGCCAACTTTTTTTTTTTTAAGATATGTTTATGTTTTCGGTGTCATTGAATAGAAAATCGAATAAATTACAAAATTAATCCTAAAAAAAAATTTCATTTATAACGCAAAATTCTGAGAAATTTGCACTCAAAATTTAAATTTGGTAGTTTCAATTGATTGATTTTATGTTCACACGAGCACAGCTCGGTAACGGTTAAGTTGGTGGGGTTTGTTGATATACCGTTGGAAAGGTGATTTCATTGCCTTTAAGCTATTGCAACTAGTGCAACTATTTACGGAGCTGAAAGGTTATGTCGAGCTGAGCAAAAAATCGTATGGGAGGGGGGCGTCTATTTTCACATTCTTAGGAGCTACAGGGTTAACTAAAATTTCACGACTTTGATTAACTTTATTGTTTCTAGCAGAAAAACTAACTCACGTAAAACTTATTTTGACAGCTCATTATAAAGGCAATAAAATCACCTTTCTAACGGCATATCAACAAACCCCACCAACTTAACCGTTACCAACCTGTGCTCGTATGAAGATGAAATCAATCTATTGATACTCTATCAATCGCTTTTTTTTTTGTTTCTTATTACTTTTTCACTCGTTTTAATTTAGGAATTTTCGAGGTTTAGTTATTTAGAAGTCTATTCTACCTTTAAATTAACTTTTTGTGCATTTCATCCCACTTCTGAGATTTTAGCAAGAGGATATAAAACACACGATGGTTACTGTACGACGGTTTCTCTCTTTATTCTTTTCAGTTGCCGGTATGTTGGTGAATATATACACCAATAAACTTATTCTAGACTTAACATTAGAGTGAGATAGAATAACCGACACAAGTAATAATACATAACGCTGCACTGTGCCACAGCATAACAAATGTACTGCAGAGTGGAATAGTATAACATATTGCTACAATATTTATTTGGTTTCCAGTCAAAAGGACTTATTAAAAATGGTTTTTGAGGGAGAGTTTTCATTATATTATTCCAAGTAAAAACTATTTTCACATTCTTAGGAGCTACAGGGTTAATTAACATTTCCCGACTTTGATTCACGTTATTGTTTCTAGCAGAAAAACTAACTTGCATAAAACTAATTTTGATAGCTCATTTTAAAGGCAATGAAATCATCTTTTCAACGGTGTGTCACCAAACCCCGCCAACTTAACCATTCCCGAGCTGTGATCATGTGAAGAAGAAATCAATCGGTTGAAATTACCAAATTTTAACTTTGCAAATTTCTCAGAATTTTTCGTAATAAATGAATTTTTTTTAGATCAATTTTGTAATTTATTCAATTTTATTTTCAATGGCAGCAAAAACATAAACATATCTTTAAAAATAAAAAAGTTGGCTGTACTAAAAAATTATACTTATTAGAAAATACTGATAAATAATGACATTTCAATTAGTTATGCAGTAGATAATATCATTGTTTTCTAATAAGTATAATTTATTTTGTACAGCCAACTTTTTTATGTTTTAAGATATGTTTATGTTTTTGGTGTCATTGAAAAGAAAATTGAATAAATTACAAAATTGATTCTAAAAACAAATTTCATTTATTACGTAAAATTCTGAGAAATTTGAACTCAAAGTTGAAATTTGGTAGTTTCAATCGATTGATTTCATGTTCACACGAAAACAGCTCGGTAACGGTTAAGTTAGTGGGGTTTGTTGATATACCGTTGGAAAGGTGATTTCATTGTCTTTAAAATGAGTTATCAAAATTAGTTTTATGCATGTTAGTTTTTCTGCTAGAAACAATAACGTGAATCAAAGTCGTGAAATGTTAATTAACCCTGTAGCTCCTAAGAATGTGAAAATAGACCCCCCCTCCCATACGATTTGTTGCTTAGCTCGGCATAACCTTCCAGCTCCGTAAATAGTTGCACTCAATTGCGGGACACCCTCTATATGACGACACCGAAATTATATTAAAACTTAAACCACGCCAAATACCAAAACTAAGTTTTATTCCCACATGGGCGTAAATTGCAATACCCGGTGTGGACTAAAAACCTTATTACAAGTTGTATTCGATTTTGAACCATAGCGTACTAATAAAAACGAAACTGGTTTTGCTTACACAATTTATTTCTTTTTTTTTTCTTTTATACTATAATTTTTAAACTAACTCCTCTTGTAGGTATCGAACTCACGTCTTCATTGAAATGAAAGTAGTAAAGTTGCTTGTGCGTCATAATCAAATAAAAATGTTTCACAACAATTGTATAATAAAGCTTTGTTAACCAAAAAAATAACACCGAATCATAATGCTTTTGAATCTTAACAATCTGAAAATTAAGACGGAAAGTATTAAAATAGTATTCAACATGGATTAAAATGTAAAACATGTTGTATTTAATCTAATATCATGGCTATCTTAGTTCAAAATCTATTCCAATTGTACTAGATTTTGAAACCAATTTTATTAATTTTTTGTTATTTTGTATTAAAATTTAAACCGTAGGTACTAAAGTTCAAATTTAATTCCAACTTTATTAAATTTAAGTACAGCTTTGACTTAAAAAATTTCTAGTATTTTGAGAAGTAATAATTCTAATATAAAACGGTTTAAAAAATACATTATTCCAACCATTGTGTTAAGCTGTCACATTTGGAGCCACCGAAATTTAAAAAAAGTACCAAAAAATACACCAAGCTCCAAACCTCATTTCTTTTGCGCCGAAATTATTAAATTAAAGTACAGGTTGAACAAAAATTCATGTATACCTAAATAAACTACTTCTAGAACTTTAAATGAGTTTCTCTCGCAAAGGCTGTTTAAAACCGGTGGACAGCATTACTCGAAAACTATGATAAGCATCGCTATCAAATTTATTAAACTTAGTAGCCAATATAGTTGGTACTTTTAATCGTTCGATTTTGATTTTAGAGAATTACTTTTTTTATAGCCTAAAAAAATTACTTTTTTAGTCAAAAATCACTTTTGACGTAGAATTAGGTATTTTCACAAATTTTTCCAAGGTCATGCTAACGTTTTTGGGGCACACTTTAGGGTATACATACATCCTTTAAGATTCATCGTACAAAGATAAAATTTATGCCAAAATATCAGCTATATTGTCAATAACTTTGGAATATCACTTCTTTAATAAAGCCAAAAGTAGCAAAAGAAAAGAAGAAAAGTTCACATTTTTGTATGAGAATATCATTGCTGCTTCAGTTGCTGCTAACGTTCTTATGTTTGATGCTTTAGTTCGTGCCGAAACCTCGTAATAGTTTTACGAATTTCTCTGAGCCTTAAGCTTCCCTATAGGAACAAACTAACTTGTTTTTAAAAACAACTAATTAAAAAACTAATTTAAAATAAAGTAGTATATGAACTACTTTGAATTATATTAAGGCGGCAAACACTTCCATTCTAAATAGACTTTTTTTATATAATTTTTACGATGCCTTATGCATTCACGTAATGAATTTATATTTATATATTTATATATTTTTCAAATCAGACTTTCTTTCAAACTTTTTTTCAAACGACTTTTTTATTTAATTTTTTAATATGCCTACGTAATGATTTATGTATTTTTTTTTTTTCAAAACAGTCAAACAAATTATCTCTTTGATGTATAGAAATTTAAAATTTTTATGCTTTTAAATTCATCTTCAGTAAGTGGAATATGAACTAGTTTTCAATTGATTTATTTTAAAGTAGTTACAAAATAATTTAAATTTAACTAGTTTAACAAGTAGCTGAAAATATATGCAGACGAAAGTCAATTGACTTATTAAGCGGACATCACCATACAAAATATGTTAGTTCGTTCTATTGAAAAAGTCAGAATTTCAACTAGTTGTGGTTGACAAAAAACTACTTTATCAACTACTTTTTAATTAGTTGATTTTCCTACAGGGTTGGAACAGAATGCGATTTAGTTGTAGCGATTCCATGTAGTAACCTCATCAGCCGTTCACTGTGTAGCACGCTACTCCAAAAAATATGTGCACAATGGCACGAGCGCTTCAGAGAACACTTATTTATCATTTTTTTTGATTTTACAAATATTGTTTATTTCGAACACATATTTTGGTACCGACAACGTTTGCAGCATCGATTTGATATACTCAATCCTAAAAAAAAGCATCATTAATACAATTTTCTGAGCAGCGTAGTACTCAAAAGTTAAAGTTAGCTTAACTTTCGCTACAATTACAGCTACGAGCCACAGACGTAGTACGCATTCTGTGCGATTCCGTGCATTTAGCATATTTTAACTTTTGACAGTTCATACTACGTACTACAAGCTACACCATTCTGGTTCCCACTTTAAGCCTAGTTTCCACTTTGTCAGTTGTATGAGGACATAAAACTTAATCAATTACAATATCACCTAACTAAAAATATTCTATATTTTTTGTATAGCTCAATTCGATAATTCAGTATTTTTTAATTTTTCTCCATCGTCAAACCTAAAGAAAATGCCAACGAATTGGCATTTTTAATTTTATTGACAGCAATTGACCACTGAAATTACATTACAATCAATGTTTACGTATAAAAATTATTGCACTGCTAAAAAGCTTTCAGTCTACTGGCAGACTCTAATCAGTTAGGGTGGGGTCACTTTCTCCGCCTGACACAGAAAAAAAAAGAGACGAGAGAAAATAAGACGTTGCAATACGAAGAAGCGGCATAGGTAATTATAAAACTTTATATTTGGTATTATAAAAACGCAGCGCTACTACATACAAACCATTATAATTATCTAAATCATGAATTGTTTTACGAATATTTTTCAGTAGCTGCTTGTGTTGTTATTAATACGAATATATGAAATATTTGTATGTACATATTTCTTTCGTTTTTGTAGTTTCTTATTGTTTTTGTTAACCTTTAGCAAGATAATACAATACAATAAAATAATACAAAAAAGACCCAGTTTCGATAGTATCGTAAGTGTGGACGTACAACTTTTTGTTTGACATATTTGTTGATGAATTTGTTGTTCTTGTTCCGTTTTATATTGGTTAAAAATAAATATAATGCAATCTTTTGTTTAATAAATTGAAATAAAAATTTCAGAATAATATGAATTTATTATTGTTCATTGTTTGAGTTATTTTATTTTAGTTTTTTTTTATTATATGTATTTAAGTTCAACGACTAGCAGTTTGCCTTGTTTATAATATTCGTTGCTCCAGTTATAAAAAATGTTTGCGTAAACAACAAAATACCATGTTAATTTTTAACAAGTAGCATTTGCTTTGTTTACATTCTTTATTGGTTTGGTTAATTTTTATATTTTGTAATCAGTAAATCGCATTGTGAGTAACTGCAACCTAAATTGCCGGTCATTGACCAAAGCTATGTTTTTTATTAATGTCAATAAAAATATTATTTCCGCAATTCAACGTCAGCATATTGCCGGTCGCTAAGCTGTAAATTGTAATGTTATTAACAATAAGTTACTATGTAAGTGTTCGAATTTCAATCTATAAAGGAGTTACAATTTAAACTTCAACAAAACCAATCGTTTTATTTAAAACTTAGTTAACATCGTTGCTACCAGTTCAAGTGCTGGGAGTAACAATCATCAAACTCAAGCTCACCATTTCAACTTAGTTCATGTGCTAAGTTGAAGGCTTGATCCTTGAGTAATCAGCGTTCCACATCGCAATATTTGGTGACCCCGAGAGAAGACAACAATCTTCTGATAAATAAGGACATCATATCGGCAACAATCCACTGCGTGAGCCGTTTAGTGAACCCGAGATAGGAAGCACAGACTTCTGAAAATTTCTACTAAGCGCGTAAAATTTTAATTTCGTTAAGCGTGATAGTTTAAAAGTTCGTCGCGAATAAAATTTCGATCGTCCATCACTTGGACACATCAACCACATTGCGTTGTACAATAGCGTGAGCCGTTTAGTGATTTTAAATAAGACAACAATAGATCAGGACAATATTCCTGAGTTCCTGAAATTATTTGAACATTTTGAACAAAAGCTACGGGTGATGAGATACAGAAGATCATCAACAATTTCAAGAGAGATGGCGCAGACAGGAAGAAGACCGCAGCATACTTTCATGAGCGACTTCAAAATCTTGATAGAGCCTGGAATTAATTTGAAGAAGACGATACAGCTTTACGGTCGTTACACAAGGTACCAATAGAGAATGAGTACTTCACATCAGGGTACTACGACAAAGTCAAAGCAATAGTAACTGAATACATCAATATTTTTCAAATAGTACAACAGCTTGGACCAGTGGCAGGTGCTACTTCTCAGTCAACTGCAGCTAGCAACACGCAGACCTTGGCAACCGGCGGAAGATTTACTGCCGGGCAACAAATGCCGGAATCTGAATCAGCAGTCAGCATAGCAAGCAGCTTGCGTATCCAACGTGCGCTTATGACGTCATTGCATCGTCTCTTACATGGAATTGTAGATACGATATAACAATAGCAAGAATTTACAAAGGCAACATAGCACGGCTAAGAAAATTATGGAATGAAACCGAGACATTGAACTACAGGATATGGGAACTTAGCTCATCTCCAGAACAACACGGCTATGACTACGGCACTTATTTAGACACAGAAGTGCTTGTACACAATCAGATAATTAATCTGTCAACGAAATCCAGAGGCCAAACTCTTCAGCAGATACCGTTCAGCAATCTTGCAGGCTGCCAAAGATCTCCATTCCAAAACTCGATGGAGATTACCTCAAAAGGCAAACATTTTATGACATTTTTTCAGAAATGGTACATAAAACTTCATTACCCCCCATACAAAAAATGTGGTATTTGAAGTCAAACTTAACTGGTGAAGCGGAAATAGTCATCAGGCATTTAACATTGACGCAGGACAATTACAGCATTGCCTGGAAGGCGCTTCAAGACCGATACCAAAACAGAAGGGTATTAGCTTCAACATTGCTACAACGAATAATAGGACATCCAATCCTAGTAGCAGATAACGCGTTGTCATCAGCATTAAAAAATCTTCATGCTGCAATACATGAGAGTATTTTAGCCTTAAAAAATCTAGGCATAGACACGTCATCATTGGATCTAATACTCTTGCACATACTCGTAATGAAGTTGGATAGACAAGGACACATGCTGTCTGAGCTATCATTAAAAAATCCCAAGGAAATCCAAACCATTAAGGAATTCCTCTTGTTTCTCGAGCATCGTTTCCAATCATTGGAGGCGCTTGGCGGAAGGGAAAGGCCAACATCATCAAGAGCAACAGCATCAATGGCAGTGACTTCTTCCAAAAAAGGATGCAGCTACTGTTCCATCGAAGAACATCCAATATATTATTGCGATAAATTCCTGAAGCTAGCTGTATCCGAGCGTTTGAACTGGGTGCAAAGGCAGAGGCTATGTGTCAACTGCTTCAAACACAATCACAGCTCAAAAACGTGCAAAGCAAAATCATGCAGCAAGAGTAGTAAAAGACATAATTCACTAATACACTTGAATCCCACAAACCAGGTTCCAAATGAGAAAAAGTATCCAAAATTCTAAGCAACATTCCAGCAGAGAAGTAACTGCATCCAACGCATCCGTAGCTTTAGCCGCAGCCAAAGTGATGTCGTCACACAGGAGCTATGTACTGTTAGCAACAGCTAAAATCAGAATTACAGCAACCAACGGGCAGTCTGGTGTATTCAGAGCACTCCTTGACTCCGGCTCTCGGATTAATATAGTGACCAAACGACTCATCAAACGACTGAACATTGTTCCATCTAAGGCAGCGCTTCGCATTGAAGGCATTGGTGGCAGAACAAGAAATGCAACACAAC
Source organism: Coremacera marginata (assembly GCA_914767935.1). Lineage (NCBI taxonomy): Eukaryota > Metazoa > Arthropoda > Insecta > Diptera > Sciomyzidae > Coremacera > Coremacera marginata. The sequence continues at coordinate 104,342,206 of OU612043.1, forward strand.
GTATTAATTTCGAACTTCAATCAAGAACAACCAAATTTTCAACAAGGGAAGAAGCATTCGCTTTGCCAAACAATGTTCCAGTTCAACCAGCTCAACCATTAGACGTCTCCTCATGGTCCATTCCTGGTAACATTCAGCTAGCCGATCCAGCAATTTATGAGCCAGAAAAGATTGATGTACTACTGGGAGCAGAATTCTATGTTAGCTTAATGTCAACTGGTCGAATCGAGTTTTCTCCAGAGCTACCAATCCTACAGAACACATTGCTAGGTTGGATAATCAGCGGTAAAATTAATAACGATTCAGCGTCAAATGCAATCACTTGTGCAGTCTTCAGTCATGAAGAATGTTCAACCGACGAACTGATACAAAAGTTCTGGAAACTTGATGATATCGGTGGAACCGATACCAACCTTACGCTCGCACTGTGACAAGCACTGTGAGACCCATTTCAATCAAAACACAATTAGAAACAGTGAAGGTAGATTCGTCGTGAAAGTACCACTATCCGATCACCCAAGCAGCTTAGGCGATTCTGGGACTATCGCATTCAAAAGATTTTTGGCATTACAGACACGTATTGCAAAAACTCCAGCTTTAAAAACACAATACGGCGAATTTATGAAGCAATACATAGAACTAGGACACATGAGTGAAATCAGTCTTAATAATATTCAACATCCGCATTGCTTTATTCCTCATCACAGCGTCTTAAAACCATCAAGCACAACTACACAATTGAGAGTTGTCTTTGAGGCATCAGCTAAGACGTCATCAGGATTATCGCTTAACGACATCATGTACACTGGTTCAACTTTACAAAGCGACTTATTCTCAATACTATTGAGGTTTCGACTACCAAGATTTGTCTTCACCACAGATATCGAGCAGATGTACAGACAAATCTTAATTGATCAAGCCGATCGCAGTTTACAGCTCATTTTGTGGAGGGAACCCGAAATCGATCCTCTAAAGTACTATCAGCCTAACACCGTAACTTATGGAACATCTTCAGCTCCATACTTAGCAACTAAGTGCTTACAACAGTTAGCAGAGAGAAACATAGAAAGATTTCCACTAGGTGCCCAAGTGTTACGCGACAGTTTTTATGTTGATGATGGTGCGAGTGGATCAGACAGTCTAATGACAGCCATGGAAACCCAAAAACAACTAACAACAATTCTTCAAGAGGCAGGATTTAAACTTCGGAAATGGTGTGTAAACCATCCCAAGTTATTGCAAGGAATACCTCCACAGGATCAAGAAGTTAATCTTGACTTTGAAAATACTTCAACCAAAACATTAGGATTAACCTGGATTCCTAAAGCAGATCATTTTTGCATAATAACGAATCTAGAAAATAATTCAAGCATAACAAAACGCACAATCATCTCAGACACAGCAAGAATATTTGATCCATTAGGTCTCACAGGTCCGGTTGTCATCACTGCGAAAATATTTATTCAACAATTGTGGCAGCTTAAGTTAGCATTGGACGATTCTTTACCATTAGAATTAGAAGCAACTTGGTCAAAATTTCTAAATGAGTTAAGAACTTTAAAAAATGCATGCGTTCCTAGGCACGTCTTCAATGGTCAAAGGCCAAGTACGATTCAAATTCACACATTCGAGGACGCATCTGAAAGGGCTTATGGCGCTGCAATTTATCTTCGGTTAAAACTACCAAATAATAGCTTACTCGTCAAATTGTTATGTGCCAAATCACGGGTGGCACCTCTCAAACGACAAACATTGCCTCGCTTAGAGTAATGCGCTGCAGTGCTTGGGGCGGAATGAACATCAAGGGTAAGGAAGGATCTACAATTAGCGGCTGAGATTTCGTATTTTTGGTCAGACTCAAAAATTGTGTTATCCTGGATAAATTCATCATCTGCATCATTGCAAACTTTCGTCGCTAATCGAGTAAGCAAGATCCAAAACCTCACCATTCCAATTCGTCATGTAAGCTCAAAGGAAAATCCTGCTGATGTTATTTCGCGAGTACTCCAGCCTACTAAATTAATGACGTGCAACTTATGGTTTTATGGGCCGCTATTTTTACACGGAAATTCATCACATTGGCCTAAACCATTTGTTAACAATGATCATATATCAACGGATCCGGAACGTAAGCCAAAGGTCCAGAGTCTAGCTGTTGTGTACAACATAAATCACAGGAACTCTTTCAAAATACTACAATGGGTAGTGGCGTATGTTTTGAGATTCATCCAAAACCTCAAGACTAATGCGGCAGCACGAACAACACAAGTTTCACTCAGCGTCGAGGAATTAAATGTTGCACTGACAGTAATCATAGCAGCTACACAATCCTCTGATTTCAGCAAGGAAATCAAACAAATAAAGGCCCACCATGAAATCGACAGTTCCAATTCACTTAAAGGCCTAGCACCCTTTATTGACGACAATGGAATTCTTCGAGTTGGAGTACGATTGGTAGAATCAACATTATCCTTTGACGCCAAGCACCCCATGTTACTACCATATAACGATCCTATAGCTGAATTGATATTAGTAAAGCTACATATTAATAATTTTCACTGTGGTTCACAGAACTAATTAGCAGCTTCAAGACAAAAATTTTGGATAATCAAGGGAAAATTATGGCAAGAAGTGTTGTACAACACTGCGTCCGTTGCACCAAGGCAAAAACAAAACTCTTCGATCAAATAATGGGAGATCTACCTGCATCCAGAGTCACACCTTCACGTCCATTTTCGCACATCGGTGTGGATTTTTGTGGTCCATTTTGGGTCCATTATGAGATTCGTGGAAAGAAACCTCATAAAGTTTATCTTGCCGTCCACTGTTGCTTTGCTACGAAGGCAGTCCATTTGGAGGTAATAACAAACCTAACAACGGAAGCATTTATTGGATCACTCAAGCGAATTGTTTCTCGGCGTGGACAATGTGATACCATATATTGTGACAATTTGTCGGGGCGAGTAATAAACTGGAGGAACTAAAGGACGTATTCTATGCCACTGCTTCAACAGAAAGGATCATAAGGACATGCAGTGATCGCGGAATAAATTTAAAATTCATTCCTCCCAGAGCTCCTCATTTTGGAGGCCTGTGGGAAGCCGCAGTAAAGTCAGCTAAGCGTATCCACAGCATCTCTAACTCATGAGGAGCTTGAGACGTTCGTCATAGAAATAGAAGCAATTCTAAATTCACGACCGCTCACTCCATTGTCATCAGACTCAAACGATACCCGGGCATTTCTTGATTGGCGAACCCTTGACTGCACATATCGATAGGAGTACACCACATAATACAGCTACCTTATCGACTGGGTGGAAATTGGTCACGCAACTCAAGTGTGAATTCTGGAATCGATGGTCCCGAGAATACCTCCTACATTAAAGACATAAGTGGAATAACCAATCAGAAAACGTCCATGAAAGTCAGTTGGTTATTATTAAGGAGGACAACGTGCCTGCTTTAAGTTGGCCACTCGGCAGAATCGAAAAGGTTTACAAGGGAAACGATGGAAAGGTCAGAGTAGCTGACGTAAAAACAGCATCAGGTTTTTTGAAACGTCCAGTCCACAGATTGGTACCATTATTCAATCAAGAGGAAGACATCGATAATCCTTTAGTACAAAAGGAACGAACTAATTTACGACACAGGCCAGCAAGTGATGAGGACTCAAATTATAAGCCTCCAAAGAGACGAAAATCAAAAACGAATCCGTTACTGTGGACAATCCTCATCTCCTTATTACTACTTCCTGCAGTACTTGGAACTACAATTCACGTTAAGCAATTTGGCTCGGATCCAGGATTATACTTCGAAGGCATCGGAACAACGAGAATAATAACAGCAGAATGGAAATTGCTAGTCTATTATGACTTAGCTCCCTTTTTGGCAGAAATCAGAACATTTTCATCTGGAATAGCAATACTTCAAAATTTATGTTCAAAGACACATCAGCCAACTACCTGCGACACATTAGCTAAAAACTTTGAGTACACCAGAGACGAACTTCTACAGGATAAAGATACGCTATCAAATAGTCGAAACAGAGGAGCAGCACTTAACATAGTTGAAAACGTTGCTCGCACGTTATTCGGTGTATTGGACTCTGACTATGCAGAAAAAATGTCAAAGACAATCAGTCAGGTCAAAACAAATAGAGATCATATTCTACGGTTACTGAAAAACCACACCTCAATCATCGATTCAACACTGATCATAATAAAACAGGATGAAATCACTACAAAGAGTAAGATAACGGATTTACAAGGTAAAATAGATCTTCTAATGAACACGTTAGACGATGATTCAAACCAAATCAGACTCATTTAAATTATTACATAATTAACGCACAACTAACGTTAATGGTTGCGAATCTATAACAAATTCATTCAGAAATAATCAATGTTCTGACTGACACACACCACGGGAAAATTAGTCCACTATTACTTACGCCTCAACAACTAAAAAATGTAATCAATTTCATTAGTGGTCATCTTCCTCCAGCTCGATCATTGCCCGTTGATTCAGATAATCTAATACAACTCAACAAAATCATGAAGGCAGAAGGAGCAGTGACCAAAAATTAAGTGATATTTGAAATAAAGCTGCCTCTCATAGATCATCAACATTTCGACTTATTCCACATAACTCCCATTCCAACAAAAGGAGATGGAGTTCTAATTTCAATAGAAACTAAGGTCACATTCTTAAAAGCCTATTCACATCGAGACCAATTTATTTACTTAAGTTCTGAAGATCTAAACTCATGTTTTACCATGAAAAGAAGCCTCTGCATATGCGACAACAAGAGACCAAATTTAAGCAGAGAATCATCTGTTCATGCTTGTGAATTTCATATGTTCAATAATAAAACCACCACACAATGCAGACTAGACCAGTTGCAAGGAAAATCTTCTTGGACGCAACTACAGCACAGGAACATGTGGATCTTTGTAACAATGCTAGACATCGAAATATCAGTGGTGTGCGACATTCAAGCCACGCAATTGACTCTAACAGGTTCAGGCTTGTTAACAATGAGTCCAAACTGCCCAATAAAGAGTGATGGCATGAGCATTTAGGGCCATCACACGTCTTCAACCGTCATGCATACGTCATACATCAGGTTCAAGGAGATCAGCAAGACCACAACATCAGACGAATTGAGGCAAAGGTCTAACGCAACGGTTGCTCCATTCGAAACCCAATTAGAACAGTCACAACCTGCATTACAAACCCAGTTAGCAAATGAAGACGTATCAAGGTTACCGGAAATAGTGTTGTCCAACAGTCGCCATCATCACGCGGTGAGTTATACTGCGCTACTGTTGTCCATCACAATCCTAGTAAGCAGTATATTATATATATGTATAATATTACCTCTACGCACGGGTCTTGACGCGATGTAGAGGCTTAAGTCGCAAAGACACAATGGCTATTGGCTTAGGCTTTGTGGAGCAACGAACCAAAAGTCACCCCCCCCATTTCTAAGGTTGTAGACGCCATGCCGAGGGAGATTGCACCGGTGGTGTAGGGTCTAGGGGTTTTAGATCACGAATGGTGTATCCTCAGGGCAGCCCACTCCCTGTTGTACTTTAGTAGGGTAGGGCGGATAATGGGGATCTCTGTCCGTTCGGTCCGTTTTTCTCCCCAACTCGTGGGATATTAATGAACACACAAAAAAAAAACAAAAAAAGGAAGGGTGCGCTGTGGGGACGAGTCCCGAAGCGGAGGAATCCCAAAAGGATTTAACCGTGGAAGGGTGCGGGAAGCCGCAAGGTAACCCGCTGGGCCTGGTGGACGATAAAGCTCCGAAAGGAGTGGAATTGTAAGCCAGACCCGTCGAAGCTGCAACACCAGGGAAGGAAGCTGACTCCGAGGCTAAGCGGCTCCTTGATAGGGAGAAGCAAAGGCGGAGGAGGAAGCGTAAGAAGACGGGCAGAACTGCGGGGAGATTGCTTTGGAGTCCCCAGTCAATAATATGACGGATCAATTCCAAAGCATGTCATGCGATGAGTCCACCCCGGAAACGAACAAGGGTAAAAGATTCAGGGAACAACCTGGATTTTCCGGCGAAGTCGATAACGGGGTGACTCGAACATGTGAGTCGAAAGGTGGACAGCTCACGACTGTTAGCTCTTCGGCTAGCCCGCCCTCTTGGAGGCTCTCGACACCATCAATGAAAGCGATGGCGATGTAGGATTTGTTGGAAATGCAAACTTGGAGGATGGAATTATTGTACTCAAGTGCAAGAACCCATCCTCTAAGGTATGGCTGTGCCGAACCGTGCCAAGGCTCATGAACTTATGGGAAGGGTCTGAGTTGCGGGTCGACCGACTATACGCATTAAAGAACATTAGAAGGATGTTCATCATTGTTTACGGTACTTCCGAAAGCAAGGAGGTCATCCTTAGGAGGTTGCAGACCCAGAACCGGTGCGTTGCGGACACTTCTAAATGGAGAGTTAGCAATGCAACGAAGTTCGGAGATGCAAAGAAAGGAGGCGTCAAGTTCACTGTGTGGTGCCGGACGGATGAGGGGGAAGCGATCAGGCTATCAGGGGGGAAACTCAACTGCGGCCTTGATCAAGCTCTCATCAAATTCCAAAAGGATGCAAGGTGAGCTCGACGAGACCCCTGGTACGGGGTTGGTGGGGAATTCTGCAAGGGTGGAACCACCAGGGCGGGTGGTGGGGCAGTACCAGGAAAGCCTCGTGGTGTGTCAGCTCAATCTACACCATAGTATGGCAGCATCAGCAATGATGATGCGTTGCATGGAGGAGGATGGAATTGACATAGCAATGCTCCAAGAACCTTAGATTCTTCACAATAGAATCAAAGGTCTCTCAGAGCAGAAAGCCACGCTGTACCAACCGGTGGCAGATGGCAGACGGAGGACCTGTATCCTGGTGAGTCATGGTATACTAGCGGTACACATGCCACACCTATGTTCCCCGGATCTTTCCGTTGTGAGAATCGGGGATGGTACAGGTACTTGTATGATGGCTTCAGCGTATCTTCCTTACAACTCTCCGGACCAGCCACCTTCAAAAGAGGTGGAGAACCTGGTAAAGTACTGTGAGGAAAGAGGCATTGGAGTGATCATAGGATGTGATGCCAACGCGCATAATACTGCGTGGGGAAGCACCAACAACAATGACATAGGAGAGCAACTGCTTGAATTTGTGGAGAGGTGTAATCTGTTGGTAGCAAATAGAGGAGTACAGCCGACTTTCGTTGATATAAGGCGAGCGGAAGTTATTGACGTCACTCTTATTTGCAGAAAGATTCTGAGCACAATAGAAAACTGGAGGGTCGTGGATAGGCTAAACATGTCGGACCACAGATTCATTCAGTTTGAAGTCAAGTTCGGAATCCGACGCCAGCAGAGAAGCAGGAAGGTCAGGATACCCAAGAACACGGATCCTGTGAAATATAAGGCGAAGTTAAGGGAAACACTGACCCAAAAAGCTATAAAAGTACCAGGGAACACAGCGGAAGTAGAAAGCCATGTCAAACATCTTAGTTCGGCCATGGTCGAAGCTTACGAGGTGGCATGTCCTACAACTTCAATAGACGAGGGTGATCCGACTCCATGGTGGTGTACGGAACTGGAATCTCTGAAGAAGAAGGTTAGGAAGGCCTTCAATCGGCACATGAGAGGGAGAACCCCAGAAACATGGGCAGAATACAAGGCACGGAAAAGGGAACTTAAGAACCTCATACGACACCGTAAAAGGCAGTCGTGGAGAGATTTCTGCTCTGGGATGGAAACTATTTCAGAAGCATGCAGGCTTCAGAAAATGATTTCAAAAGATCCATTCTCCAAAGTGGGACTGATCCGAAAAACGGATGGAACCATGGCAGAGAACCTGAAAAGTCGTTCTGATGGAAGTGCATTTTCCTGGAAGTTTTAAGTCTGATGACCCATGGACAAACCTGAAGAAAGGGATGCAGAGGGTTGACAGACTGGAAGCCTAAAGAATGATCACTATGGATGGGGTGTGGAGTGCTATACGCTCATTTGCTCCGTACAAAACATCAGGGATGGACGGTATATTTCCGGCTATGATGCAATGGGGGGAAGATCTCATTGCACCTAGGCTGTGGGGTATATTCGTTACTTACTTAGCGACTGGGTACGTTCCGAGAGTCTGGAGAAAGGCAAAAGTTGTCTTTCTCCCGAAACCCGGACAAAAAGATATTGCGGAGGCGAAGTCGTTCAGACCGATCAGCCTTACGTCTTTCCTCTTGAAAACGATGGAAAGAGTGATGTTTGACTGTTTTGAGAGCCATTCACTGATGCATAATCCTCTGAGTAGATGCCAATATGCTTATAGAGGGCATGTCTACGGAAAGTGCTCTGCACAAATTAGTTAGAGTGGCTGAAAAAGAGATATTTTCAGGAGGCATCGTGATGTCCACATTTATGGACATCGAGGGTGCTTTCGACAAAATATGCTTTGGAAGGCTGCGACAGGCTCTGACAGAGCGCAATGTAAGTCCAATTATAACAAATTGGGTAGACAATATGCTCAAGCACAGGACTGTCAACATGCAGAACGGTAGAGTCAAGGCTAGAGGTAGAGTAAGTAGAGGATGTCCTCAAGGAGGGGTGTTATCGCCAACCCTGTGGAACATCACTGTGTACTCACTTTTGGCTTGACTAGATGAATCGGGCAAACACACGATAGGGTATGCAGATGATATTGCGTTGGTGGTCTGTGGTAAGTTCATTGACACCATTTCTTACATCATGAAAGCGGGCACTCCGAATAGTGGAGGAGTGGTGTCGAGAACAAGGCCTCACCGTGAACGCAGAAAAATCAGACAATATTCTCTTTACTAGAAAGAGGGTAGGCCTGAGGAGAGAACCACTTAGACTTTTTGGAGCTGAAATCAACATGTCCACGAAAGTTAAATATCTAGGGGTAACTCTAGATAGTAAACTGAACTGGAACGAACATGTAGGAGACAGGATTCAAAAGGCCAAGAGGGTTCTGTTTCAGTGTAGACGCGTTTGTGGTCTAAAATGGGGGCTAAACCCAGAGGCTATGAAATGGATTTACACTATGATGGCTAGACCTGTCATCACGTATGCTTCGGTGATCTGGTGGACAAAAGCCAGTCAGAAAACCATTAAGAAGCGACTAGACAGAGTCCAACGGCTGGCGTGTGTTGGAATAACAGGGGCAATGCGCAAAACTCCAACAAGCGCAATGGAGGTTTTGTTAGGTATGCTGCCGTTGGATTTAGAAATAAAGAAAACGGCAGCCCTAACAGCCCTCAGGATGTTGCGAAATGCTACGTGGCATGGAGCAACAGCCCTCCATGGTCATATGCGCATCCTGGACATGGCACAGCGAAATGTCAGGGAGACGTGTATGCCTATGGACGGAAGGCAGAGAGTGAGAATAACAGAAAAATGTTATAAAACTCTAATAACAGATGGATCCGTTTGTAAAGAAACCGCTGGTAGCGACATCAGTATATTCACAGACGGCTCTCTGATGAATGGCAGAGCCGCGTCAGACGTCTACTCAGAATAGTTGAACCTATCCTGTGCACTGAGGCTGGGGTGGTTCGTGTCTGTATACCAGGCGGAAATGCTTGGTGTAGTGCATGCGCTGGACCACTTGATAGATGACTTGATTATATTTTTGATATGTATATATAAAATAAGTTCAATAAATAATTCGAATTTATCATATTTTAAAAATAAATTAAGTTTATAATAACATAACTACCATGCCAGTCTCCAATCTGCGTATATGTAAACCTGCATTGTAGTAATATAATTATTTGTGCTATGTATGTATTATTTATTGTATTAATATTGCTGAAAATTAACAAAAACAACAACAAACTAAAAAGCGGAAGAAATATACAGGGTGTCCCGCAATTGAGTGCAACTATTTATGGAGCTGAAATGTTGTGTTAAGCTGTGCAACAAATCGTATGAGAGGGGGGGGGGCCTATTTTCACATTCTTAGAAGCTACAGGGTTAATTAATATTTCACGACTTTGATCCACGTTATTGTTTCTAGCAGAAAAATTAACTTACAAGAAACTTATTTTGATAGCTCATTTTAAAGGCAATCAATAAACGGTATATCAATAAACCCCACCAACTTAACCATTACCGAGCTGTGATTGTGTGAAGAAGAAATCAATCGGATGAAATTACCAAATTTCAACTTTGAGTTCAAATTTCTCAGAATTTTGCGTAATAAATGAAATATTTTTTTAGAATCAATTTTGTAATTTATTCAATTTTCTTTTCAATAACTACCAAAAATATAAACATATCTTAAAACATAAAAAAGTTGGCTGTACTAAAAAAATTATACTTATATATAATAATATATAACGGATTATTTAACACAATTAAAAAATTATCATTGAAGAAAAATAATATTAAAGGAACATTAACAGAAACTTATTTGCCGAAAATTGCCAATATTAATAATAAAACAGAACACAAAAACCTACAAATTTTTAAAAGAAATTTCACTCTTTTAACCGTTGTGTCGATCGTAGAGCCCACGGGTACATTTGCAACTTTAATTTTCCTGTATCTTCCAAACGGTTAGTCCGATTGACCTGAAATTTCATGATATCCTCAACCATACACTTTTGCATCATGTGGAAAAGTTTCATCAAGATTGGAGCAGCAGTTCAGTCGATACAGCCCAAATTCAAGTTAGTGGAATGGCGTCGACTGCTGATGTACCCGGGTACTTGTATGAAAATTCATACAAATATATAGAAATAAATGGCAAAGTTCACTTTATATTGCTATATCTTCCAAGCGGCTGGAATCTTGATGAAACTTCGTATCATAGCTTGGAAATATGTAATTGATATTGGTGTGAAATTTCAGGTCAATTGGACCAACCGTTTGGAAAATATAACCCAGTTACTAGAAAATGACCTAGCGTCAACAGCTGATGTACCCAGGTACTTCTATGAAAATTCATACAAATATATAGAAACAAATGGAAATATTTAGTTTATTTTATGGAAATTTGTTTATTTATTTATAGAAAATCATTATAATGAAAGTAAAAAATATATTTTATGAATTTTAGCAGCATCTGAGGCATTGTGGATGATCCTTCGAGTGCTCTGCGCACACAGGCTTATTACAAATTGCACATACTTTTCTCGTTTGGCGTTTTGCAATGCAAATATAGCAGTTTCCTTTTCTTTTTATGCGGCCAGAACTGTCACGTTCCTCTTCCTCTTGTGCACCAACATTCATCTTCAAGGGCATACCATATATGGCTTCCATAGCGTGTCTAGTAGAAAATATGCGCGTAATATGGCTATTGTCCGCTCTTATATCGATTTGTGGTCTGCATAACTGATCGCTGAGCTGCTGCAGAAATATCCTACGGCGGTTGGTAGATGGTTTTAGATGGGGGTTGTTTTCCATATATATAACATACGCAGCATACGCAGCTACGTCAAGCATATTATAAAAAAATGCTAAAGGCCATCTATTTGTGCGCCGTTTGGTTGAATATTCAGTCAAGCACTTATCCATATTATCCACGCCGCCTTTATGTTTGTTATAATCAAGTATGAGCAATGGTTTCCGTTTTGGACCTGCAGTTTCTGTAGTGTCGTGGCAAGTAGACAGCATCACAACAGCCTTATTTTTTTTTGGGACGTATGAGCACATCGTCATGTTGTTACAGAATCCAAATAGCGTAGACTCTGCTTCACGTCCTTTAGGATTGGCAAATGATGCTGGCACGAACATACGCCTTTTGTTGCAAGTGCCCAACAAAGCCAAACTGTTGTCCACCATCAAAGTTTTTGCTAAGTTATATGTTGTAAAGAAATTGTCGCATACCACTGTTCGCCCACTTCCACCAAAATTGTTGACAACTAAGTCCTTCACAACACGCTCACCAACGTTTCTTTCACGTTCGCCGGACGCTGCCATTCCAGTATAAATTTGACCCTGTATTGAAAAAATAAAAATTGAAAAATGAAATTTGAATTAGTCATTTAGTTTATTTGCAACAAGTTGATATAATAAAATGAATGTATGAACACTGATTTACCTGCACGGGATATGATGAAATGGCGTCGCAGACCCACCACACTTTTATTCCATATTTGGATGGTTTGGATGGAATGTACTGTGTGAAGCCAGTTCCACCACGATATGGGTATAATTGCTCATCTACGGTAACGTTTGTGCCACATATATAATACTTGCGCAGAGTGGCATTTAGCATCAGGAATACGTCTGTAATTGCAGCTGCCTTATCATTTTGCTTGCGTGCATTCCGAGTGTTTCCATTATCAAAGCGTATGAAGCGGCTGATTGCCCAAAATCTGCGTAAGCTCATTGATGCACGAAATAATGGATGTGAAGTTGTTTTCCACAGGTCAGTGGTATGAACATAACCGGAATGACATACGCCAGCCATCAAAAGCACACCCAAATATGCACGAAATTCTACTTCAGTTATAGGCACCCATATTCGTGGTTCCGCATCTGGATGCTGCTCATTGTACGCATCAAAAGTTTGCCTTGCCTTTCTATTTGATTCTCGAATAATTACATCACATATTTCATTTGACATCATAAGATTGAAGGTTTCTGCCATTGTCAAGCCATTTGTCGATGGCACTGGTCCAGGATTGCGACTTCTTAGAACGTTGTGCGCACGTATTCGTCCAGGTATTGGTGGTATTGACGACCATACATTGCCATCTCTTGCCGTATAATAATCACCAGTTTCAAGTGGCGGTTCTTCATACTCCTCGTCTGAATCCCTCTCGTCCTCTAGGTGATACACAATTTCCTGGACTTGTTCAGCGTCAGATGATTCACCACCAATGTCATCAATATTTCCTTCTAAGTCTTCTTGATCTACCGCTTGTTCGTGGTCACTCTCTTCAGAGTCAGAAGCCTCAACAAATGTGCGTATATAGTCACGCTGCTCCTCATACGGTAGTGCATTCAATCGACGCGGAGCTAGCCACTCACCATCTGCCATTTTATTTTCACTTTTTATATATTTGCCGCACAAAATAAATTTTTAGGTCTTTACACTTCAAAAATCGCACATAAACTGACTTATGCATACAAAACTACTCAAAACGAAACCTGCGCAAAAAATCATGTTTCTGCCTGCAAAACTGGTTGTGCAAGGGTAGGTAGGCAAGATATTCCCAAATACCCTTTTGTTCCTGTTAGTAGACGTGTTTTCCTACACATTCCAAAAAAAAAAATGTTTACATTGAACAAATATTTTATGAGTTATAATTATTCTGCGCAGGTACTAAAAATAGCACTATGAGCAAGAGGGGTTGATTTTCAGTTCAAATATAACGGAATTTTGCGAATGAAAATTCAATGTTAATTATTTTTCTTGGTAAAAAGGGATCAAATTACAAGGATTAAAAAAGAATTTGGAAATTGTTAAATTTTTATGGATTTTGGCAATTCCCATTTTTGGTAAAAATGGATTATTTAGGTACCAAATTTTTTTTTTCCCAAATTATGATAAAAGTTTTGTTAACTAGACAATATTTCCAATAAATAAAAAAAAAAAAAACCAGAAAATTACAAGAATCCAGGTAGTAGTTAATATTTGTATATCAAAAGCAACTATCTGCCATACAAAACGTATGAAGTACCCGGGTACATCTACTGTCGATGTGGATAAAACCCAACAGCTGTTGACACAACGGTTAAATAATTTTAAAGTAAAAACAGAATATTTTCATGATATTTTAAAAGATAAAGAAATTTTAATTAAATATTTTTTATTGTAACTGCCCAAATGTGTTGCACTACAAGACGACTTAAAATGTCTTTGATGTTTTTAGAATTTTACAAAAAAAAAAAAAAAACCAAAAAAAAAATGAGAACAGTAATCCAATATACTGCAATACAAACAACAGAACAAATTTTTACTGAAACAATTATTTTTTTGGAAATGTAACACACCCTACCAACCGAATTTCGATAAAACAAACAGAATATACTAGCCATAACAAGAAGTATGAATAAAGATAAGCGTACAGAAAGCACAGATTTAAACAAAAATGTCTTTTCAGCGAAAAACCCGATCAACTTTTTGTTTGGGAATGCACAACCATCGGACAGTAACAATATAAGAAAACTTACATTTGAAAAAAAAAAAACAATAAGAAAAAATTACAAAATTACATTTGGAATAAATGATATGGCACGAAGCAGCGATAATCCATCGATCATACCGCTAACTTTGGTGAAACTGTCTTCATAAATGCATACTTAAATACTTCTTTAAACATACGCTTTGGATAAAAGGGATGATATATTTATCAGATATAAAAAAGATGAAAACAGATTAATATTTATAACAAAGAAAATTTTTAAGGGAACCCAAATTAAAGTAGATGAGGAAGTTATTGCAAGATGCAGCAATTATCCATCGATCACACCGCTGACTTTGGAGAAACTGTCATCAAAAATGCATAATTTAAATATAGAAGAGCTAGCGTTGAATAAAAATTATGAAATATTTAAAACAATTGCAATGGAAAAATTTAAAGATATATTTAACAATTTAAAAAGAAATAAAGAACATTTAATGAGTTTAATATATGAAAAACCAAAAAGGATAATCGACAAAGATATACAAAGTCAAATTATCTAAGAATTTCATAATTCGACTCAAGGAGGTCATATGGGTATAATAAAAACCATTTTACAACTTAAACAAGAAACATGGAAAATATGAACAAAATGATAAAAAATTATATAAATAATTGCAAACAATGCCAAATTAATAAACAAACAAACCATATGAAAGAAAAATTAACAATGGCAGACACACCACGAACAAGTTTCGAAGTCGTGTTGATAGACACAGCAGGTCCTTTACGGTTATCGAATAACTATAGGTATATACTCACTATGCAGTGTGATTTAGAGACTAAAGACCCAAAGACAGTTGCTAAAACATTAGTAGAGAATTTAATTCTAAAGTATGGTAATTTAATTCTAAAGTATGGTAAAATTTTAAAATCAGTTAGAGGTACAGAATTTACCAATGAATTAATGTAGGAAGTATGCAGCCTTTTGAATGTTAAACAAATATTTAGTATTCCATACCATCATGAGACTCTAGGCTCTATCGAAAGAAACTATAGAGTATTAAATGAATATTTATTAAATTTTTGCAAAGATGACGAATGGGACCAATGGATCCCGTACTTTACTTTTGCATATAATACAACACCTCATGTTGATACAAATTATACGCCTTTTGGATTAGTTTTCAGCAAATGAGCGAATTTACCAAGTGATAATTCTTCAATATTAAAATTTTATAAGAGACCCGCAGCCAAGGGGGGTTTTAGGTGTTCAAACCCCTCCCTTTGGGTCCAGAAAGTATGAAAATATAACATAAATGAGACTATTAAATTCAAAATGTAATTTTTTAAGATAAACTCAGACAATGATGTTAATTTACTTGAAGATGCAAAAGTTTAAACATTTTCAAAGCCAATTTAAAAAAGTTCGCTTAGTTAATGAAAAATTTGTCTGGCCAAATGAAAGAATAACTTTGCTTTTAAAGGCATAAAGAACCGTTTTCAATTGTGGATTTTGATGCTCAAAAAGACCCTGATATCCGGAAAAATGTATATTTGAAAATGTACCTACCTAGAACGAATATAATTTCATAAATTATAAAAATAAGGTTGACACTTTTTATGCAATATCTAACCTTTTTGAACCCCAAACCTTTGAGAAAGCATTTGTTTGAATGAATTTATTTTTAATTTTTAAACTCTTATAATGCAAAAAAAAATGAACCATGAAAATGAAAACATTATGGAGTATTCCACGTAAAGTGGATGACTAAAGAGTTTGCCCATTCTAATTGTTGTTTTCTTGGTATATAAGACATCTTCAATCTTAAACTTGGCACAAAAATTTAGCCCTGCGCGAAGTCTTTTCCAAATTACAGGTTTCGGAAAATTACCTAAAATCTAAATATAATTTTTTTTTAATTTTCAATAAAAAGATTTTAAAGCATTTTATACCGTCAAATTCTAAGGAGATTTCATGATTTTTTTAATCAAGTTTTAATCAAGTTATTCTCATTAGAAAAATTAACGATTAAAGTTTTTTAAACTTTATCGTTGATTATGTTAAAAAATTAAAAAAAAATGTTGGAAGTCAAAAAATTTATTTTAAATTTTTTAATTTGCATATAGCTTAAATTTACATCCACGACTGTTCGAATGCTTGAATATCAAAGAAAAAAAGTAACTGTTTAAAAAAAAATTTTCCAGTTTTCAAAGAAAGACTTAGTTATTTTGATGCGATATCTTAAATAATATATTGGGTATAAGAAATTGAATATATTGGCCAAAACCAGTTTTCGAATTACAGCTTTTGAAAAATAATCTGAGATTTAAATATGACTTTTATCGGAGTCGATTCCTCTGCTCAAAAAATTTTAATAAAAAAATATATATAGTAAATGATATTGGAATTGAATGATTTTGTCAGTCATGATATTAATTTCTTATGAAGAAATGGAACAGTTGAATTTCTAAAGATTTTAAAATATTTTCTTTGAATATAATTTCAATTGTCGAAATCGTTTTCGAGAGCAGTAATATTTTGTTCTCCCGTTTATGTGAAATGTCCCATAAAAGTTGTGAATCCAAGCTTCAACATGTGAACTTAATAAAAGATGTTGCAATTTTTCATAGCTGATTTTAATTTTGATTTTAAGAACTTTTAAGAAATCTTACATATTTTTACCTTTCAAACTTATATTGTTGTATTAGTAAAATTTTCATAGAAATTTTTATGTGCTAGTTTTCGGAATTATGGTATGCTTTTTAAAAGATAATTTAGAATTCTCAATTTGGACCATTTTTCAAAAAAAACCAGCAAAAATCGAAAACTTAGTACTAAAAATTAATTTGATAAAAATATTCAATAAACTCTTGCCATCCCTCTAATGGTCATTTAAAAACGGGTGTGACGGTGCCTTCAGCTCCGTCAAGGAATAGAATTAGGAAATATCGTGTTTCAGCTCATAGAGCCCTTGGCGACACTTTGTCGCAGACACTGTAAACAATTTCAACCATTGCTGCTGGGATGATCACGCAAATGGTGATCCAAGCACATTCCTAGCCACTCGATACATTGCTGCTGCCCTTAGACCAGCAGGCACTTGAGTCAGTGCATACGTTATCGCGACCCGCTGTAATTCGGCCACTGACTTTGCATGCGTGTTGTTGTTGTACACTTGTGTGTTGTACTACAACAAACGTGGCCCGTCATAGAACACAGTCACTGTCGCTAAATTCTTGCTTATGACGATTAACGGCAATATGACCGGCTTGTTTAGATTGAGTGTTGTTTGTATAAACAACAAGCTATGTTCATTGGATACGTCGCGCTTGTAGATTGCTTGTTGGCTTAGCTACCCAACAAGCAGCTAGCCGCGCCGCTTGTAGGTTTACAGGCATTTGCGTTGTCAGCATTTTCATGCACCGCGGGCTGTCCGTCCGTCACTAGCGCTGGTGACGAGTCGGAGCCATATAAAATACAGTCTCTGCCGACGTTGAGTTGTATATTGTATAATGGACGCGCACAAGTATGTAATTGTGTTATTGGCTATGGGATGTGCTGCAGCCGTGTACTGTGCGCTGCAGTACATATTTAATGCATTATGGTGGCATGGGCTCTGGGCCATGCTACCATAATTAGTGAGTTGGATTTTCTACCGCGCCGAAGAAAGTTCAATCGCGCCAGTGCTCCCTCACAGTGCTTCCAACTGTAAATACTGTAAATAAAGAAACTAAGATAAGAATTCATAAGTGTGTTTATTCTCAAGATATAACGGAAATCCACATTGGTGACCCTGACGTCGCGTGCTCGAGTGAATTGTAATAAACTTGTGAAAGCCTTTAAAAAAATAAATTTGTGAAAATTTTTTTTGAAAAAACAAAAAAAAAAAAAACAAAAAAAAAAAAAAAAGAAAAAACAGAAAAAAAACAAGCCGCTTTCTAGCACGCAACGGTATAACTGCAAAAAATATTTACAGTAGATTAAATAAAAGGCATACAGTGCGGGATATTGAGAATGAGTAAGCCGAGTGAACAAGTTGTGATACACGACCACACCTTGTCCGACGATGAGACTGGTCAAGGGGTGGATCTAGGACAGAAAGCCGACACCATGAAATCACAGAGTGTTTCCCAAGCGGGAGGCGAGCCCGGGGTTAACCTAGTAGCGGCGGTTAAGACACCTCAATTCTGGCACGATTCGCCGGATCTATGGTTTTTACAACTTGAGGCACAGTTCGCTAAGCTCAAGATCACCAGCGACCATACGAAGTTTTATACAGTGGTGGGGGCCCTAGAGAAGGCCGTGTTGCGACAGGTGAGTGAACTGGTTCGCATACCGCCATCGGCCGAGCGATATAACTTGTTAAAGGCCAATTTGCTCGAAGTCTTTAGCGCCACACAACAAGAGAAGTTGCGACAGCTCATTTCGCAAAAAGAGCTCGGAGATTTGCGCCCGTCACAACTTTTGAACGAAATGCGGGAACTCGGCGGGGAAAATCTGCCCGAACGCATGCTAGAGAGCTTGTGGACCGCGCGGCTACCGGCGATGGTGCAAGGAATGCTGCAGACGGTAATGGTGGACCTGCCACAAAAAGCCGCTTTAGCGGATAAAATTATGGAAACCCTGGCAGGAACCAGACAGGTTGCCGCAGTAGACGCTGACTCGGTTAAAAGCAAAATGGAGCGGGCAAAAGCCGAAGTGTTAGAGAAGCGGATTAACCGCCTAGAAAACGCATTATTCGAGAGAGAAACCCCGAACCGAGGAAGACGAGTTTTCAATAATCCTCCGCTACCAGCAGAATTGTGCTCCGACAGCGATGACGATGTATTTATTCCCCCTAGGGTAGGGACCTGGGATCGGCGCCAAGAAATACCGCCACGTTTTCGGTCACGGACCGGACCGAACGTAGGTCGATCCCCTGCCCAAGCAACAGATCGCCAGCGAGCCTCGCCAAGCGGCCCGCGATATGGGTCGCGTCAGAAATATATGAGTGCTCCACACGCCCACTACCACTTCCAGAACGGAAATGATCAGATCTCAAAAAATCAACCGGGTAAGAAAATCGGCAGATGCCACTACCACCGGAGGTTCGGCAGTAATGCGACGAAATGCCGTCAGCCGTGCTCCTGGCAACAGCGCTCAAAAAACTAGAAGCATTGCCGAAAGCTACGGGCGACGAGGCTGGCAACCTTGAAATTCGTCGCCTGTACGTTACCGAAACGGCAACGAGCAGGCGGTTCCTGATTGACACAGGGGCCGAGGTGTCGGTAATGCCACCAACGGGTAATGAAAGATTCAACGCCCCCCACCCGCTTAAACTGTACGCAGCAAATGGTTCGGGAATTACAACGTTTGGCACGCGGAGAGTTATATTGGACCTGGGGCAAAGCAGGCAATTTTCCTGGGAATTTATTTTAGCTGACGTGAGAGCGTCGCTTATTGGAGCAGATTTTCTCAAACATCATGGAATTTTAGTGAAAAATAATAGACTGGTTTATAGAGACACCACCGTGCAGGCGGCCGCCACGGCAAGTAAGGTAAGCCAATCTAATATATATACTTACAATATTACGCTTCCTTACGCGGATTTGCTGGCTGAATTTTTCGACATCACGGTCTTACGCCAAGTCCCGCCAGCAAAGAAAAACAAAGTCACGCACCACATTATTACGAATGGACCACCGGTGCACGCCAAACCGCGCCGACTAGCACCTGACAAGCTAGCAGCAGCGCGCAGCGAATTCCAGTTTTTGATAGAAAATGGTATATGCGAACCATCGGACAGCAATTGGTCCAGTCCACTTCATATGGTCAAAAAGGCGGATGGTTCGTGGAGACCATGCGGAGACTATAGGGCCTTAAATGAGAGAACGGTGCCAGATAGGTACCCTATACCACATATCCAGGATTTTGTGAATATCCTCCACGGGAGAAAAATATTTTCTACCATCGATCTGCAACGTGCCTACCACCAGATCCGAATAGAACCTCAGGACGTGCCAAAGACAGCAATTACAACGCTTTTCGGCCTGTTCCAGTTCAAATCCATGACGTTTGGACTGAGAAACGCGGCCCAGACGTTCCAGCGTTATATAAATGATGTCCTTGCATCCGAAACTGACCACGTTTTTGTGTATATTGACGATATTTGCGTGGCATCTCCGGACGGGAAGACCCACAAAGAACACCTCCGCCGTATTTTTAAGTTGCTCCGGGAAAACGGCTTGGCGATCAACGCGGCCAAGTGTGACTTCGGAAAAGCCGAAGTTAAGTTCTTAGGCCATACAGTTAATAGCAAGGGAGTAAGCCCAAACGAGGATAAGGTAAAAGCTATTCGTGAGTTTGCGAGGCCTAAGACAGTAAAAGAATTGAAAAGATTTTTGGGAATGATCAATTTCTATAGACGTTTCATGACCGGGGCAGCAGCTACTCAGGCCATATTACAAAACATGATCATTGGTAATAAGAAAAACGATAAGACAGCGCTGAAATGGACAGAAGAATCTGTGGCAGCGTTTAACACATCTAAAAATAGCCTTGCAAATGCAACCATGCTGTTTCACCCAGCACCGTTTGCTAACTTGTCTTTGAGCGTTGATGCTTCTGATTTCGCAATTGGGGCGGTCCTACATCAACAGGTGGGTAGCAGCCTACAGCCTTTGGCTTTTTTCTCGAAAAAATTGGATAACGCCCAGAAGAAGTATAGCACGTATGACCGAGAGCTGCTGGCAATGTTCCTGGCAGTGAAGCATTTTAAGCATATGTTGGAAGGACGAAAGTTCTGCATCTTCACCGACCACAAACCACTTATGTTCGCGTTTAAGCAGAAGTCTGACAAGGCGTCACCGCGGCAAGTGCGGCATCTTGACTATATCGGCCAATTCACCACGGACATCCGGCACGTGCCAGGCAGCGATAATGAGGTTGCTGATACATTGTCACGTATTCAGCAGATAGCAGGAGTAGAAATCAATTACGCCAAGTTAGCCGAGGAACAGAGCAGAGACGAAGAGATTCAGAGACTATTAGAGTAGGGGCGAAACTTCAGCCTTCTTCGCTTGTTATTAAGCAGTTCGACGTACCAGAAGCCGACGTGAAATTGCAGTGCGATGTCTCCCTAGGGATAGCCCAACCATTGATTCCAACTGGATTTCGCAGTTGTATTCTCAAGAAGTTACACGGAATTGCACATACTGGAGCTAGATCGACAATAAAATTAATTCAAGGTAGATTTGTATGGCCGAATATGAAGAAAGATATTCGGGAGTTTGTCAGAGCGTGTTTCTACTGCCAGCGGAGTAAGATAAACAGACATAACAGGACCGAGCTGAAATCATACGTTAACCATAGTGAAAGATTTGAGCACATTACCATCGATCTGGTTGGTCCCCTACCGGTATCTCGGGACAGCCGCTATTGTCTGACAATTATTGATCGTTACACCCGTTGGCCTGAAGCAATTCCCATTCCGGATATGACCGCTGAGACAGTAGCGCGAAATTTATTGTCTTGTTGGATCGCCCGGTTTGGTGTTCCAGTTAGAATCACAACAGACCTTGGACGGCAGTTCGAGTCGGACCTTTTTCGACAGTTAAATAGCCTACTGGGCATCAAACACTTCAGCGCAACACCATATCACCCTCAAGCAAATGGGATGATCGAGAGATGGCATCGGACTCTGAAAGCGGCAATCGTATGTCATGATAACGAAAGGTGGACCGACACCCTGTCCATCGTCCTGCTAGGCCTTCGATCGGTGTTCAAAGAAGACCTGTATGCAACTCCAGCTGAAATGGTTTACGGCGCAACCCTCAAATTACCGGGTGAGTTTTTAATTCCTTCACCTGCCAAATTAGGTGAGGCTGACTTTGTCGCCGCCCTGCGAGAAACTATGCAGAAGGTTGGCCCAGCGACGGTAGTGCACCACGATAGCCCGAAAATTTTTGTTCAGCAGGAATTAAAGACCTGCACACATGTTTTCGTGAGATGCGATAAGGTTCAACGCCCCTTGCAGCCCTGTTACGATGGCCCGTATGAAGTCGTTGAGCGGAACGACAAATACTTTACGGTCATTATCAAAGGTAAACCGGCCAAACTATCAATAGATAGACTGAAAGCAGCATTCGTAGTTAAGCCTGTAGGCGAATCAAGCGATAAGCCAACGCAGCCAGCCCGTAGGGGCATATTGAAGTTCAGCGGAGAGCATCCGGTCGTGACATTTTCCGACCCGCCGTTGGACAACGTGGGACCACCACCGCTGCAAAGGTCTACGAGGCCGGGCGGGTCAATTTTCATCGACCCGCCGTCGGGCACCGAACAATCGGAGCTGCTTTATCCATCAGGTGGCAATAGAAAAGCCGCCAAGAAGGTCGTAACATTTTCCGACCCGCCGTTGGACAGCGCGGGACCGAATCGTTACTCGAGTCGCCGTGTGAATAATGCGACTTCCAAAAGAAGAACACCACAGCAGCCGCAAGCGCCGGTCTTTACAAGGAGCGGCAGAAGGGTTATGGCGCCATCTAAATATTGAAGCTGCAATGGTATATTTCATTTTATTTTAACTTGAATTTTTGTTATTTAAATTGCGTATGGAATATGTTTTGAACATGTAATATCTATTGAAACACTTGGGGGGGAGTACTGTGGCGGTGCCTTCAGCTTCGTCAAGGAATAGAATTAGGAAATATCGTGTTTCAGCTCATAGAGCCCTTGGCGACACTTTGTCGCAGACACTGTAAACAATTTCAACCATTGCTGCTGGGATGATCACGCAAATGGTGATCCAAGCACATTCCTAGCCACTCGATACATTGTTGCTGCCCTTAGAGCAGCAAGCACTTGAGTCAGTGCATACGTTATCGCGATCCGCTGTAATTCGGCCACTGACTTTGCATGCGTGTTGTTGTTGTACACTTGTGTGTTGAACTACAACAAACTTGGCCCGTCATAGAACACAGTCACTGTCGCAAAATTCTTGCTTATGACGATTAACGGCAATATGACCGGCTTGTTTAGATTAAGTGTTGTTTGTATAAACAACAAGCTATGGTCATCGGATACGTCGCGCTTGTAGATTGCTTGTTGGCTTAGCTACCCAACAAGCAGCTAGCCGCGCCGCTTGTAGGTTTACAGGCATTTGCGTTGTCAGCATTTTCATGCACCGCGGGCTGTCCGTCCGTCACTAGCGCTGGTGACGAGTCGGAGCCATATAAAATACAGTCTCTGCCGACGTTGAGTTGTATATTGTATAATGGACGCGCACAAGTATGTAATTGTGTTATTGGCTATGGGATGTGCTGCAGCCGTGTACTGTGCGCTGCAGTACATATTTAATGCATTATGGTGGCATGGGCTCTGGGCCATGCTACCATAATTAGTGAGTTGGATTTTCTACCGCGCCGAAGAAAGTTCAATCGCGCCAGTGCTCCCTCACAGTGCTTCCAACTGTAAATACTGTAAATAAAGAAACTAAGATAAGAATTCATAAGTGTGCTTATTCTCAAGATATAACGGAAATCCACACGGGCATAGTCACGAGTAGTCTAAAGAGTAAACAGATTTGTTAAGAAAAATTTCCATATCCTTGCGTTTAGTGTTTTACTGGTATCTACTTATATATTTTTATATTTTTTTATCAAAACCTCCAACCCTCCCCCTTCCCCCCACCCCCCCTAAGGAAAATCCTATCTATGGGCCTGTTCCATAATATAGATAATTATGCTCTAGAATTAAAATATATACTAAAATACTCGTTTCAAAAAGCAGGCGAAGTAATAAATATTGCTAAGCAAAAAAGAATACAAAATAATAACGTTTCTAACCCACTTAACTTAAATATCGGTGATAAAGTTTTGGTTAAAAGAATGAATAGAAAAACTAGTAAGGATGGAGCTTCGGCCGGGTACCGAAGCTAAAATTACCCCCCCCCCCCCCCCGCGGCCATATTGAAGTATATTCGAAGTCTTTAGCCACGACGTACACGATGGCATTCAGTTTTATATATTAACGAAAGTTTTCCAATATTGTTGACGTCACTTTGTATGGGAGGTAGGCGTGGTTTTGATCCGATTTTGCCATATATCATAGAGTATATAGCGTTTAAGAATAATGCGCAATTTTATTTATTTATTTTGATACGATTTTATTTTATATATTTAGTTCTGCATACAATTTATTTTAGCAACGTGAATCTATTTTTATAAAATTTGAAATTCTAACATTTTATTTTTTGATAACTTCTATTTTTTTTTTTTAAAGTACAAATTTTTATACTAACAATCTTTTGATTAATCAAAATTGACATGAACAAGAATACAGAATATAATTATTTTTAAAGTGTTTTTGTTGTGCGACTTGCGTATGTGTGTTTTGTGTATGTGGTATGCAGACACCACAAGTAGGTTCATATTATATATCAAAGCAAATGTGCAAAATTTCAAGACATTTCATAAATTTTTGTGGATTTTTAAGAGGTTTTACGTTTAAAATAAAGCCGTTTTAAAGTAAAATAAAACGTTTAAAATAAATTTGTATGGGAGGTTGGCGTGGTTTTCATTCGATTTTGCCAAATATCATAGTGGTGGTCTATGTTATATATCAAAGCCTATATGCAAAATTTCAAGACATTTCTTTAATTTGTATAGATTTTTAAGAGATTTTACTTTTAAAATAAAGCCACTTTGTATGGGAGGTCGGCGTGGTTTTCATCCGATTTTTCCAAATTTCATAGCCAGGATTAAGACTGAAGAGCAAATTTCAAATTTCAGGGCATTTCTTTAATTTTTGTGGCTTTTAAAGTCATTTTACGGTTAATATAAAGTCACTTTGCGTGGGAGGTAGGCGTGGTTTTCATCCGATTTGGCCCATTTTCGAACTTGATCTTCCTTTTTAAAAATAAACTTATAGTTTGAATTTCATCGCGATAGCTTTAAAATTGCGGCTGTAATCGTGTCGACAGACGAACAGACGGACAGATGGACAGACAGACGGAAATCGATTCAGGAGATGATGTTGCTCAAAAATATATAAAGAGTATATAGCGTTTAAGAATAATGCGCAATTTTATTTATTTATTTTGATACGATTTTATTTTATATATTTAGTTCTGCATACAATTTATTTTAGCAACGTGAATCTATTTTTATAAAATTTTAAATTCTAACATTTTATTTTTTGATAACTTCTATTTTTTTTTTTAAAGTAGAAATTTTTATATTAACAATCTTTTGATTAATCCAAATTGACTTGAACAAAAATACAGAATATAATTATTTTTAAAGTGTTTTTGTTGTGCGACTTGCGTATGTGTGTTTTGTGTATGTGGTATGCAGACACCACAAGTAGGTTCATATTATATATCAAAGCAAATGTGCAAAATTTCAAGACATTTCATAAATTTTTGTGGATTTTTAAGAGGTTTTACGTTTAAAATAAAGCCAATTTGTATGGGATGTTGGCGTGGCTTTCATTCGATTTTGCCAAATATCATAGTGGTGGTCTATGTTATATATCAAAGCCTATATGCAAAATTTCAAGACATTTCTTTAATTTGTGTAGATTTTTAAGAGATTTTACTTTTAAAATTAAGGCACTTTGTATGGGAGGTCGGCGTGGTTTCATCCGATTTTTCCAAATTTCATAGCCAGGATTAAGACTGAAGAGCAAATTTCAAATTTCAAGGCATTTCTTTAATTTTTGTGGCTTTTAAAGTCATTTTACGGGTAATATAAAGTCACTTTGCATGGGAGGTAGGCGTGGTTTTCATCCGATTTGGTCCATTTCGAACTTGATCTACCTTTTTTAAAAATAAACTTATAATTTGAATTTCATCGCGATAGCTTTAAAATTGCGGCTGTAATCGTGTCGACAGACGGACAGACGGACAGATGGACAGACAGACGGAAATCGATTCAGGAGATGATGTTGCTCAAAAATATATATATTTCTCTATACTTGCCACGCCTCCTTCTTGGCGTTACAAACGGAATGACAAAGTTAATATACCTCTTACGCAGTACGCGTTTGGGTATAAAAAAATCAACCGCCTTATCACGGTCCTTATAAAATAATTAATAAAAAAGGAATAAATTCAATTTTAGATTTAAATGGAAAAATTAAAGAATTCACAATAATTCATTTAAAAAACGGATTCAATGAAAAAATGTACTTATACACTAAATATTATATATATATATATAAACTAAATGTAAGAAATTTTAATTGTATAAACTCATAACAAAACAAAATTATTATTTTTACAAAAACAAATAATTTTTATCTTAAGGATGGTGGTGTAGGGTTCTCTCATATAGAGTACGAACCCAAACACTATTGCCACTAATTTTGTCATTCCAATTAATACATATAATTGTCAATGAGTATATACCCTGTAGGAAAATCAACTAATTTAAAAGTAGTTGATAAAGTAGTTTTTTGTCAACCACAACTAGTTGAAATTCTGACTTTTTTCCATAGAACGAACTAACATATTTTGTATGGTGATGTCCGCTAAATAAGTCAATTGACTGTCGTCTGCATATATTTTCAACTACTTGTTAAATTAGTTACATTTAAATTATTTTTTTAATTGCTTTAAAATAACCAATTGAAAACTATTACTGATGGCCAAAAGTTAATAATATTTGATGAAATAACATGGTTAAATATATATAAGCTTGTAATCTAATAAAAATTTTCAATTAAAACATGCCAACATCAGAGTAGTTGCCGCCTTAAAATAAATCAAAATAGTTTATCAATCACTGGCTTTAAAGTAGTATTTCAATTACTTCATATATTGAAGTGGATGCCGCCTTAATATAATTCAAAGATAATATGAGCCCTAAGCTAACCTAACCAATTTTGAACAAAATGGGTATGATAAACTCATTCATTAGCAGTTAAGGAACCTTCATTGTTTTTGTAGGTATCATCGCATAACTTCAATGATATCTACATAAATGTTTCTTAACGATTCCTGCACTTGATGTAGAGTCCATTACATTACACATAACACTTTACAATAACATAGAATTTTCCGGATTTATGCCATATACCATACATCAAATTGTCACAGACTCTAACCACCACCACAGCCATTCGAATAGACAGTTTTTGAAGAATAACTATTCTGTGAAGACATTAACTAGTTCTGGCTTATGCTCTCAAATACGCATAATAACTAGCCTAACGTATTAAAATACAAATTCCAAAGTCTATCATTCGTATTAAGAGTTTGGAAACATAGGCTTACACATTAAGAGTTTGGAAACATAGGCTCCGAAACGTTATTTAGTTGCTTTCCTTTTCGATGTAGCCAAAACGGAACTAGCAAAATCACCCACAAAAGCTGACTTCGATTTTCTGTGGTTCAAAAATCAATATCTGTGAGGAGCAACCATCCAGTGAAGACACAAATTTAGTTCTGGCTTATGCTCTCAAATGTATAAAGAATCCAGCTGTGTGTGTAACATTCACTCCCTTAATTCTTTACACATTAAGAGTTTGGAAACATAGGCTCTGAAACGTTATTTAGTTGCTTTCCTTGGCGATGTAGCCAAAACGGAACTATAACCGAGTACTCCATAACATGGTTAACATCACAAGAAATTTGGCACTAAGGACAACCATCCCTATGAAAAATAATTGCCTAATTCTGGCTTGTGCTCTCAAATACAATAAACCCACACTATGCATAATACACATCCGCTAAGGTCTCATCATACTAAGAGTCTGGAAACATAGGCTCTGAAACGTTATTTAGTTGCTTTTCTTGGCGATGCAACCAAAACGGAATTATGAAGAAATTATCCCACAAACATAGTTAACCTCTCGCCAAAATTTTCGGCCGAAGACCGTCAAGAACATCAAACTGTGTAGCACATAATCAGAGTCCCAACAACCGATTTTTTAGAGGAAAAACACAATTATTTAACATAAACCTGTATTAAAGAATCTTTAACCTATGTCAAAGGCACCATTACATAACTTGAATGATGATTTATCAAATATTCCTTAATACATATTCGGTCACAAATGTAGAGTCCATCAAGTAGTCAATCACTACCCCAACAATTAAATCTAATCCCTAACGCGTAAAAGACTATTGTGAGTCAGAAACTATCCTATTGTATGGCCTTCAACCTTGCTTAAAATCTTATGATATAAAAACCACCATAAAAAAGATTATACACAAGATTATTGCAAGTCAGAGCATACCAGCTGATAGCCCTTCAACCCCACAATGAAAATCTTATACTTATCTAACCTTCTTTAGACGACATTACTTGAATACCTGCCTGATGGCCTCCGTTCTGTAATCAGTACCGTTAGTGTTGTGCAGAAAAGTATACAGAATACACTGACCCTTTTCCATTAAAAATTAATGTGAAAGAGGCAATAATATTCACAAACCCATCCACATCAAGTTATCGTTGTAGACGTACGTTAAAAATCAGTTTTTGTCGAAAAAGTACTGTCGCCCATAAGTGCCTACACTGTCACATAATCCCCTTTCCACCCCTCATCTCATATAGAAATCCTAAAGTCTATCTATTATTTCGTCAAACTAACTAACAAGAAAAATGTACATAACAATAACTTAATTAACTAGACGTGCAAAAACTTGTACCAAAAAAACTGTATATATCTAACAATACACAGAGTTTTCGGTGCACGAATATATGAATATGCACACACACATGCATATACATACACATATATATGTATAAATACATACATACATGCATACACACACACACACATGCATGTACATAACACTTATGCAAAATCAACTTATAATATAAAATATTTAATATATTCTACAAAACGTACCTACATACTGACTAATACCAAAACATTAACAATTCAGATAACTTAGAACTGCAAATGTTTGGCAGAATCACAGCCTTAAGCACACAATCTACATGTGTTCATATACAAAAAGACAAGAGATATCAGACAATAAAATGTATAATAACATCCGCAGTCAAATTAGTTTTCCATGAATTTTTACATTACAATTTATAGAATAATCCAAATTACCAGTGGGCATATTATATTAGAGTACAATTTCCCTTTTACATTTTTCTTACTGGGTATGAAGCACATTTACAAATAGGCCTCACCTCCCTCTCAGAGAGCTGATAAAAAACCCAAAATGGCCTCCCCCTCTCAACAAAAAACTACTCAATAAGAAAAAGGTACATAAATTGCTACCCATTACCCAGGAAGCATATCTGGAACTCCTTTCGGACAGATACCATAAATCTTGCGTGAATTCACAAACCAAACTTTATCCAACTATCTTAATCTATAAAAACACACAAGATCCAGTATATTAAAAGGAAAACTCAAATTTCATGCTTCACTATCTATTTTGACCAAGCAGATTCTCCACACTAAAGGGAGCCACATCTATTCTGCACACTACTGACATTATGAGTCATAGAATTTAACCTACTCAAGGCAGCTGTGGAATAATATCCATAAGGAACAGGCACCTTAAATAAGTCGCTTGCATCAAACATTAAAATGTTAAAATGTCATTCAAAAATTTGACACAGACAATTGAAGGATTCAACATAAACTAAGAATATAATTATATTACAATCTAACAATTATCCATTGTCACACTCTTTGATCAACCCTATACAAATATCTGAAAAACACGGTAAACCGCGATAATGCATTTCCAAGAGGATCATCACCTCAGAGTTTTAAGTACTACGTATATAAACTCTTTGTAGGAAAAATGCAAACTTAAGGCATAAGACACGACAGAACGCTACGATGTACCCCAAGTGAACGTCGCAGCATATTGGACATAAATATTCAACATAAAGCAACTAAACAGATGAGAATACATTGCTTGACAAGTATCAAGAGAAGAAACAAAACCCAACAATTTACAGAGTATGTAAAATCTCTGGAAACAATTTTTTACATTGGAACATGTAAATGCGATTTGAAGGCAGCTCCATGTGCATGCGGCTGGGTTCCCGAACGCCTCAAAGAGTTCATGCACGATCAACATAATCAGAGAAGACTAACAATGGATGCAGTTGTGATGGAAACTGAAGAGCAAGGAGCAACGTCTATGTCATCAATGCCAACATAC
Source organism: Coremacera marginata (assembly GCA_914767935.1). NCBI lineage: Eukaryota > Metazoa > Arthropoda > Insecta > Diptera > Sciomyzidae > Coremacera > Coremacera marginata. The sequence continues at coordinate 104,372,432 of OU612043.1, forward strand.
CAAGATCCCGATGATTCAACATACGCACCGCCACCGGTTCAAGAAGATATGGATAGAAGCACAAGTTCACAATACACAGAGAGATACGATTGTTTTAACTTTGCCTTGGTATGAGACAGATTTGGTGTGCCTGATAGAGTAGCATCGGCATTGGGAACCGCTCTTTTCCAAGATTTTAAAATGAAAAATAAGCATGGCAAACCTCTCATCATGGATACATCGAAAGTTCGCAGAGAAAAAGAGAAATGCAGACAAGAAGTGGTTCGCAAACGGTTAGATCATACCAATTTGTTAGCGTTTTCATTCGATGGCAGAAAAGATGATATTTTAACGACAGCTTAAGTTGATGAGAAGTATCATACTAGGATGGTAGAAGAACCTCATCTTGTTATTTTGAGATAACCCAATTCTGAATTGATTGGTTACGTAAGACTGGAACATGAAACCGCTGAATACAAAACAACCAAATTAAATGATTTTTTCAACGATTAAAATATATCACTGGATGCATTAATTGGAATATGCACTGACGGTGAGCCAACAAACACTGGCCCACACGGTGGAATTATACGACGATTCGAATTGCTGTTAAAAAGACCATTGCATTGGTTCGTTTGCCTTCTACACTTCAACGAACTTCCGTTTCGGCATTTGTTTGAAGCTTTGGATAAATCAACCAGCACTGGACCAAGATCGGCAACCGGAAAACTGAGCCGTCAAATCGAAACTTGTGAAACTCTTCCGGTAAGTTATTGCATTTTTAATTATTTTATTTTCAGTTCAGTTCAGTTTCATTTATATTTTCAGTTGGTGGACGGCTTCCAGAAAATTGAGTTGCAAAATATGCCAACTCTCCAGAAAAAAATTGAGTTTTCCACCGATTCGAAGTACTTATACGACATGGCCCATGCAATTTCTAGCGGCGTGGTTTCGGTGGATCTGGCTAACATCAAACCAGGGAAAATTGTACATTCTCGGTGGCTCACCAAGGCCGCTAGATTATTACGATTATATGTGACAACGGAAAATTCAGATGCAAATTTAAGAATTCTGGTTGAATTTATACTTAAATGTTAAGTGCCAATGTACTTCAATATCAAGTATTACAGCTCTGTCGTGTACGGCAGTGCATTATTTTTCAACTTCATTAGTTGGTCACGATTTCTAGAACCTCGTTTACGCAAAATTGTCAATCAAGTAATTACAGATAATTCATATTATGCGCATTCGGAAAATATCTTGTTATCAATGTTGTTTGATGATAGAAAAGAAAAGCGCGACTGTGCTATCAACATAATTCTACGCTATCGAACAGATGTTGACGACCCAACGCAACTTAGAGCTTATAAAAAACCAGATATAAAGTTTAATTGCACAAGTTACACGGAAATGATCAATATGAATGACATAAATAACGTATTTGAACCACCATTCACGCGAAGCATTCCATACGATACATTGAAAGAATATTTAAATCAAGATGATCCACCGTTTAATGATCCAAAAATTGCATCACACATACAAGGAACGGAACGACATGTTCAATTGCTAGCTAGCGTTTCCAAACGGGTTATACCGGAAAATGTAGAGGCTGTTATGGCGACGACATTAGAGAGCCGTGCGAAATTGCCTAGACTTGAAAGTAAAAAAGACTTCAAACAATAATCTTTTAGTTTTCTTTCTATAACTAACTTAAATTAATTTTTTCATTTACATATGTTCTGACTAAATATAATTTCAAAAGAGAAAAAAATAGATATTATTATAAATAAATAATAAATATTATTATAAATAAATAAATAAAAATAAAGAAAAAATATAGCCATTTCGCTGATTTTTTCATGTAAAGTGCCAAAACTGGTGATTTTTTGAAATGTTTGTATGGGGAACCCCACAGGGGGGTTCCAGGGGGTGTGCCACTGGCATGGGTGGGTCAAGCCTCCAAAGTTAGTGGGGGTCGGTCATACATTTGGACTCGATTGGAGCACTCTAAATGGGTCAAAATGGGATTTTTCAAAATTTGCCCCTACCCAAAAGTTCGACCCAAATTGGGGGACATCAGAATTCGTTTTAGAGGTATGGTTCCTTCGGCAAAGTTTCTTATTTTGATCCCTAGAATACGATTTTCACAGAGCATTGAGCGATTTTTAGATCGACCCGCCCTAATGTATATGTATATGTATATGTTTATGTATATGTATATGTATATGTTTTTTTTTTTTTTTTTTTTTTATTCGCGAAGGGGGAACCTTCAAAAGGCGCCACCGTGCAGGTGGGAGTGTGCGATTATTACGCACTAAACCTAACCTCCGCATTGAATCGTCGTCCTTGTATAAGCCCCGTGGGACCGCCGTAAAGCATGACTTCACGGAGCTTGAGAACAGCACTAAGCTGGAAACTGATGGACTTGTGTCCGTATTCTATAAGATTTGAACATGGGCTTGTATATAAACTCTATGTTATCTATTTCGCAAACGCTCAACTCTTCGCAGTTCGTTGATAATCAGTCGTGCTAGGGTGCTAACCACTGACCAGTTAGCTTCATTTCTCAGCATAAGGGTAACCAAGTTTTGATCAGTTACCGTTTCGCCGAGACTGACCGAAGCCTCAAGTCTGGCATTTTGGAACTTGGGGCACTCGAAGAGGACATGGGCTGCGTCTTCTGGTATACTTCCCTCGCAGTGGGCACAATAGGGATCTGCTACGTGCTTGTATTTGTGCAGAAATGCCCTGAAGCAACCGTGCCCGCTTAAAATCTGCGTAATGTAGAAGTTCATGGAGCCGTGAGTTCTACCAAACCAAACGGTAATGTTAGGGATGAGCTGATGAGTCCATCGACCCTTAACTGAGCAATCCCAGCGATCCTGCTACTTTAGCAGGTTTCTCTCCCGTGCGAGTCTTTTGCGAACTGTTGGGTTATCGCTATTGACTTCAAACAGCGTTTCCTCTACTAGAAGGTCGGTAGGTATCGAGCTTGCAAGGACTAATGCTGCATCCTCGGAAACTGTTCTGAAGGCACAGCATACCCTGAGTGCGCCAAGTTTGTGCACTGATTCAACACCACGTCGGTATGACTTCGTTTTCATTGCTGTGGCCCACCCCGTTGACCCATACATCGCAATGGATCGTACTACATTAAGGAGTAGTATCTTGAGCGCCTGTTTGGGGCCTCTCGTATTCGGCATCATTCTCGATAAAGACATGCAGGAGTTGGATGCTTTTTTATGGGCTTACTGGAGATGCTGTTTAAATGTAAATCGGGAGTCAATCATCACGCCAAGGTATTTAATGCATTCCTTTGATTGCATCAGCGTCCCATTAACATTGATGCTTGCAACTTCCATCTTTTTGCGGCTGCTTATGAACACTGCTTCGGTTTTATGTTCGGCTAGACAAAGACCTACTGACATAAGCCAGTTATAAATAATGCCGATCGCCACACTACTGAGTGCCACGACTTCTTCAAGATGTTTTGCAGTGGCCACAACCGCTAGGTCGTCCGCAAAGCCGACGATCTTAACGCCTGTGGGAACTGCGAGTCTAAGGACGTCGTCATACATAACGTTCCACAGCAGGGGCCCTAGGAATGACGCCTGTGGGACACCACTGGAGACGACGTACACCATTATCCCCTCGTCTGTTGCATAGCGTAGTATTCTACCATCGAAGTAGTTCGATAATATCTTAGAGAGGTAGCGTGGAATTTCAAATTTTCCGAGCGATTTCATTTTCGTATCCCAGTTTGCGGAATTAAAGGCATTTCGCACATCCAGCGTTGCCACCAGGCAATACTGCTTTGCCCCCTTCTTCCAGCTAGTGCCTTCAATAGCTTTACTTGCTATGCTTGTAACCAGTTTTATGGCATCGGACGTAGAGTGACTCTTTCGGAAACCAAACTGATGGCTCGAGAGTCCTCCTCTGGATTGTATTGCTTCTTCGAGGCGGTTGTACAGCAATTTCTCGAAGAACTTGCTTATCGTGTCGAGCAAGCATATAGGTCGGTAGGCTGAGGGATCGTCCAGAGAGCCGCTACCTTTTGGTATAAGCACAAGCTTTTGCGTCTTCCATTGTGCGGGGAGTATGCCCTCTGTGAGACAAGCGTTATACAGCTGTACGAAGGCTTGTGTTTGGGCTGCGATGGCCATTTTTAGCGCGCGGTTCGAGATTTTATCTGGCCCTGGGGTCTTGTCTTATGAACAGCATTGCAGATTTTCATTACCTCTTCTGCGGTTACCATGGAAATGACTTGCACGTCGTCATGATTAATGACGGGCTGCATCGGTGGTTGCTGAGGGAAGAGCACACTTACAATGCGGCTAAGTATGTGAGGGCACGTGGGTCGTGGTCGTCCGTATGACTTCATCTTTTTCATTACCAGTCTATAGGCGGTACCCCATGGGGTTACGTCCGCTTCGTCGCATAACTGCAAGAAGCACTCGCGCTTCCTCGAACGAATCTTGTGTTTGAGCAGCTTCCTGCGCTCTCTATAGACCTCGCGCAGTTCTTCGAACCTGTCGGTCCCTCTGGCTCGGTAGTAACTTCTTCTGGCTTGGTGGCATTGGCTGCATGCTTCGACGATTTCGGCGGTCCACCAGTACACAGGCTCGTGGTGGTGCTTACTTGGTCTTCGCAACATCATCGCTGCGTCGCAAGCTCTTTTCAGCTGCTCTGTTGCTTGCCTAGCCATATTCTGTGCTGAACCAGTGAGGTGTATGTCAGCCAACATTGCTGTGAGGATACCTTCATCAAGCATTTCGACCTTGTATGATGGCTCGCTATGGGGGCCTCTGCTCCGACGATTGGTTTGCGTTTCCAATGTGTACACGATTGCTTGGTGATCGCTATGCGTGTAGACGTCGCTTACTTGCCACTGTACTTGCGTGCTCAGGTCACAACTCGCAAATGTCAGGTCAATTACTGAGCTGCCATTCACGTTGGAGAATGTACACTGCGTTCCAGTGTTTAAAAGCACAACATCTAACGAAGCAAAAGCCTCCAGAATAATGAGCCCTCTTTGGTTCGTTTTCTGGCTTCCCCAGTCTACGGCCCACGCGTTGAAGTCACCAGCAATAACAACTGGACTGATTCCTCTAACATCGTCAACTAATGCGTCGACAGTAACAGCAAACTCTTCTATGGATAGACTTGGTGCGAGGTAGCAGCTTACAATATGTGTGCCCATAACTTCTATACGAACAAAACCGTTTGCACATGTATGCTGTCTCATTAGGGAAGGATGTCTTCCGCAGGACCATATGGTGGCTCTTCCAGAAATGTCTGAAGCCCAGACTCCTGGTGCTTTCGCGTTATAAGGCTCACTCAAGATAGCTACATCAGTGCTTAGATCTCGAGCTAAAAGATCTTGTATATGTATATGTATATGTATATGTATGTGTATATGTATATGTATATGTATATGTATATGTATATGTATATGTATATGTATATGTATATACGTATGTATATGTATATGTATATGTATATGTATATGTATATGTATATGTATATGTATATGTATATGTATATGTATATGTATATGTATATGTATATGTATATGTATATGTATATGTATATGTATATGTATATGTATATGTATATGTATATGTATATGTATATGTATATGTATATGTATATGTATATGTATATGTATATGTACATGACTGTGGCCGATATGTAGAATTTTTTTTAAGTGAAATTTCTTTTTAACCTGCTACTTTTTTCTACTTTTTTATGTCTACTACTATGTAATTCTACAATATTCTGCTGCTGTTTCTACAAGTATTTCCTTCTACTATTTTGTGACCTAATTCTACTAATATATCATGATACTTTTTAATACTTCTGTATTCCACCACTATTTTCTACAATAAATAAATAAATAAAGGGTATAATTTTAAGAAATTACAAAAAGGTAATTTTCCATCCATGCTTTAAATCATTAAAATTTTTTAATAATTTGAATTCAATTGAAGTCTTTTCATTGCATTAAAAAAGGTTGAATTCATTTTTAAAAAATGACAAAATTTTAAATTTCAAGTTATAAGAAACAACTTATATTTTTACTAAAATAAAAAATATTTAATTACTAGCTCATATCCTAAAAGTGCACATAGCTCATTTTTATTTAAAAAAAGAATGAAAAACTGGTTGTTAGTGATTTCATATGAGAAATCGTATGGGCGAAAGTCTATTGATGATAAAAAAAATAGTGTAAAGAAAGCAATTTAATTGAATTAAATTACAAAAATTGTACCCTTTTTGTAACAATTTATTTGACTTGTAGTTATCTTTAGTCCGACGGCAAAAATTTAAGACTTTTTGATGCAGATTGGAAGAACTTTTTAACCCATTTCTGGCCAAAACAAAAAACTTTTTCCCGGCGAAATCCTTATTATGGCTAGGTTGCAGGTTCCCAAAACTGGGTCTAAAATGGTCAAAAAAATGTTTCGCTTTTCCGTTCACCGGGGGCAGCAGGGACAAATTATATGAAAAATCAACATTTTCGTTATAGTTATACGTTTATGTAAAAAAAAAATAACACATTAGTTCGTATGTTATGCCAAGCGCTAAGACATTAATAATGCAGAGGCACATTGCACTTTTTTCAACGGAAAACTATGATTGAAAAATCAGTTTAAGCGCCAAGGGTGCATTTTTGCTTGTTGAAAAAGTTTTCTCGAAAAATTCTCGTATTCGTTTTAACATTTTCAACAACTGCAATGGCCGAATGGGTAAGGTGCTGGGCTAGCATTCAGATGACGTGGTTTCGATTCTTGACATGGTAAGTTTAAAATTTTAATTTTGACATGTAGAGTTCTCCGTCAATGTAATAATTAATAACTCATCATTGGTTATTAAAAACCTCGAAAACTAATTTTTTGTTTATTTTGTCCCGTATTGGTAAATATCTCATATTTTCGCCAGTTCGGAAACGTTCCGATTGTTCCAAAAATTCATACAAATACCTGTAAGTGGATTGAAAATATTTAAAACTTGCAAATATCTTATTGGCAAGTTCAAATAAAATCTATGCAAGCAAAAGCTGCTAAAAAATGTTGACATTGTACTGAAAAAATGAATTCATCCAATTTATTTGAAAATATAATAAATTGGATTAAATGCCACATTTTCTATTTGACCTAAAAAAAAATTAATTTACATAGAAATATTGAAAAAAAATCATTTAATATTTTCATACTCAATATTTTCATATTGAAATAAATGCATGCAACAAACAAGCAACCCAGGCAAAAAATGTGGTCAAAAAATTTTATTTATTCCAATTTTTTCAAATATACAATAAATTCGATTAAGTTGAGATAATTAAATACTTTGGAAAAATAAAATCTCTTATTTTCATACTTTAACTTGAAATAAGTATGAAATGAAATGAACTCAATTGAAATAAATCTATGCAAACAAAAGTTGGCAAAAGCAGCTAAAAAATGTATTTTTAAAATTCATTTAATCCAATTTATTTGAAAATATAAATTGGATTAAATGAAAAATTTCCTATTTGACCTAAAAAAAATTAATTTACATAAAAATATTTAAAAAAAATTTTTTTCTTATTTTCATACAAATACCTGAATCTTGCAAATATCCAATTCGCATATTGAAATAAATCCATGCAAGCCCGTCCAGCCAAAAATGAAAAGATTGTGCAGAATCTATTTCAATAAAAGAAAAACCAGTCAAACCAGTTTAATAGATTCTGAGCGCACAAATCAGTCATGGCGGCTACTGCACAAATACCGACAGCGCAGTTTTTCGAAGATAAAATTTCGAAAATAATTCGCAAGACTCTAATTTTCTTGCTACATTTGCAATGAGTTAAAACTCCAGAGCGAGAAAAATTTTCTTCTAAATATATACTCATTGATAATATATTATCCCTGTATTAGGGCGCCAAATGCAGTTTGTGTTGTTATGGTTGTGCGAAGTTTTTTTTTATTGGAGATGCATTTGTTGTTGCTTTGTTAAAAATGTTTAGGAAGGCAAGTGCAGTTTGTGTTGTTATTGTTGTGAGAGGGTTTTTTTGTTATTGTGCGTGTGTTTGTCGTTGCTTTGTTGGCAATGCTTAGGACGCCAAGTGCAGTTTGTGTTCTTAATTTTGTGTGCGATTTTTTTTGTTATTATGCAAGCGTTTGTTGTTTTTTGTTTTGTTGTTGTTGTTTTGGGAAAAAATTCCTAAATATTCGAAAATTCAAAATTTTGGAAAAATATTATAACTGATGTTAAACATAATCTTGAGCTATTTTTTGCAACAAATTAAAATTACAGAAATTTCGTGAAAAAAGTTCGTGAAACTTGACTTTTTTTCAAAAATACTTACCCACTTCTAACATTTCGATAGCAAAAAATATCAAAAAAAAAAAAAAAAACAAAACCATATACTTATCACTTGGAGCACCTTCAATAATTATAACAAAATATTTCTTATTTTTAGTCAAAAAAGTTTTTGAATTCCAGGATTGCCCACTTACCTTTTTTCCCTTTCCATTTTTTAGTACGTTGGATTCAGGTATTTTCCGAAAAACCACCCAATAGTCGAAAAATGCTCTCATTTTCTAACACCTTTGCCCTAATTTCATTCATTTATCCCTAAAATATACGAAAATTAAATTTCTGCCCATTTTGGAACATGGCTTCTACGTAACATGTTTCGATGAATGTCGGGGTTGTCGTGAAATACGATTCTATAAATACCATTCAATATAAAAATATACAATAATTACACAATTTTTTGCATCTCCAATTGACGCCAAAGAAAAAAAGATCTAGTGATAGGTAATTTTGTTTTTATGTTAAGGAGTATTTTTACCTTTGAACAAAGGATTTCATAGAAACATTCTATGTTTCTGTTTAATTATTAACTAGCCCAGTTATTACCTATCGTAGCATTGCAATACAAATATATAACATACTTTTAGGCATCGCAAAGGAGTTTGGTTTTTTTATAGAAAATTGTTTCAGCTTTTTTTAAAAAAACACGCAATATTTAAGAAAAAAAACCTTATTGCACATCTACGGAGCAGTACCTTTCAATTGCTACCCTATTTATAAAAATCACGCCTACAGTATAGATTTGATAGACATCTCAAAAAAATGCGTAAAATTAGCGTAGATTATAGATTATAGATTAAAGATTATAGATTATAGATTATAGATTATAGATTATAGATTATAGATTATAGATTATAGATTATAGATTATAGATTATAGATTATAGATTATAGATTATAGATTATAGATTATAGATTATAGATTATAGATTATAGATTATAGATTATAGATTATAGATTATAGATTATAGATTATAGATTATAGATTATAGATTATAGATTATAGATTATAGATTATAGATTATAGATTATAGATTATAGATTATAGATTATAGATTATAGATTATAGATTATAGATTATAGATTATAGATTATAGATTATAGATTATAGATTATAGATTATAGATTATAGATTATAGATTATAGATTATAGATTATAGATTATAGATTATAGATTATAGATTATAGATTATAGATTATAGATTATAGATTATAGATTATAGATTATAGATTATAGATTATAGATTATAGATTATAGATTATAGATTATAGATTATAGATTATAGATTATAGATTATAGATTATAGATTATAGATTATAGATTATAGATTATAGATTATAGATTATAGATTATAGATTATAGATTATAGATTATAGATTATAGATTATAGATTATAGATTATAGATTATAGATTATAGATTATAGATTATAGATTATAGATTATAGATTATAGATTATAGATTATAGATTATAGATTATAGATTATAGATTATAGATTATAGATTATAGATTATAGATTATAGATTATAGATTATAGATTATAGATTATAGATTATAGATTATAGATTATAGATTATAGATTATAGATTATAGATTATAGATTATAGATTATAGATTATAGATTATAGATTATAGATTATAGATTATAGATTATAGATTATAGATTATAGATTATAGATTATAGATTATAGATTATAGATTATAGATTATAGATTATAGATTATAGATTATAGATTATAGATTATAGATTATAGATTATAGATTATAGATTATAGATTATAGATTATAGATTATAGATTATAGATTATAGATTATAGATTATAGATTATAGATTATAGATTATAGATTATAGATTATAGATTATAGATTATAGATTATAGATTATAGATTATAGATTATAGATTATAGATTATAGATTATAGATTATAGATTATAGATTATAGATTATAGATTATAGATTATAGATTATAGATTATAGATTATAGATTATAGATTCAAGATAATAGATTATAGATTATAGATTATAGATTATAGATTATAGATTATAGATTATAGATTATAGATTATAGATTATAGATTATAGATTATAGATTATAGATTATAGATTATAGATTATAGATTATAGATTATAGATTATAGATTATAGATTATAGATTATAGATTATAGATTATAGATTATAGATTATAGATTATAGATTATAGATTATAGATTATAGATTATAGATTATAGATTATAGATTATAGATTATAGATTATAGATTATAGATTATAGATTATAGATTATAGATTATAGATTATAGATTATAGATTATAGATTATAGATTATAGATTATAGATTCAAGATTATAGATTATAGATTATAGATTATAGATTATAGATTATAGATTATAGATTATAGATTATAGATTATAGATTATAGATTATAGATTATAGATTATAGATTATAGATTATAGATTATAGATTATAGATTATAGATTATAGATTATAGATTATAGATTATAGATTATAGATTATAGATTATAGATTATAGATTATAGATTATAGATTATAGATTATAGATTATAGATTATAGATTCAAGATTATAGATTATAGATTATAGATTATAGATTATAGATTATAGATTATAGATTATAGATTATAGGTTATAAATTATAGATTATAGATTATAGATTATAGATTATAGATTATAGATTATAGATTATAGATTATAGATTATAGATTATAGATTATAGATTATATATATAACATATATAATAATATATAGATTGCGTAATAATAATATATAAATATGCTTTCTTTTGTTTGGTTTCATTAATAAATAAACTTTTATACTTATATATAAAAAGTTTCTGATAACTATTTCTTTTCATAAATTGGATAAAAACTTTATTAGGACAAATATTTGGCTGATTTTTTAAGGTTTTTCATGCCATGTTGGTGGGATATACAGGTGTAAATCGGGTTACGATTGGGATTTTTCACTAAATCAGAATCACATCATTGTTTCAGAGACATTGAGACCGTTAACTTTTTCTCCCCTTCGTCGCTTCCGATTTGCGGCGAATTGCCTACAAACTCTATGCAAAAACAAGCACTTGTACAGACAATAAGAATACAAACTGCACTTGACGTCCTAAACATTTCCAACAAAGCATCAACAAACGCATCTCCAATAAAAAAAAACCTCACACAACAATAACAACACAAACTGCTCTTGATGTCCTAAACACTACCAACAAAGCAACAACAAACGCATGCTCAATAACAAAAAAAACCTCACAACCATTGCAATACAAACTGCTCTTGGCGTCCTAAACATTACCAACAAAGCAACAACAAACACATGCTCAATAGCAAAAAAAAACCATACACAACCATAACAACACAAACTGAACTTGGCGTCCTAAACATTTCCAACAAAGCAACAACAAACGCATGCTCAATAACAAAAAAAAACCTCTCACGACGATGCAGATAGTAAAAGCCACGTTATCTTTGCGCTGCCTCAAATTGCATGTGTATTTTGTTGCTACCCAGCGGGAAAATAAAAAGCGCTCCTAGAAACAGCGCATTTTATGCGTAGTCTTGGAATGCTTTGAGGATGCACTCTCCATTTCGTAGATGCTAAACGGCTTACCCTCTTCTCTCTCTTTACTTTATACAACAACTTCAATAGTAAAGTTTTATTGTTGTTGTTTACACAGAATCGATTGCAGTTATCTCGTGTTTGTATGAAGTTATTTTTACGTGTTAAATAATTCGAACTTAAGCAAATGCAATCAATTTCGAATTCCTTTGTTTTAGTTTACAGCGAACTTCAGTACGCGTTGGATGTTAAAAATTGAGTAAGTGAAAATTGTAAGAGGTAAGCAAAACTTTATTTATATTAAAATGAAAAGAAAGATTTGTGGAGTAAGTGAAAGGCAAATGAGACGGTGGGTTGCTAGGTAGAGATTAATTCAAATGGACACGACGGAGGCAACCACTCCTAACAGAGAATTAAATTTGATAGACCGTGAAAGTGTTGATTTAAGTATTTCTGAAAACAACTCCAACGATACATCACAGCAGACAGAGGTCGCATCTTCTTTTTTAGGCATAAAAAATGAAATTCATACAGTTAGCAAACCAGTATCTGCTCAAATTAGAGAATGGTGTGTTGAACACAAAATTAGAAGAAAGGCTTGCGATGATATATTAAAAGTATTTAAAAATGCCGGTGTCGATGTGCCTTCATCTAGTAAAACTTTGCTAAGAACTCAATTCAAACAAATTGATATAATATCAGTTTCTCCAGGAAACTATTTTCATTTTGGATTACAAAAGTCACTTGAAATGTTAAGTCTCTGTCTTCCTGAGTTAGCTAATACTTTGTTTATAGATATTGGTATTGATGGGCTGCCTTTATTTAAAAGTTCTGGTACGCAGCTTTGGCCAATTTTGGGATCCATTTCAAAAAAATTCTTATATCAAGCCATTTTTGATAGGTGCTTACGTTTGCGGTAGAAAACCTGAAAATATAAATAATTTCTTGTCACCATTTGTTAATGAAATTAAGCATTTAAATTCAGAAGGCATAGTGCTGAATGGAAAAATGGTTCACATAAAAATAATTCTTTTATTTGTGATGCTCCTGCCAGAGCTTTTGTTGCAGAGACAGTAGGTCCACCCATAGTAACGGATGTTCTAAATGCAATCAGATTGCCAAAGTTAAAAACAGAAGATTGACATACAGTACCTCTATTTGTTCACTTAGAACTGATAAAGATTTTAAATTAAGAAGTGAAAATACCACCATTCAATTAACTTAGAGGAAATAAATATAGGCATGGTATCGCAGTTCCCACTGGATGTCATGCACCTCATAGTTCTAGGTATTAAAAAAAAATTTTGTTAATCATTTGGAAGAATAATCATTTGTGTCAAAAACTCAATACTGTTCAAAAAGAAAAAATTTAGTAGGAAACCACGATCAATTGATGAGCTCTGCAGGTGGAAGGCTGTAGAATTCCGCCAAATTATTCTATATACTGGAATAGTTTTATTTAGAGATATTTTAGATAAGGATTTATATTTTAATTTCTTATTACTTCATTCAATTTACCGTCTCATTTCCTGTCCTCGAAGCTGCCAAATAAATTTACCTTCTTCACATGAAATTGCAAAATTGTTCGTAGAACATTTCAAAACCCACTACGGGGAGAATAAAATATCATCTAATGTTCACGGTATACAGCATATAGCAGAATGTGTCAAGAATTTCTGTGGTGTTGACAACTTCTCAGCGTACAAGTTTGAAAATTTTACGTAAGCTCTAAAAGCAGACGTTCGACAACCAACAAAAATCTTAGAACAGATAAATAATCGGGAGACAGAAAAATATAGATTTCAGAAAACCATGAATCAAAAATATGGACCTAAGAACCTAACATCTAAAATTGAGTGCTCAGAAATATATAGAAACTATAGTCATGATTTGTATTTTCTTAGCGGCAGTCCTCCAGACAATTTCTGCTATAATAAACCATTGTTGCCTATTAAAATTTTAGGATTTAGCATAGAAGAAGGAAACGATTTCATTTTGAGTTTGAAGTTTTCAGCAACTTTAAGTACAGTAATCTCCATATATAAGAACTTAGCAAAATGCCCAAAATTCAAACTCTTTATCCGGGAAAGTCTTTTATGAAAATTCCGGCTAAAAGCAGTTTTGGGGCTTATACGAAAACCCGTTTAATGAACCATTTTTGGCTAATATAAAAAATTCGCACTAAAAAACAACCGCTCCTATAGGAAACTCCATACACACCCTACTCGTATTAATAAAAGAAATTATGTTGTAATAGCTTTTTAAATATATATGTATTTATGTTAAAAAAAAAGAAATGTTAATTCACATTTATATAAATAAAAATAAATTATCACAATGCTGCCAACTTTATATTTTATTTTATGCGGGGATTTTTGTATGAGTTTTTTCAGATGGTTCACAAATTTGCAACGTTATAAGCGGGGCGATTTTTTAAGCGGGAAATACTTTAAACGGGAATTTTCCTATGTATTGCTTATGGAAATTTTTCTTGATCTAATTTTGTTAACTTATAAGAGGGGAAATCCATTAACCGGCGGTATTGGCTCCGACTTAAATTTCTTTTAACAACGGTACAAATTTTAGCAGCCGATATATTTCGGAATTAATGAAATTTTTATTTTGCCGTTCTTCGGCTTTAAAATAATTTGTGCTGTTGTCGCGCTTAAAGTTTTTTTTGACTGCCTAATTTTAGCGATGGTTGCTGATGTTTAAAGTTAAACATAGACAAAACAAAATCAGCTAACGGCAACAGCAATAAAATACAATTATGAATTTTGACTTTAATTTATACGTGATAATTTTACTTCACTATCGGCGGTAACATTCTCCCCCTTGTATGCGAGTAGCAATGTGACGAGCTTACTTCGACCTTTTACCGACGTCAAGTACAGCTACCTTTGTTACAGGGCGATGCATTGTAGTATTTTGCGTTTTAATGGTGACTCGTCTTACTTGGCCGTCGCCTGCGACTATAGTGTCAGTGATAATGCCTTTAGGCCAGCAGTTTCTAGGCAGGTTTTCATCTACGACAATGACCACGTCGCCAACGGATATCGGTGGTGTTTTGATGAACCACTTGCTACGACGTGCTAACATAGGAACGTACTCCTTGAGCCATCGTTGCCAGAACTTGTAGGCAAATAGTTGAGTTTGTCGCCAGCGCTGTCGTAAATCACCTTCGTTATTACATATTGGCTTGTAGCCGCTCGCTGAGCCCAACAAAAGGTGGTTGGGAGTAACAGCTTCGTCGTCGACGGAGTCAAGCGACACAAAAGTGAGTGGTCGCGAGTTGATGATGAACTCCATCTCCCAGAGTGCGCTGCGCAGACTTTCATCATTGAAATTCATTGATGGGCATATCGAATATAATACTGTCTTGACGGATCTCACAAGGCGCTCCCAGGCGCCGCCCATATGTGGTGCCGCTGGAGGATTGAATCGCCATTTAATGGTGTCGCATTTGCCAGCGACTATGTCGTCGTCGATATTTTTAATATCCTCGCAGATTATTTTTTCGGATGCTTTGAAATTTGTTCCGATATCGCTGAATATTTCTTTGGGCGTTCCTCGTCTGGCCACAAAGTTGCGTATGCACATTATGCACGAGCTTGTGTCGAGGCTATGCGCCACTTCGATGTGTATAGCGCGCATGGTGAGGCATGTGAATAATACGCCCCATCTTTTTTCTCGACGCCTGCCGACCGCTACGAACAATGGGCCAAAAAAATCGATGCCAACGAATGTAAATGGTCGCTCAAAACTACCAAGACGTGCCGCAGGGAGACGTCCTAGCTGCGGAGCAATTGGACGCGCCGTCAAATTTTTGCAATGTTGGCATTGATTGCGAATCGTTTTGTGTAGAACACGCAGACGTGGTATGTAGTATAAACGATTGACTTTGCTAATAACAGTCTCATGCACCGTATGATGAAAACTCTCGTGGTAGTATTGGACAATCAGGCTCGTAATCCAATGATTCGTAGGCAATACAATAACGTTATAATTACTGTTGAGGCATTCTGCGCGGCTTCGAATCCGCAAAACTTCGTTTTCATCCAAGAAGACATTTAAAGATATTAGAGAGCTTGTTTGTTGAATGTTCTTGCCGCTTTTCAAGCTGAATATTTCGTCCTCATATACACTTAGTTGCGCTTGCCTATACAGGAATATTTTTGAACGTTGAGTCATGTCAAATGTAATGAGTTTTGGTGGTGGAGTTGATGTGGCTTTTGCTTTAACTCGCGCCATGTATAGACAAAAGGTTGCTACTGAACGATACAGCCGTCGCCAATTCGAAAAGTAATCGAAATTTACAGGAACTCGACATAAATGCTTTTTATCGATGAACATCACATGGTGTCTTAGTTCCGATGTGTCTTCGGGTCCTAAGTCGCTGCAAATGGGCCAATCACTCTCTTCTGATTGTAAGAATTCAGGTCCCGCAAACCAAAGTTGATTAGTGGATGCTGCCGTAACCTTAGTTGCCAGGTCAGCAGGATTTAACTTTGATGGCACCCAGTGCCACTGCGAAATGTTTGTATGTTCGAGCAATTCACCAATGCGATGCATAACAAACTGTTGCAAGTTTCTGGGGTCAATACAAAGCCATTTTAAAACAGTCTTGGAGTCAGACCACCAATGGCGCGAATTTATTGATATTCGCTTGACACTTGAAATTATTGAAGAAAATCTCACACCAATTATGGCTGCTTGTAGTTCGCTTCTTGGAATGGATAACGGTTTTAATGGCGCCGCCTTTGCTTTGGCAGCAACAAAGCTGACATCCACACTGTTGGTATACCGCAGCCGTAGGTAGCTCACAGCAGCGTAGCCGTATTCGCCTGCGTCGACAAACGTATGCAGTTGTATATCGACGGCATTTCGTAGAAGTGGTGAGTAGCATCGTGGAATCTCTACTTTAGCGATGAGTGGCAGTACTTGTTTCCATTGAAGCCTCTTGTTGTGTAAAAGGTCCGTCAGCTCATCATCCCATGTGATAGAGGATCGCCAAATATCTTGCAGTAAAATTTTTAACCCAATCGTATAGCACGATATAAAGCCCATAAGGTCAAATATGGACATGAGCACTTGAAGAACTTCCCTCTTCGTAGGCGGGCTTAAGTCTTAGAGAACGTCTTAGTTTTGCAAATCTGAAAATGTACTTGAAGACGTCGTTATTTGGGTCCTAATACATACCCAATATTTTTTCTGTGGATCCCAGTTCTAAGTGCACCTGCTCTCCAGGAGAGTCGCTGAGTAACTGCTTGAGGACATATTTTGAGTTCGATGCCCAGTTACGAATGTTGAAACCTGTTGTGTGGTGAATTTCCTTGACTTGCATCGCTAGTTGCAATGCTTCTTCTTCGTCATCGACGCTGTCCATAAAATCGTCGACATAGTGATACTTTTTTATAGCATCGACCGCTCGTGGGTAGACATCTTGGAAATCGTCTGCGTTTTTGTCGCGGACAAAATGAGCAATGCATGGAGCACAGCTGATGCCGAAAGTTAGCGCTTGCATGACATAAACGCTAGGCTGCTGAAGTGTGTCGCCTTTGTCCCACCAGAGGAACCGTTGTGCATGGATGTCGCTGCTTTTCACTCTAATCTGGTGGAACATTTCTGCGATATCACCGCACACTACGACTTGTCCCACACGGAATGATAATAGAACGCCGACTAGTGAGTTGAGCAAATCTGGGCCTCTTAGTAGGAAATCATTGAGCGATGCGCCGTCAGATTTTGCAGCGGCGTCCCATACAAGACGCACCTTGCCAGACTTATTCGGGTTCATCGTAACGAATATTGGTATGTACCACACACGTCCATTTGTGATTGATAATTCTTCGGCAGAAAGCTTTTTGGCATAGCCTTTTGCAAGTAGATTATCGATTTGCTTTTGTAGTGTTTGTTTTAAAGTTGAAGCTTTACTAAATTTTTTATTAAGGCACATCAATCGTCTTAGGGCTGTGTTGTAACTATTCGGTAGTTGAACTTCGTCAGAGCGCAGGCCGCTTTCGAATCGGTCGTTTTTCTTATGACACGTTTCGTTTAAAATTTTCATGGCTCTTGTATCATCTGAAGATAGTAGCGCTGTTTTTGATGGTGCTCCCAGGCTGAAGTACTGCTTGACTGTTTCGTGCAATGCGTTGTATCGATCTTCACAGTCACAGGTGTGAATATTGAGACGTAAACTAGAATTTGTGTTTGGGCCACATCCTTGGATTGCCCAGCCTAAGCGTGTTTTCGTGGCTATGGGCTGTTGCCATGTACCTTCAACTATTTTTAGAGGCACCGCAAGTTTCCAATTATCTGCGCCAATTAATACTGTGGGCTTTACATTTTCGTATGACTGCAGAGGGATTTTTGACAGATATGGGAACTTCTTCGATATTTCACGCATATTTACAGACTGGTTTGGCAGTCCCAGGCTCCCCACGGTGTGTGCATTGTTTAATGTAAACCTTTTGCCGTTTTGCTTATTTGATACTTGCATGGAAGCTCTTATGGAATCCTCTTCATTGCGCGTGGTATCGCCAGTCCAACGTAAACATAATGGATCCTTAACGCCATCTACTCCTAAATAATTGAAACTGCTTTTTCAACAAGTGTGACCGAAGAACCTTCGTCTAGAAATGCGAAAGTGTCAAAATATTGATTTTTATAATGCATACGAATATGGATAATGCGAAAGTATGGTTTTTCACGATGATCACTATTGCTGTTAGAATGCACTTGAACTTGTCGCGATGCATCAGTTTTGTTTTCAATGTTATTTGTATTTTCACTTCCAACTTGGGTCTCTTTCTGAGTTGTTATGGTGTTATTGTGCAATAAACGATGGTGTTTTGCTTGACAATTGTTAATGCCACATTCTTTACTTATGTAGCACCGTTGATTATGTGCATTTAAGCATTGACGACACAATTTTTTATTTTTCACAATTTGCCACTTGCGATCGATAGTTAAGTTTTTAAATTCTTCGCATTGTGGTATTCTGTGGTCTTTGCTGCTGCATGCTACACATGAGTACATTGCCTTACCTGGTGCATTGGGTGTGGTGTTTCGAGCAGCTTGTTCACCGTCAGTGCGCGAGTTATAGTTTAATGAATTAAAAGACTTTTCACTTCAGTTGAAAATAACAGATTGATTTTTATTTATTCTGCCAAACTACAAGAAACCTTTTTGAATATTAATTCCAGCTTAAGTAAATACAAAAAAGTGTAATACATACATACATTTAATTTAAACATGTAATTAATTAATTATAATTAATTATAATTACAATTAATGTAATTAAATGTAATGTAACTTGCTGTAGTTGCTTGCTGGTCTCTTGGTTATAGTTGCTTATCTGTTGTTGTTGTTGTTATTGTTTTGAAGCAGCGGTGTAACTTGCTGTAGTTGCTTGCTGGTCTCTTGATCATAGTTGGTACTTTAACTCGCGTATGTGTATTCATAGATACGCTTTTCTTCATACACGCCGGTGGCGTCACTTTACTCGCCGCTTCCGCAATGTAGTAAATCCAGTAACTAAAGGCCTTTACAATCGGTACTGTTTCATCTCTAAATTGCTTCACCCAGTTTAATTTATACTGACTAGGCAATTTATCGACCAATTCCTTCACTAATAGTGGATTATTTAAATGCGCGTGCATTTGACAAGCCTCCATGGTGGAGCAAATATTTTTGACGCATTTTCAACGTTTGTATTATTTCCGGCACCATAGCAGGTAAAGGCAATTTGTGCTTGACCATCTCACGGGCTTTCCCTTTAAGACACGTCTGCAATCGCATTAAATTCTCCGCGTTGGAATAGCCGGCAACTTCGGTGCTGATCTCAAAACTACTTATGAACATTGGCCATTCCTCGGTATCACCTTGGAAAGTTGGCAAGTTTTTGGGAATTGCGTGGCGTGCCGCTAGTTGTGAAGCAGTAGGATTTTGCACACTTGCTGGTCTCATTCCTTGTTTATTTTCATTTAAACGTAATTGTGGTGCTGTATTGCTACTCAATTGCGCCAGTATCTGATATTTCTTCTCCAAATATTCTTTTTGTATTTTATTTTCTTCTTCTAACATTTTCAATTGTTATTCGTATTGTCTTGTTCTGCTGTCAAACTTTTGTAAATTCGCATATTCATTTTGAACAGCTGTTTGTGCCCTTGGCCACATCTGTTGTTGCATAGCTGCATGTGCGTTTGGCAACATTTGATGCTGAGTAACATTTGAAGAGTTCATAAACATTTGTTGTTGCAGAGGATGTTGCAAAGGTGGTTGATGTTGAGAAGCATTTGGCAATAGGAATGGATCGCTATATTTTGGATACATTGCTGCTATTGATGTTGCTGAATTGAATTGCACTGCCGCTGGACCTGTGACTGGAATGAAAGGCACATTAGGAGGAACATAGGAATTGAATAAATTGAAACCCGTTTCACGCTGAAGAGGACCTGGCGCGCTACCATACGAAGATGTCGTATATATCATGCCTGTGGCGTCCGATGCAGACGACGATGAAATTGGCACACCTGTCGCTGTGTGTTGCATTTCCACAGTACGTTTTGGGTATGCGTCGTTTGGCCGCGATGAAGTCGAAGTATAAACGATATTCGTCTCACGATTACTTTGCAATTTTTGCAACTCCATTTGTGCGTCATCGCTCTGCGACGACGTTTTTTGGCTATCACTCACCGGAGACCACGTTGCACTTGGCTCTGTGGCGTTATAGACGTTATGGCATGTGGTCGGAGGAGCGCCTAGACTCATGGAAGTGACGATGGACTGGTGATAACGTAAAGCACAGCTCCAACTTATGTCGGCAACGTCACTATTCACTCCGACGCATTCGAAATGGTACCAAAGGTTACAATTATCGCACTGTACCATACGATCGTTGTCTATTTCGCTACACTTCCTGCAATTATAGTTTTTTTTATTTGGCATGTTGCGCGAATCAATTATATAAATAGAATATTTAAAGCAAATTATTTAAAAGAATTATTGGCTCCGACTTTAATTTCTTTTAACAACGGTACAAATTTTAACAGCCGATATATTTCGGAATTAATGAAACTTTTATTTTGTCGTTCTTCGGCTTTCAAATAATTTGTGCTGTTGTCGCGCTTAAAGTTTTTTTTGACTGCCTAATTTTAGCGATGGTTGCTGATGGTTAAAGTTAAACATAGACAAAACAAAATCAGCTAACGACAACAGCAATAAAATACAATTATGAATTTTGACTTTAATTTATACGTGATAATTTACTTCACTATCGGCGGTAACAGGGGGGCTTATATCCAGAAATTACTTTTGTAAAAAAACTATATAGCATCAAAGAAAAATTTAGAATGACAGATATTTCATGTAAGGTTATAGCATTACCTTATCAAGATGGGCTGGTATTAATTCCAATTCTCCATCACCGGAAAAACAAATATTAAAATTGGACACTGCAGCACCAAATGAAGTTATTTATCAATATTTAACTTAAGTTTAATATTTAAATTAAGTTATTTAGCCTAAGCGTGTTTTCGTGGCTATGGGCTGTTGCCATGTACCTTCAACTATTTTTAGAGGCACCGCAAGTTTCCAATTATCTGCGCCAATTAATACTGTGGGCTTTACATTTTCGTATGACTGCAGAGGGATTTTTGACAGATATGGGAACTTCTTCGATATTTCACGCATATTTACAGACTGGTTTGGCAGTCCCAGGCTCCCCACGGTGTGTGCATTGTTTAATGTAAACCTTTTGCCGTTTTGCTTATTTGATACTTGCATGGAAGCTCTTATGGAATCCTCTTCATTGCGCGTGGTATCGCCAGTCCAACGTAAACATAATGGATCCTTAACGCCATCTACTCCTAAATAATTGAAACTGCTTTTTCATCAAGTGTGACCGAAGAACCTTCGTCTAGAAATGCGAAAGTGTCAAAATATTGATTTTTATAATGCATACGAATATGGATAATGCGAAAGTATGGTTTTCCACGATGATCACTATTGCTGTTAGAATGCACTTGAACTTGTCGCGATGCATCAGTTTTGTTTTCAATGTTATTTGTATTTTCACTTCCAACTTGGGTCTCTTTCTGAGTTGTTATGGTGTTATTGTGCAATAAACGATGGTGTTTTGCTTGACAATTGTTAATGCCACATTCTTTACTTATGTAGCACCGTTGATTATGTGCATTTAAGCATTGACGACACAATTTTTTATTTTTCACAATTTGCCACTTGCGATCGATAGTTAAGTTTTTAAATTCTTCGCATTGTGGTATTCTGTGGTCTTTGCTGCTGCATGCTACACATGAGTACATTGCCTTACCTGGTGCATTGGGTGTGGTGTTTCGAGCAGCTTGTTCACCGTCAGTGCGCGAGTTATAGTTTAATGAATTAAAAGACTTTTCACTTCAGTTGAAAATAACAGATTGATTTTTATTTATTCTGCCAAACTACAAGAAACCTTTTTGAATATTAATTCCAGCTTAAGTAAATACAAAAAAGTGTAATACATACATACATTTAATTTAAACATTAATTAATTAATTATAATTACAATTAATGTAATTAAATGTAATGTAACTTGCTGTAGTTGCTTGCTGGTCTCTTGGTTATAGTTGCTTATCTGTTGTTGTTGTTGTTATTGTTTTGAAGCAGCGGTGTAACTTGCTGTAGTTGCTTGCTGGTCTCTTGATCATAGTTGGTACTTTAACTCGCGTATGTGTATTCATAGATACGCTTTTCTTCATACACGCCGGTGGCGTCACTTTACTCGCCGCTTCCGCAATGTAGTAAATCCAGTAACTAAAGGCCTTTACAATCGGTACTGTTTCATCTCTAAATTGCTTCACCCAGTTTAATTTATACTGACTAGGCAATTTATCGACCAATTCCTTCACTAATAGTGGATTATTTAAATGCGCGTGCATTTGACAAGCCTCCATGGTGGAGCAAATATTTTTGACGCATTTTCAACGTTTGTATTATTTCCGGCACCATAGCAGGTAAAGGCAATTTGTGCTTGACCATCTCACGGGCTTTCCCTTTAAGACACGTCTGCAATCGCATTAAATTCTCCGCGTTGGAATAGCCGGCAACTTCGGTGCTGATCTCAAAACTACTTATGAACATTGGCCATTCCTCGGTATCACCTTGGAAAGTTGGCAAGTTTTTGGGAATTGCGTGGCGTGCCGCTAGTTGTGAAGCAGTAGGATTTTGCACACTTGCTGGTCTCATTCCTTGTTTATTTTCATTTAAACGTAATTGTGGTGCTGTATTGCTACTCAATTGCGCCAGTATCTGATATTTCTTCTCCAAATATTCTTTTTGTATTTTATTTTCTTCTTCTAACATTTTCAATTGTTATTCGTATTGTCTTGTTCTGCTGTCAAACTTTTGTAAATTCGCATATTCATTTTGAACAGCTGTTTGTGCCCTTGGCCACATCTGTTGTTGCATAGCTGCATGTGCGTTTGGCAACATTTGATGCTGAGTAACATTTGAAGAGTTCATAAACATTTGTTGTTGCAGAGGATGTTGCAAAGGTGGTTGATGTTGAGAAGCATTTGGCAATAGGAATGGATCGCTATATTTTGGATACATTGCTGCTATTGATGTTGCTGAATTGAATTGCACTGCCGCTGGACCTGTGACTGGAATGAAAGGCACATTAGGAGGAACATAGGAATTGAATAAATTGAAACCCGTTTCACGCTGAAGAGGACCTGGCGCGCTACCATACGAAGATGTCGTATATATCATGCCTGTGGCGTCCGATGCAGACGACGATGAAATTGGCACACCTGTCGCTGTGTGTTGCATTTCCACAGTACGTTTTGGGTATGCGTCGTTTGGCCGCGATGAAGTCGAAGTATAAACGATATTCGTCTCACGATTACTTTGCAATTTTTGCAACTCCATTTGTGCGTCATCGCTCTGCGACGACGTTTTTTGGCTATCACTCACCGGAGACCACGTTGCACTTGGCTCTGTGGCGTTATAGACGTTATGGCATGTGGTCGGAGGAGCGCCTAGACTCATGGAAGTGACGATGGACTGGTGATAACGTAAAGCACAGCTCCAACTTATGTCGGCAACGTCACTATTCACTCCGACGCATTCGAAATGGTACCAAAGGTTACAATTATCGCACTGTACCATACGATCGTTGTCTATTTCGCTACACTTCCTGCAATTATAGTTTTTTTTATTTGGCATGTTGCGCGAATCAATTATATAAATAGAATATTTAAAGCAAATTATTTAAAAGAATTATTGGCTCCGACTTTAATTTCTTTTAACAACGGTACAAATTTTAACAGCCGATATATTTCGGAATTAATGAAACTTTTATTTTGTCGTTCTTCGGCTTTCAAATAATTTGTGCTGTTGTCGCGCTTAAAGTTTTTTTTGACTGCCTAATTTTAGCGATGGTTGCTGATGGTTAAAGTTAAACATAGACAAAACAAAATCAGCTAACGACAACAGCAATAAAATACAATTATGAATTTTGACTTTAATTTATACGTGATAATTTACTTCACTATCGGCGGTAACAGGGGGGCTTATATCCAGAAATTACTTTTGTAAAAAAACTATATAGCATCAAAGAAAAATTTAGAATGACAGATATTTCATGTAAGGTTATAGCATTACCTTATCAAGATGGGCTGGTATTAATTCCAATTCTCCATCACCGGAAAAACAAATATTAAAATTGGACACTGCAGCACCAAATGAAGTTATTTATCAATATTTAACTCTTAAGGGGCTATAGGTTACAAATTAAAAAAAAATTTTTGAAGCGGTTTTTGACGTTATTTGATTTTTTTTTTTTAAAAAGAAATGCCAAAAATTGACGGTTTACAGGATATCACCAGTTCAGGCGATAGCCACTTAAACAAAGTCGTTCCGAACGACTCAAATATAACATAGCCGGTAGCATTCATCGGATAAACGAATCTAAGCCAAACATAACAGGATGAAGGATTTGTAAAAGATTAATGCTGCATCAATATATGAGTTCGTTGCATAAATTGTATTTAAGTTTTTAAAAATTGGAAATTGGAATTGTGCATGCGACACTGTAAGAATTTTAAAATTCAAGATGGTTAATGGTGTGCAATACCTAAAAATTTTTTATTTTTACGAATTCGGTGCTGGAGCAACAATAGGTAAAAATGGGTCGCTGAATCCGTATTCGTTGCCAGATTTCCAAAATTGTGCAATTTTTTATAACAGTATTGCCATCTACTAAAATGTATTATTAAGAGTTTTTAACATGGTTTAACAGTGTTTAGAGGTCGCTGACTTCGAATCTAAAGTCACAGTTTTAAAATTCAAGATGGTTAATGGTGTTGCCACCTAAAAATTTTTTATTTTCACGAATTCGGTGCTGGAGCAAACACTAGGTATAAATGGGTCGCTGAATTCGAATTCGTGCCAGATTTTTTAAATTGTGTAATTCTTTAATAAAAGTGTTGCCATCTACTAAAATGTATTTTTAAGAGTTTTTAGTATGGTTTAACAATGTTTAGGGGTCGCTGACTTAGAATCTGATGTCACAATTTTAAAATTCAAAATGGTTAATGGTGTTGCCACCTAAAATTTTTTATTTTCATGAATTCGGTGCTGGAGCAACAATAGGTAAAAATGGGTCGCTGAATCCGTATTCAATGCCAGATTTCCAAAATTGTGCAATTTTTTATAACAGTATTGCCATCTACTAAAATGTATTTTTAAGAGTTTTGAACATGGTTTAACAGTGTTTAGGGGTCCCTGGCTTCGAATCTGATGTCACAATTTTAAAATTCAAGATTTAAGATGGTTAATGGTGTTGCGAACTAAATTTTTTTTATTTTTATGCATTCGGGGTTGTGGCGAACAAGAGGTAAAAATGGGTATAGTTGCTGATTTTGAATCTTAGGTCAGAATTTTAAACATTTGATGGGACACTAGGGTGGTCCCTGAAGATATTTTTGTTTAAAACGTTTTGTAAAGGGTGGTTCAATTTTAAAGGGTAATGTTGATTTTGAATAAAACACAAATTATTTAGGAAATTATTGTCATTTCTTTTTATTATGATAATATTGGTATGGTTCAATTATGTATGGAACAAAATATCGACCAAATGACCGCCGCGACCTATGCGGCACACATCCATCCGATGGTCCAAATTTTCGATGACGTTGAGGCATAAGTCAGGTTCTATGCCGTTAATGTGCCGAATTATCTCATCTTTTAGCTCTTGATGTTGCTGGCTTATCGACGTACACCTTTTTTTGTCAAATAACCCCAAGGAAAAAAGTCCAACGGTGTCAAATCAAATGATCTTGGCGGCCAATTGACATCGCCACCACGTGAGATAACACGTCCATTGAATTTGTCGCGCAAAAGAGCCATTGTTTCGTTAGCTGTGTGGCCAGTGGCACCGTCCTGTTAAAACCACAAATCGTCCACAGCCATATCTTCCAATTCGAACCATAAAAAGTTCGTTATAATCTCACGATAGCGAACACCATTCACAGTAACTGCCTGACGGCTCTTCAGCCACACTATCGCGAACAGCAGCAATATTTTCTGCATTACGATCTGTACGAGCATGCACTAGTGTTTCCACATCTCCTACAGACCCGCTTTGCTCAAATTTTTGCACGATTTTTCCGATTGTACTCACATTTGGATGATTAAATTGACACGAAATACGAAGTGCACGATATGCATTTTGATTTGAACGCCCATTTTCATAATAAGCCTGAATAACTTTAATGTGTTGCTCGATTGTGTATTTTTCCATGATTCAAATTGAGTTAGTCTGAAATTGAGAAATGTCAAATGAAATGCAGAAAAGAACTTGACGTTTGGGTGTGGTTCACATTCAACATCGGCCCTTAAAATTTAACCACCCTTTACATGGCAGTATTAGAGAGTCGCTGATTTCGAACTTTATGCTACAATTTAAAAATTTTTATGGGACACTAGGGTGGACCTCAAAAATTTTTTCTGTTTTACAGGTTTTGTTTATGCTTTACAGTACTTTTCGTTAATTTTTTGCAGCAAATAATTATTTTTGATATATAAGAATAAAATCTTTGATATATAAGATAGAAGACAAATAAGAATAATGGATTATTAATTAAATATAAATGAAGGTAAATAAAAAAATAAGCAAAATGAATATCTCTTACATTTATGACCTTCCTCTCGGAAAAATGTTAAAAAAACTGAATTTTTGCACCAAAGCTATGATATGAACCAAATAGGACAAAAAGACGATTTTTGGTAATAATTCGACTTTGGCGTCAACTAACGATACGATTTCTTACAAACGTAGTTCCCTTACTTTAGTCAATATATATCACGAATATTAGTCCAATCGGACCATAAATACGATACATCAATACATGAAAAAAGCTAGTCTGATTTTAATAAAACTAATATAAACAACAGTCTCATCATTATAACAATAATATTTACCTTACATTACAATATTTATTTTCACATATATCAGAAAAAACCCTATCACCGACAACATTTGCCAACCTTATTGTAATCAACCGTCGAAAAATATTAGAAAACTGAAAAAGCTGAGTGTGCATTACAATAATATTATTTGATACAAAATTTAAATGGATGGATTTGGATTTTTTGGATTTTTTGTTAAATAAAAAATGTTTGCTCAACCACTTCCAAATACATTTAGTAGTGCATGTATATATTAAATAATGAATTCTTCTGAATTCTAAATAAAATTTTTTTTTTTAGAAATTTTTGTGTATTTCACTCTGATTTTATTGAAAAGTTTAAATTTGTTGATTTTATTTTGATCTTGTATGATTTTGTGTTAAAAAGAAAACAATTTTGGGGTCCACCTTAGTGTCACATAAAATTTTTAAAATTCTAACATCGACTTTGAAATTAGCGACCATCTAATTCTGCCAGCGCAAAATGTGTTAAGCAAAAACCCATTTTTACCTAGTGGTAGCTCCAGCACCGAATTCGTGAAAATAAAAAAATTTAGGTGGCATCACCATTAACCATCTTCAATTTTAAAATTGTAACATCAGATTCGAAGTCAGCGACCCTAAACACTGTTAAACCATGTTAAAAACTCTTAAAAATATATTTTAGTAGATGGCAACACTGTTATAAAAAAATTACACAATTTTGGAAATCTGGCAATGAATTCGGATTCAGCAACCCATTTTTACCTAGTGTTTGCTCCAGCACCGAATTCGTGAAAATAAAAAAATTTTAGGTGGCAACACCATAAACCATCTTGGATTTTAAAATTCTGACAGTATAAATTGTGACCGTTTAATTCTGCGATCGCATGACAATTCAAATTTCCAATTTTTAAAATCTTTAATTCAATTTATGCACCGAATGTTATATTGTTGTGCACATAACATTCAACTCATATATTTTTGCTGCATTCATTTTTTACAAATCCTTCATTTCCTTCATTCTGTTATGTTTGGTTTAGATTCGTTTGCCTGACGAATGCTACCGGCTTTCAAATCCCTCGTTTCCAAACGAAAAAACTTCGATTAACACTCTTCGCGGACGGACGTGTTTTTTAACTCCTCTCAAAAACGTTGCGTTATATACGTTAAAGCACTGTTCTGATTTCAAAAAACTTGTTTAATATACGTGTTTTGATTAAATATATATGGTGCCCTTTATTAAATTATAATTTGTGCGCTTAACAGCATCGAAAAACAAAAAAATATTAAAATAACAAACAGCATTTTAACAATCGATGCAAAAAGAAAGCGAGTGTTGGTGACAATAAACATAGCCCCACACTCTATATACTAACGACACGAACTGTTTAAGTGTTTCTGCTGCAATATTTTGCTTAACTTTGTGATTCATCGTTAGACGCTACTTCTACTTATTTATTCGTTCTCTGCTGCACACTTCTCTGCAACAACTCTTTCACTTAATTTCTCGCTAAATTCAGCTATTCATCTTTCGTGTGCTTGCTTTCTCTGCTGCGTTCTTTTTTCGATGACGCCCTATCCCATGCTGACACGGCAACAACGTGAGCAACTTGCTCCCCGAGCTGTAAATAAGAGTGAAGGGACACCAAGGCAGGGTAGTACCAAAGACGCCAACTCAGCTTCGTTTTGCACTCAACTTGCGGCGTTGGAAGAGCGCCTTAGTGTTAATGCAAAAGAAGCAAATAAAGATCTAGAAAATCGACTTCGTCAGCACGTAGACTCTTTATATAATCGCCTCTCCACCGATATTGCTAGCAAGTTCAGCAAGTTAGACAACTAAGTCTCTGCTATTCAACAACAATTAAATAATAAATTTTTTGAGTATGACAGCAAAATACTTAACTTGGAAAATCAAGTAAGTGCTCTCACCTCTCTCTGCGACGACCTTGTAAAAAAAGTCTCAGACAACGACAACAACAGCATTAGCGTTAACACCAACAACAACAGCATTGATTATAATTCGGATGCTGTTTTGTTTGGATTAAAATTTGAATGTAGGGAAAATCTAAAAGGTATATTTAACCTTATCTACCGATCAATAGATTTTCAGGCGCCGCAAATAAAAGATATTTTCCGCGTCAAGTCCAAAACGAACTCTTCAAACTCAGTAGTAATCGTCAAATTCTACACCCCGTTTGATCGCAACTGGGTACTGAAAGCCTTTGGTGACTATCGCAGGCGCACTTAGAAGGCGGTTAACCTGAGAGACGCTGGGCTTGAAGTGGACGACAATGTCTTTATACACGAGAGCCTTACAGCCGAGACGAGAAAATTTTTAGAAGCAGCTATCTCTTACAAGCGGAAAGCAAAAGTCTTTAACGCTTTCACACTCCGGGGTTCTGTTTTTATTAGATTGTATAAAGGCGCAGATACTGTTAAAATCAAAGATGAAAACGAGCTTCGGAATATCGTATGCGATGCAGTTGCTGATGATGGAAATGTTTAGTAGGGCTGTTCTCTATTTATATGATTTAAATATTTGTATTATTCATTTTTTTATCTTCTCAACCTATGCTTTACTTTCTCTTCTTCTAAATTATATTCTTCTAAATGCTTTTAGTACTATATATATAGGAAGATGTCCTTATGTCGAGTGATATTAGTTACCATCGTAACGCTAGCGAAAATCATAAAGTTATGATTGAAGTGTTATGTAAGCAACGCGCTGGCTTGAAAGTTGTGCATTTCAATGCAAGAAGTCTTAGTGGCGTTAAAATAGATTGTGTAAGACATGCATTTGAAGATTCAAGTGTAGATGTAATTTGTGTTTCGGAAACTTGGTTTCATGCGGACGTTAATGACGCCTTATACAATATCAAAAGTTATAATCTACTTCGGAATGATAGACTAGATAGTAGAGGTGGTGGTGTAGCAATTTTTTGCAAGGAAAATTTAACGGTCAAAGTTCTAGATAAGTCCTCTGATTCAAAGATAGAATTCCTGAATGTTGAAATATCCGACAACAAAACTAAAATATTTCTTTCATGTGTGTACCTCTACGCACGGGTGACAATCTTGACGCGATGTAGGGGCTTAAGTTGCAAAGACACAATGGCTATTGGGTTAGGCTTTGTGGAGCAACGAACCAAAAGTCACCCCCCCCATTTCTAAGGTTCTAGACGCCATGCCGAGGGAGATTGCACCGGTGGTGCAGGGTCTAGGGGTTTTAGATCGCGAATGGTGTCTCCTCAGGGCAGCCCACTCCCTGTTGTATTTTAGTAGGGTAGGGTGGATAATGGGGATCTCTGTCCGTTCGGTCCGTTTTTCTCCCCAGTTCGTTCCGTTTTTCCCTTCCAAAAAGGAAGGGTGCGCTGTGGGGACGAGTCCCGAAGCGGTGGAATCCCAAAAGGATTTAACCGTGGAAGGGTGCGGGAAGCCGCAAGGTAACCCGCCGGGCCTGGTGGACGATAAAACTCTGAAAGGAGTGGAATTGTCAGCCAGGCCTGTCGAAGCTGCAACACCAGGGAATGAAGGTGGACATCCTGTAAAGCCTTCCACATAAAGGAAGGACGATGGAAGTTGGTGGACGACCCTCAAAAGTCGATAGCCAGTGGAAATCGTGGAGGGCTGATAGCCAGAAACCGAGCGGTAGCAAACCTTTGCCTACACACAGAGTTGCGTCCGCGAAGTCGAAGGCTTCAGCGGGAAGGAAATTCAACCCGGAAGGGGTTATTGGAAGCGGCCGTGCATCCTATGCTACGGTAGCGGAAAAGGACCTCTTAATGGGCATCGTTGATGGCTCCATCGATGGTCAGTTGGGAGAGTCCCAGTTGGCGGCCTTTAAATTCGCCCTCTTGGAGGCTCTCGACACCATCAATGAAAGCGATGGCGATGTAGGATTTGTTGGCAATGCAAACTTGGAGGATGGAATTATTGCACTCAAGTGCAAGAACCCATCATCTAAGGTATGGCTGTGCCGAGCCGTGCCAAAGCTCATGAACTTATGGGAAGGGGCTGAGTTGCGGGTCGACCGACTATACGCATTAAAGGACGTTAGAAGGATGTTCATCATTGTTTACGGTACTTCCGAAAGCAAGGAGGTCATCCTTAGGGATTGCAGACCCAGAACCGGTGCGTTAAGGACACTTCTAAATGGAGAGTTAGCAATGCAACGAAGTTCGGAGATGCAAAGGAAGAAGGCGTCAAGTTCACTGCGTGGTGCCGGACGGATGAGATGGAAGCGATCTGGCTGGCAGGGGGGAAACTCAACTGCGGCCTTGATCAAGCTCTCATCAAATTCCAAAAGGATGCAAGGTGAGCTCGACGAAACCCCTGGTACGGGGCTGGTGGGGAATTCTGCAAGGGAGGAACCACCAGGGCGGGTAATGGGACCGTACCCGCACCAGAAAAACCTCGTGGTGTGTCAGCTCAATCTACACCATAGTAGGGCAGCATCAGCAATGATGATGCGTTGCATGGAGGAGGATGGAATTGACATAGCAATGCTCCAAGAACCTTGGATTCTTCACAATAGAATCAAAGGTCTCTTGGAGCGGAAAGCCACGCTGTACCAACCGGTGGCAGATGGCAGACGGAGGACCTGTATCCTGGCGAGACATGGTATACTAGCGGTACATATACCACACCTATGTTCCCAGGATCTTACCGTTGTGAGAATCGGGGATGGTACAGGTACTTGTATGATGGCTTCGGCGTATCTTCCTAACGACTCTCCGGACCAGCCACCTTCAAAAGAGGTGGAGAACCTGGTAAAGTACTGTGAAGAAAGAGGCATTGGAGTGATCATAGGATGTGATGCCAACGCGCATAATACTGCGTGGGGAAGCACCAACCACCAACAATAATGACAGAGGAGAGCAACTGCTTGAATTTGTGGAGAGGTATAATCTGTTGGTAGGTAGCAAATAGAGGAGTACAGCCGACTTTCGTTGATGCAAGGCGAGCGGAAGTCATTGACGTCACTCTTATTTGTAGAAAGATTCTGAGCAGAATAGAAAACTGGAGGGTCGTGGATAGGCTAACATGTCGGACCACAGATCCATTCAGTTTGAAGTCAAGTTCGGAATCCGACGCCAGCAGAAGAGCAGAAAGGTCAGGCTTCCCAAGAACACGGATGCTGTGAAATATGAGGCGAAGTTGAGGGAAACACTGGCACAAAAAGCTATAAAAGTACCAGGGAATACAGCGGAAGTGGAAAGCCATGTCAAACATCTTAGTTCGGCCATGGTCGAAGCTTACGAGGTGGCATGTCCTACAACTTCAATAGACGAGGGTGATCCGACTCCATGATGATGTACGGAACTCGAATCTCTGAAGAAGAAGGTTAGGAAGGCCTTCAATCGGCACATGAGAGGGAGAACCCCAGAAACATGGGCAGAATACAAGGCACGGAAAAGGCAACTGAAGAACCTCATACGACACCGTTAAAGGCAGTCGTGGAGAGACTTCTGCTCTGGGATGGAAACTATTTCAGAAGCATGCAGGCTTCAGAAAATGGTTTCAAAAGATCCATTCTCCAAAGTGGGACTGATCCGAAAAACCGATGGAACCATGGCAAAGAACCTGGAAGAGTCGATGCAAGTTCTGATGGAGGTGCATTTTCCTGGAAGTTTTAAGTCTGATGACCCATGGACAAATCTGAAGAAAGGGATGCACAGGGTTGACAGACTGGAAGCCTAAAGAATGATCACTATGGACGGGGTGAGGAGTGCTATACGCTCATTTGCTCCGTACAAAACATCAGGGATGGACGGTATATTTCCGGCTATGATGCAATGGGGGGAAGATCTCATCGCACCTAGGCTGTGGGGTATATTCGTTACTTGCTTAGCGACTGGGTATGTTCCGAGAGTCCGGAGAGAGGCGAAGGTTGTCTTTCTCCCGAAACCCGGAAAAAAAGATTATGCGGAGGCGAAGTCGTTCTGACCGATCAGCCTTACGTCTTTCCTCTTGAAAACGATGAAGAGAGTGATGGTTGACTGTCTTGAGAGCACTTCACTGATGCATAATCCTCTGAGTAGATGCCAATATGCTTATAGAGCAGGCATGTCTACGGAGAGTGCTCTTCACAAATTAGTTAGAGGGGCTGAAAAAGAGTTATTTTCAGGAGGCATCGCGATGGCCACATTTATGGACATCGAGGGTGCTTTCGACAAAATATGCTTTGGAAGGCAGCGACAGGCTCTGACAGAACGCAATGTAAGCCCAATGATAACAAATTGGGTAGACAATATGCTCAAGCACAGGGCTGTCAACATGCAGAACGGTAGAGTCAAGACTAGAGGTAGAGTAAGTAGAGGATGTCCTCAAGGAGGGGTGTTATCGCCAACCCTGTGGAACATCACTGTGGACTCACTTTTGGCTAGACTAGAGCAATCGGGCATACACACGATAGGGTATGTAGACGACATTGCGTTGGTGGTCTGTGGTAAGTTCATTGACACCATTTCTGACATCATGAAGGGAGCACTCCGAATGGTGGAGGAGTGGTGTCGAGAACAAGGCCTCACCGTGAACGCAGGAAAATCAGACAATATTCTCTTTACTAGAAAGAGGGTAGGCCTGAGGAGAGAACCACTTAGACTTTTTGGAGCTGAAATCAACATGTCCACGAAAGTTAAATATCTAGGGGTAACTCTAGATAGTAAACTGAACTGGAACGAACATGTAGGAGACAGGATTCAAAAGGCCAAGAGGGTTCTGTTTCAGTGTAGACGCGTTTGTGGTCTAAAATGGGGGCTAAGCCCAGAGGCTATGAAATGGATTTACACTATGATGGCTAGACCTGTCATCACGTATGCTTCGGTGATCTGGTTGACAAAAGTCAGTCAGAAAACCATTAAGAAGCGACTAGACAGAGTCCAACGGCTGGCCTGTGTTGGGATAACAGGGGCAATAAGCACCACTCCAACAAGCGCAATGGAGGTTTTGTTAGGTATGCTACCGTTGGATTTAGAAATAAAGAAAACGGTAGCGCTAACAGCACTCAGGATGTTGCGAAATGCTACGTGGCATGGAGAAACAGCCCTCCATGGTCATATGCGCATCCTGGACATGACACAGCGAAATGTCGGGGAGACGTGTATGCCTATGGACGGAAGGCAGAGAGTGAGAATAACAGAAAAATGTTATAAAACTCTAATAACAGATGGATCCGTTTGTGAAGAAACCGCTGGTAGTGACATCAGAATATTCACAGACGGCTCTCTGATGAATGGCAGAGCCGGGTCTGGCGTCTACTCAGAGGAGTTGAACCTATCCTGTGCACTGAGGCTGGGGAGGTTCGTGTCTGTATACCAGGCGGAAATGCTTGGTGTAGTGCATGCGCTGGACCACTTGATAGATGGACGGGTAAATGGCAAGAAAATTGTCATTGCCCTTGACAATCAGTCGGTGATTAGGTGCATGCAACGGACAGATATTACTTCTAGGTTGGCCATAGAATGTCTTACCAAACTCAATAGGTGCGCTCAGGCAAATGAGTTCACACTTATGTGGGTGCGAGGACATTCTGGCATAGAACAGAATGAAAAGGCTGATTCTTTAGCAAGAGAAGGATCAGCAGAGAATTCTGTGGACCAGAACCACGTATCGCCATAGGCGACAACATGGTGGCAGGCCTTATTAAGCAATGGACGGACTCGGAACACCGTACAAGGTGGGAAGAAGCTGGTAATTGCAGGCAATCAAAGGCGGCCGTGAAATGGTCAAGTAGTGAGGCAGCAAAAGTCACCCGATACAATCGGAAGACTTTAAGCTGGCTTACTGCACTGGTCACAGGACACGGTCCCTACATGTACCATCTCAGGAAGATGACTCTGACCGAGGACGATGCGTGTAGGTTATGCCTAGAAGAGCCGGAAACAGCAGCACACATTTTGTGCCAGTGTCCGGCGTTGGCAAGCATAAGATTGACCATTCTGGGACGTCCATTTATTGACGAAGCCGAGATTGGTCAACTGACCTACAAGGACATGCTCGAGGTGACAAAGGGTGCTTATATGAGGAGCATGCTCACTTATGAGTGCTCCGAGCAGTAGCATCCTTCGTCAAATAGGGGACGAAAAGGGACCCACTGTGGTCTGATTCGGCCAATCCCCGACTTATTATATATATTATATATATTCATGTGTGTACAATCCTTATCGAAATTGTAGTCTGGATCCATTGTTTACAAAAATCTCTAGCAGCATTATAGACTACGAACACTTTGTTTTGTGTGGAGATTTTAACATTAATATTTTATCCAATGATAACCTTGTTACGAAGTTCTTAGATAGTCTCTCTGAAGTAAGTCTCAATATAGTAAACACTAGAATGCCAACACGGTTCGCAAATAATGCCTGCCAAAGTTTATTGGACATTTTTGTTGTGTCTGATTCATCGAACGTTTTGCTTTTTGACCAAATTTCATTTTTGTCAGATGATGATCTTATTTTCTGTGCCTTTAACATAAACTTTAGTCCAGCGCCATCCGAGGCTGTAATTCAGTATAGCGATTATAAGGCAATTGATTACCCTTCCTTGATAAGTGAATTGTATCAAATAAATTGGTCTGACTGTTGGTTTTTCAACTCAGTTGACGAAAAACTTGCTTATTTCATTAATAATATAAATAATTTATTTGATGCCACATGTGCCTTTACGGAGCCGGCATGTGAATAATAACACTTGTCCGTGGTTTACGTATTCTGTAAAACTAGCCTTAAAAAGGCGCAATAGAGCTTATAGTAAGTGGAAGCGGAACCCGACTGCTTTGAACTAGGAACAACACAAAAAAATGAGAAATGAAGCTACGAACGCTGTTCGGTTATCTAAACAGAAATTCTTTATGTCCAAGTTAAATCCACCATTACCACCGAAGCAGCTTTGGTCAAATATTAGGAGTTTAGGTGTTTACAAAACAGAACCTGAAACATGCCGTATTGGTCCCAATCTACTAAATGATTTTTTTGTTGCTAGTACTATTAATGCTTCTTCATCCATCTCTGAATATGACGATATATCTGTTCGAAATATTCTAAATGAATTTCAATTTGATGCAGTTAGTGAATTTGACGTTGCTCGTTGCATTAAAAAAATCAAATCGAATGCTACCGGGGCAGATGGTATTTCTATAAAATTCCTTAAATGCAAATAATAGTTAAGGAATAATAATTCCTATAGCAAAAAACCCAATGCTTGTGAACTAGCTGATTTTCGACCAATAAGCATACTATCCTCAATCACTAAGATTTGCGAGTCTCTAATGGCTGAACAGATTTCCCGCCACTTAAGCACTTTCAGTCCGGTTTTCGTCATGGTCACAGCTGTTGAACTGCGATGGTAAAAGTTCTGGATGACTTAAGACTGCCATATGATAAGGGCCAACTAAGCTTGATATGTCTGTTAGATTTCTCAAAGG
This sequence comes from Coremacera marginata, assembly GCA_914767935.1. NCBI lineage: Eukaryota > Metazoa > Arthropoda > Insecta > Diptera > Sciomyzidae > Coremacera > Coremacera marginata. The sequence goes on from OU612043.1 coordinate 104,409,242, forward strand.
CATTCGATACTGTGAATCATGCTATTTTGCTCAGAAAGCTTAAGATATACTTTGGATTTTCGGATACAGCATGTCGTTTTTTGGAAAGCTATTTAGGTGGTAGATCTCAAAGAGTCAAAGTTAGGAATAATTTATCGTTATGTAAAAGAACCTCGAGTAGAGTTCCACAAGGATCAGTTCTTGGCCCTCTCCTGTTCACTATGTCTGTTAATGATATTTTCAGTAAATGCAGTCATGATACCATGCATGCCTATGCTGATGATCTGCAACTGTATTTGTCAAGACCCACCGGACTTGTTGAAGAGCTATGTGAAAAATTAAATAAAGATCTATATATGGTAGCTGAATGGGCCAGAGCAAACATGCTTCAGTTGAACCCTCTTAAGTCTTTTGTTCTTCCGATTTCTAAGGGTCCTTATAGAAATATTGATGTTCCACCAATTTTTGTAAGTAACATTGAGTTAAAATTTGTAAGTAAGGCCACTAGTCTTGGTTATCGGATCAACTCAACCCTGTCCTGCGAAGATCACATTAATTCATGCGTGAGCAAAATATACTATGTCTTACGAAATCTTCGAATGACTGCAGCATTTATGCCGGTCGATACTAAAAAGAAACTCGTCTTGCAGTTGTTATTACCAGTTATAACATATTCGGAAGTTGTATTTAGCAAGCTCGACTCGAGATCCCTACACAAACTTCTAGTCGCTTTCAATAGCGCAGTACGATATATATATGGTCTCAAGATGTTTGATCATATATCATCCTTATCAAATAAAATACTAGATCGAAGCCTACCCAATCACCTTGATGCAAGAAATTGCATTTTCTTGCATAGACTCATACACTCGCGTTGTCCCAATTACTTTTTTGAAAAGCTACAATTCTGCCGATCGAGCAGAAGCATGAAACTCCTTATTCCGACGCACAACTTTAAAAACTCCAGCAGATTGTTTTTCGTTAGTGCGATAAGACTATGGAATTCACTACCTAATAATATCAAAAGTGTCTCAGACATGAAGTACTTCAAGCATTTAATTTTCGAATACTTCTCTTAACTCCCTTCTATCTTTTCTGAATTTCTGCTTTCTCTTAAACCTTACAAATAATCTCTTCTATTGCTATTCTATATTCATTTAATTTTTAAGTTAATTTTTAATGTTCATTTACAATTTTCATCTCGTAATAATTTTCGGATTTGCAATGTAATACTTACTTATTTATTTAATTTGCTGATTGCATTTCTTTCATTTACTTTTAATATTTAATTTGAACAATGTTAGTGTTATGTACTCCATTAATTCAAAGTTAATGTTTAATGTTAATTTTACAATTGCCATATCGTTATACTTTTCTGATTTGCGATAACGCAATAACGCAATGTCTCTTTTTCTATTAAAAATCAACCCAACTTCCTTGTTTCCTTTCTCTCCATATCTTTCTTGCCCTTCTTTACACTCTTTCCACTTCAAAATTTTCACAAAATATACACACAAAAAAAAAAAAAAAACAAACAGGAACCCGTCACAAGCAGCAAGTGCGCAACATAAACGCGGCTTAAGTAGCTTCACTTCAAAACAAAAACTTAAAAAAATCTAAACTACCCGGGTAGCTCGAAACTTCCTGAACATTGATTATCAAACTGCCCGGGTAATGTCCGAGCACCCGGGTTTTCGAGCTACCCGGTCTTTTTTCGAGTATCGAGCACCCCGGTACCCGGGCACCCTAACAAAACTCGAAAAAAATAGAGAGCCCTAGTTTATACCAACTGCAGAATATAGCTTTTATTCAAATGTTTTGACATTAAGATAAAAAATTAGAAATGAAAGACTCATTTTTCTCCATATAAAACAACAAACAATGCCACACAATTTTGCTGTTGCTGTGGTTGAGCAGAAGGCGAGAGAGAAAGAAAAAGCTTCAATACAGCTGTGTGATTGTTGTTGCTGCTTTTTCTTTTGTCTTTTTGGACAAACTCAAGGCCTAACCAAAATAGACGAAACGAGACGATTGCAACTTGCTGAACGTCTGACGAGTAGAGACGCTAGCATATCGGTTCTTACGGAACAAAACGTATGGACAAGCTGTTTCGTTCAGCTTCGTTAAATTAACTTTGCTCATTTTGGGCAACAACATTGAATTGCATTAAATCGTACATTTTCGACTCTACTCGTTACGGAGCAACTCGTCTATTTTGGTTGGGCTTTCATTCAGTCAGCAAGAATGATAGGCCTCTTCTACATTATTCAAGAATAGAAAGCAAGGATTGAAGTTTGTGAGGAAATTTCTCACTTTCTCAGAATTTTTTTTTTGTTTTTGCTTTTTCTTTTGTAATGGATATTCTATTGCGTACAAAATGATTCATTCCAGTGTTAGAATCTATATGTCAATACCCAAACAAAAATGTTTGTGATCCCTTTTACCTATGTTAACTTCAGCATATTTACATAAACCGTATATCGATGGGAAGGTATTTTCGAGTAGATTTGCACAATATAATTTTAATTCGAATATGTTGTCATTAAAATAGGTAAACCTAAGTAAATATTAAAACCCTTTTTTTCCCAATTAAGCAAACAATAAGAAACCAACAACATGCTTAGCTACACATCTCTATTGAACATCGTTGCTGTAAAAGAGCTGTGTATCAATATTATTATTGCTTTCTCTCAACTTCTCTCTATTCGAACACACCCGAATAGAATAGCCTGAACAGAATGAATTTGCCACCGCGTCAGCATCAAAAAAACTGTTACAGCCTGAACACAATGACTGCAACATGCGACAAACGCCAATTGTCAAAATATAGAAGCGATGTTTTCATATCTTGACGATATGATGTTAACACGACAAAGAGAGAATGAGGCGACAATTGTTGCTGTCACAGACCTTAAATTACACATGCAAAGATATTTATAATTGTTTATTTTATTCAATCTTAGTGGTTTATTTTGAGATGACGCTGCGACAAAGAGCTCCGCTGACGCCGTTAATTCTGTTAAGGCTATGGATTGATGCGTTCAGCGAAAAATGAAAAGAAAAATAGATTTCGATATTATAAATAGTTATAAATTTGCATTATCTTCATTTATAAAGGTTGTTCAAGATTATAGAAGAAAATATACAGAATTACGAGGAAAGGTAAATATTAAATGCAAGTATTTTAAATAGTTGTGATTTTGAAGCGTTTTGAAATTGCTCACATTTGGAAAAATATCAAAAATAAAAAAATAAACAGACAAAACATTAATTGCATTTGTTTGCTTGATATAAAACTTTTCAACACAATACAAAGAATTTGCAAGTTTCTGAAAAGTGGATTTTTGAGGTGTTTTTATTACTTTTACTTTAAAGCCAGGGCAACACAATTTTCCTATATATATTTTGGACACCCTGGAATTTAAAAAATTTTCGAAAAAAAATCAGATATATTTTTAAGAATTATTGAAGTCATTTGTTATAAGACATCTATGTTTATGGTTTTTTTATGAATTTTTTCTTTGTTCGAAATGCCAGAAAAGGTCACGTTTAAGGATTTTTGAAAAAAAAGTAAAGTTTTAACAGCTATAACTTTTGTTTCCGATTTTTGGTTTTTTTTTTAATTTTCTGCGCAAAGTGCTCAAAATTATTTTTACCTCATTTCTTCTTTGCATTTTTCAAAATTTTATTTTTCGATTTTTGGGGATTTTTTCATAAAAATATTCAAACTCGAAATTTCCAAAATGGCGTACTTCTATCATAAAATTTCGTAACGACTAAATTATTAAACGTAATCGCACCCTTTTTTGTATCTGTATCAGAGAACTCACATAAAAATATTCATACGTAATCAACACTGTAAAAATCATGTCTCTGCGTTCAATCGATCAGACTTGCTCGAATGCACACACTCGCTGTTGAGTTAAATTCAATCGAACAATGTGCTTCATGTTGGGCTCTGTGATTTCAATCAACGGTCGTTTTCAGATACATATTTCATGCTTGTTCGTTGGGCTCAACAACGATTATTTTCATTAAAAATTAAACGCAAAAAGCGTTTTCAACAGACAGAAAATGAGAGAAAGAGCGAACAAGAAGTAGAAGGGTGAAGTTTTTATTAGAATTGACTGCAAACAACTAAATTTAACTATTTCTTTGATTTCTCATTTACGAAACACATATCCGTATACACTTCAATGCCAATACTCAAACATTTGAATTCAATCCGTCAATCAGCTCACACAAACGACGCCTTCAGCAGCATCATTTTATATTATTCAACGTCAACACTCGTTCACTCAAACATGTGAGTTCGATCAGACGAACTCAAACTCTAACTGACACAAAAGACGCGTTCGCCAGAATTGCCAGTTTTAGAAAATACTAGCTGAATACCCGGCTTAACTCGGGAGTTGATATAAATAATTTTCGATTTCATTCGTCGATTTGAAAAAACTTTTCACAAACTTTAGAAGGAATTTTGTGTGCATCTTTCAAACCGGTAACTTTGGCGAAATGAGCAAAATGTAGCTGCAACATCTGAAAATTATGAGAAAAAGTTAGGAAATCGTTATTTGTGTGTGCGTGCCGCCGATCGCTTGCAAAAATATATTTTCAAGTTTTATATTGTATTCGATAGATTGAACATTTTTTTTAGAAAATCAGAGCAAAAACGAATTTTTGGCATTTCGCGAGGAAACTGAACAAAAATTAAATAAACATTGAAAATAGAAATTGAAATGCCAAAACAACGCCAACTGACTGTGTTGTGTTGATGCGTACTCAAATACGACAGAATTCGGCATCAGCTGTCCTGATTTGCGAAAAAAGAAAGTGGAATATAAATACACATAAAGAAGAAAAGAAGATATTTATCACCCTTCGCGCTTTGCTACGCCTTACTGTATTTTGAAGTACAGCGTCCTCTGGGGTTCTAGATATAGCAAAATACATTGCGCCAAAAGACTCACCGCACCCGAAAACCTCTTATAAAAATCATACTTATCGGATGAGTTGTTTTGAGTTTTTTGTGGTATTTGTACAACAGCGCCCTCTGGTTTTCGAGATAGAATAAAAAAATAACTCCAAACACCTTTCTATACTCGATAATCAAATCCTATATATCCGATATACAAATTTTTATTTACATCGGATGAGCGGTTTTTGAGTGTTTCACAATTTCTTAAGATGTTAGTGTTAAACATAGCGCAGAAAAAAGTCCAAGATACCCACCGTATCCGAAAACTCCTATGTACAAATTTTCACGCAAATCGGATGTACAGCTAGGAGTTTTTCGAGATATTAAAAATATTTGTACTGCAGTGCCCTCTGGTGTTCAACATAGAACAAAAAAGATAAGTCATAAAAACGACCGTACCCGAAAACCCTTATATACAAATTTTCATGTAAATCGGGTGAATGGTTTCGGAGACAAACTATAATAACAAAATTCGTGGAACCCGATCGCAGCGCCACCTACCGGGTCCAATTGCGAATCTGAACTATCCAGGGATCCACTTAAGCTCACACAAAAAATTTCATCAACATCGGTGAGGCCGTTTAGGAACAGTTTAATAACACACACACACGTACAAATTGTACAACAGCGGCCACTACTTTTCGAGACAGAGCAAAGGAGATAACGACAAAACAGTTGCCGTACACGAAAATCCTTCAATAAAATTTTTCATCCAAATCGGATGAGCGGCTTTCTACTTTTTCACTATTCTTAAGAGATTTGTACTATAGCGCCCTCTGGTGTTCGATATAGTAAAAAAAAGATAAGTCCAAAACAGTCCCCATATTAAAAACGGATGACATACTAAAATCGGATGAACGGCTTCGGAGATAAAATATATAAACAAAATGCCTTAAACACGATCGAAGCGCCACCTACCGGGTCCAATTGTAAATCTGAACCATCAAGGGATCCACTCAAACACACACAAAAAATTTCATTAAAATCAGTGCAGCCGTTAAGGAACAGTTTCATAACATGCACACGTCAAATTGGACAACAGCGCCCTCTAGTTTCGAGAAAGAGCAAAAAGGATAGCACCAGAACCCTTGCCGTTCTCGAAAATCGCTATTTACAAATTTTCACCCAAATCGGATGAGCAGTTTTGGAGTTTTTTATGATTTCCTAATGTTTGTGCTAAAGCGCCCTCTGGTTTTCAAGATAGCACAAAAAAGATAATTCCAAAACACTCGCCGTATCAGAAAACCCCTATTTTCCAATTTTCATGCAATTCGGATGCACGGCTTAGGAGTTTTTCGAGGTTTTTCAAAATATTTGTACTACAGCGGCCTTTGGTGTTCGAGAGAGAAAAGAGTAGATAAGTCAAAAAAACTCAGCGTGTTCTAGAACCTCTACATACAAAATTTCATGCAAATCGGATGAACGGTATTGGACTTTTTTGACTTTTTTAAAATATTTGTACTAAAGCGCCCTCTGGTGTTTAAGATAGAACCCAGTTTATAAATCATAAAAACTCACCGTTTCCGAAAACCTCTATATACCATCTTCCATGCAAATCGTATAAGCGACTTTGGAGTTTTGGACGTTTTTTTAAATATATGTACTACAGCGCCCTCTAGTGTTCAAGATAGAACAGTGTACATAAGTCATGAAAATTCACCGTGTCCGAAAACCTCTATACACTAATTTTCATGTAAATCGGATGCACGGTTAAGGAGTTGTTCGAGGTTTTTCAAAATATTTGTACTACAGCGCCCTCTGGTGTTCAAGATAGAACGGTGTAGGTAAGTCAAAAAAACTCAGCGTATCCGAGAACTTCTACATACAAATTTTCATGCAAATCGAATGAACGGTTTCGGAGATAAGCTGAAAAAACGAGTGCCTGGAACCCGATCGCAGCGCCCCCTACCGGGTCCAACACTTTTTACTGGATAAATTCTTAATTTACACTTTTGCGATTTTTTAAATTGTGTAAAGGATGTTCATTAAAAATATACTATTAAAACAAAAAAAATGTGAGGAGGCGAACCACGCTTATTGATTGCTGGCTAAAAAGCTGCTCTTTAATTTGAGAGTTTGAAATAAAAACTCTAGCTGTAAAAACATTTCCATTCATTAAAGCTTATTTCCAAAATCTTAAGAGATGACCAATCAATTTTATTTTGGTCAACATAATTTCAATAAGATTTTTAATAGAAATGTCTTGAAATGCCTTGATTTAGAAATGTCATCGGCACTAGTCTTATTCAATGCATGTTGTTGTTTAACATTTTCATGCTTGCAGTGTGTGCTACGAAACTTGCAGTCGCGCTCATGCTTGTGGAGTCTTTAGCGACAGCAGCAGAAAGGGGTTATTAATGCATTGTAATGGATCTGAGCTTGTCACGCTTATGTTTGTGCGGTCTTTAGTGGTGGAAACGAAAAGGTGTGACAAAGTGGATTGAAACAGAATTTGAGACTCTGCTTATAAAATTTAAAATGTTTACTTTAATTCTGTGTGGAAAGTGTGTGTTATTTACTTTAATTCTGAGTGGAAATTTTAATTGCTTCAATTTTTGTGGTTTGGATTTTAGTGTTCTTGTGTTCTGTTTATTAATGTGTGAATAAATGTGGTAAAGAGGTCAGTGATTTAAGGAGAACACTATAATAGAACAAGAAAAAAATTAGTTTTTTTTTCAAATGTAAAAAATCATAACTCTGGTAATTTAAATCCGGTTTTCATGTTTGATAAGTCATTTGAAAGAAAATTTAAATTAAAAACGAAGTGCGTACCAGTTTTTTGAAAGTTTGAGCTCATAAAAATGTTATTGAGATTTTTTTAGAAAAACAGCACTATTTTCCCATATAAATCAGATTTTCAATATAGAGGTCCCTTGAGGCTCGTTTAAATATCAATATTTTTTCCTGAAAATTTCGCAGTTTTCCTCCGTCATGATAACGAACGAAACCGCGGTGCGTAATTCGTTCCTTTCGAAAAAATAATATAAGAACCACTCTAAGGTACAGGCTCTCCAGTAACTGATTAATTTGACATGCGCGAAAAAAAATATTAAGGAAAATACAAAATTCATTCATCTTATTGAAACTAAGTTAGTTATTGCAATACAAAAATAAAAGTGTATGGATTTGTTTCACTAAAGAGGTCTCTCAGCAAGTAATAAATTTCAAATTGTTTGTGGTGGAATCAGATTGCTACCCATTACTGGGAAGGGACTGGCTGACTATTGTGAGAATAGATTGCAAGAACATTTTTTTAAGTAATTCCGAAAATAGCACGTACCATATTTTGTCTACTAAAAGTAATGAACGGCACCCGTGGCGCAGTGGGTAGAGTGTGTGGCCCATACGCCAGAGAACCCTGGTTCAAGTCCCACCTAACACACAACGTTTTTTCAATTGAATTAGTTTTTCTTTTCGGCCGTCACCTCTCTGCAAGCAATGGCAAACCTCTGAGAGTAAAAACTGCCATGAAAAGCTTCTTGAGAACATAAGCCGCTCGGAGTCGGCATAAGACTTGTAGGTCCAGGTATCGATAATTTGTGTTCAAACATTTCACAACACGTACAACACAATTTATCATAAGAATCTCGGTCAAAGTCCTTTCAAGAGCTGGAAAGGCCATTTCGTTTTTTTTTATAATATGGCCGTGAATTTGATTTACAGAGTGACCACCAACCTCACAAATGGTTGCAAACCAAGTTCTCAGGGAAAAACATAAATCCTAAGTTACAATGATGGTTAATCGAATTAGGCGAATATGACGGAAGAATACATTCAAAAAATTTATTAGTAAAATTGCTACGAATTATATTCGTGGAAAAAATATTCGTGCATTGTACGAATATTCGTACAATAAACGAAGTATTCGTATCGTAATATCTTTACGAATTCATTCGTGATATTTACTAATGCCTGTGGTAATATTCACGAATTTATTCGTTGTATATACTAATTATATTCGTAAAAAAATAGAACAATTCGTATGAGTGCGAGTACGAATTATTGTGTACGTGTAAATAATAGCATTCGTAAATTTTTCATACGAATAACTTCGTAAATTCTTCCATTTCAATCATAGTATTTACTAATGAATTCGTACTATTTACGAAGTAAAGCTAATATTTGTAGAAAAAATTCATTCGTAGGTGGACCGTTTATTCATATTCGCATTATTCGTAGAATGTACGAAGTATTAGTAGAGTTGAAAAAAAATTGACAACCGAAACAAAAAAACAAAAACAACATTTCTCTTCGGCTCGGACGGGCGTGTTTTTTAATCGCTATCGAAAAACAAATGTTATATTCAATAAAGCTCGGTCTTAAGAAAGTAAAAAACAGTTTAATGCTTATATTAATGCTTTAAAAATTTATAGTGCCATATTTTTAATAAAAATTGTGTAATGTTTTGTGTCGGGCATAAAGTGATGAAGTGGCAGAATTGCCAGTAAGTTTTAAGATTAAGTGATAAAGTGAAGTGACAAGATTGACATGAAATGTTACGCGTTTAAAAAGAGTTTAAGTTAAAAGGACCTGCCTAAAGGTATGATAAACGATATCTTCCGAGTCAAGCCCATATCGGGTAACTCTAATCCACTAGTTATCGTCAAGTTTTACTCTTCCTTCGATCGAAATCGTGCTCTAAAAGCTTTTGGTGACTATAAAGAAAGCGAATAAAAAGATCAACTAACCTTAGAGATACTGGACTGGACTCTGATAACAATGTGTACTTGCACGAGAGCCTCTCTATCGGCGCAAAAAAACTTCTACAAGCAGCGATCGCATGCAAGCGTAGAAAAAATATTTTCAATGCTTTTACAATTCGTGGGTCTATTTATATCAGGCATTCTAAAAATGGTGATTACATTAAAATCAGCAATGAGGCTGAACTCCCCAAAATCTCATCGGCTCCTGATGACGTCATCGAAAATGAATAGAGTAGCTACTCTACGTATGTCTAAGTTTATACTATTTTATCATTTCCAAAACTTCTTCCACTGCATCTTTAATCGTTACCTATTCTTTACACTGCACTCTTATTTTGTGCATTCTTTGTCTCTACTTAATGCTTTCAGGGTAAGTTTAATTTTAATTTTTTTTAATTAATGTAATAATTACGCAGTTATTAGTAATATTTAGACACAAAACTTTTTAAGTGTTGTCACTTTGGAATAATAAGCAATCAATTGCGTTGCCGGTATTTCGTAAGTGGTAAGTGCAATGATATACGAAATAAGCAGCTAAATCGACATTTTTAGCAGCAATTATTTGTTAAATTTTTTTTTTTTAGACTAAACCAACACTCAGTGGATGCCGCTATATTTTTGAAAGCATTAAACGAAATGCACCGTATAATGAACGAATGAATAACAAGAGCAATGGTAAATATTACAATAGTATTCGTACAATATACTTATCGCACCGTTAAATATACGAATGAATGCCAAGAACATTGGTAAGTAAATATTACAATATTACAATAATATTCGTAAAATATACGAATTCATTTGTATAATGCACAAATGAATAAAAAGAGTATTAGTAAATATAACAATAATATTCGTACATTATTCGAACTGCACTGTACAATCTACGAATGATATTAGGAGTATGCGTTAATGTAACGATATTATTCGTACAATATACGAATGTTTTTTTTATTATATTTATTTTTATATGTTATTATTATATGTTAAACTTCTTGTTTGTACTTGTTGTACTCGAACTTGTTGTTGTTGTATGGTTGCTTGCTCTTATCTTACAACATCTTCTAATTGATCGATTCTCTGTTATAAATCCGTTTTTGAAGCTATTTGCTGCTGTTGGATGGTTGCTTGCAGTTGTTTTACCACTTCTTTCAATTGATCGATCCTTTGTTGTAATTCCATTTTTGGTTGGTTTGTTGAACGTTTTTTTTTTTGTCCTTACATTTATTCTTTAAAATAAATTTTCGCTACTTTCAAGTCATTTTCGGTTCTTTAATTTATTCTTTAGAATAGATTTCAACTACTTTGAAGACATTTTCAGTTCTTAAATTTATTCTTTAAAATAAATTCCACGACTGCGCCAGTTATGTTTATTAAATAAAACACAAATATGCAATATAATTTTATATATATGTTATTTCATTATAAAATCACTTGTTGATGTATTCACGTAAATCTGAAGACTAAATTCTTAATATTAAAATTGCCATTAGCATTGCAAGTTTCAAGAGAAACAAAAAAATAACCAAAACTATGTCAAAGAACTCTTGTAAACTTTTGTTTACAATATTTGTTGACTTAGCATTGTATATTTTTTAATCGGTCATTGACTTATTCATAAAATAATGCAACGTTGCAATTTCGTTTATGCTTTATTTTATGAAGCAATCAATGCTAATTTTTTATGCCGGGATCAAGTTACAATATAACTGTTGGTTATTTCGTCAACTCTTTTAATTTTATTCGGATCATTAGTGGAGTTCGATACAGGGTTTGTAACTGTTCGATATAACTAACTGTTCGAGGGAGTTCGATATAATATAAAAATCAAGTAACTATAGCTGCTATTTTATTATATCAATTAATTTATCTGCTCAAACTGGTATATTTGGCAAGGGAACATTCCAACGAATGTTACCAATAATTATTTTGTGTGCATATATAATGATTTAATTAGGTTTTGAAAACTAACGTCTTCGTATTATTTGTTTCGTATAACTTTAAAGTCATTTTTGTCAAAACCACTTTTTTCAAAACTGCGAGCAACCTAGCTAAAAAACTACTTGACCGATCCTTACATTATTTGGAATGACATTTTTAACTAACATTTTTACCAATGCGAATGAAGCCGATTTTTAAAATAGCCTTTTAAGCACGTTTTATTCAAAATTGAAAACAAAAAATAAGTACAAAATTCAATTTTTTTTCTTCTAAGTACGTATTAACATTTTAAAAGAAAAATTTTTTAAATTCTGCCTCATTTAGATAGGAGATATTTTCAATACGTCTTAAAATTTAAAAATTTTTTTTCCGGGTCAACCTAGGAGCCAGCAGAATGCCCGCAGTGCGAAGAGAGGTATTGTACAGCAATCGTTGTAGCCAGCACCATCTTTGTTTTTGAAAAACAAAAACATTTTTTTTAAACATAAATGTATATTTTAACAAATTTGGAAATTTTAAAAACTCTAAACAAATTTTTTTTAATAAAAACCATAACCTCAATATCACTCTTTGTTTGAAATAATTAGTAAATTACATTTTTTATTTTATGATGAAAATGTATAATATTTATTATGTTTTTTATATTTAATATTAAAAAAAAATTTTAATTTTATGGTTTTACTGCTTTAACAAATGTTTTTAAAACACAAAAATAATATACGCAATATTTAAAAAAATTTTATTTTATGTTTTTATTTTGCAGTAAATGTTATTTGAATTTAAAAAAAATGTCTCTTTATGTTCTGTTCTTTTTTTTTTTTGGCAAGAGTTCTCTTATTTTGTCCTAGACTTCTGGTAACTCTATTCAAACACGATAGATGACATTCGGCTAAATGTCCAAGTAAAAAATATTCGATCGCTCCCATGAGGAGCTACAAGGGAGCGATCTGTTGCTGTTTTATTAACAAAAAGTGAGCACTTTGCACTTAAGTATTTTGTTGGAGCAATAAGCGAGCAATGGATGCAAAAATAGAGAAAAAAGTGAGTAATGTGCATATGCACATAAAATATTCAACGAAAATGTCTCTCATTACTTTTTGTAAGAAAATATCAGTTATATGCTCCCTAAATATTTAAAGTTTTGTAAGTTATTTATATCATTCACTGAATTGAACTTTTGTTTCGTTCTTAAAATTAAGCTTTTTTTTATCTCTTTTAAGATTATTAAACGTTTCTTTGGAGTTAATATTTATTTTGAGGTAAAATACATAAAATTTATGAATACGTAAAAATGCATGAATAACTAATTCTTTATATCTCTGGGATGTTGTTAGGAGTGCTCCATTACACACACCAATGGATCATACATTGATCGCTCCTTATCCACTCGTCTGGGGTGTTATAGGGAGAGCTACCCATCCTAGGACATGCAATGTTAAAAGAGATCACAAAATGCACTAAGCTTGAATCAACGAGTAGCAATCCACTGCTCGCCAGGGAGCACTCCCAGATCGCTCATAGGATGATCCATTTTTTTGCTGGGCAATTGAAATATCACTATATCACTCACTTCTTATAGCTTTTGACCGGATCCATGCAGTTTCTTTTGGCATTAATCGGTAATTATCCAGGCTACATACAGACCGCTCACTGAGAACAAACTGGCGGCGTTTTTTGTAAGTGAGAATATCGAGAAAGAAGAAGACGATCCGTTAGCAGGTGACGATGATGTTGATAAAAAGTATATTCCGCATGATGAAGCGGCATCGGATTCTGAAGAAGAGTTGCACATTGAGACGAATGTTGCGGTAAGCAGCGGTAGACACTTCAAGCAGTTTTTATATATACTCTGTAGATGGTTATTCTAATTGTTTGTGAAACAAATGGTGCTCATATGTGCCATCAGCGAATCTCACGCGCTTTACACAGTACATCACTTCAAAGCCATCTGTGATACGAAGAACAATTATCTACTAAAGGGTGAGATAAACACCTGTAAATTGGGAAGCGACATACGAAAATTTCACGTAACCGAACACACAATTTATTGTCTACATTTTTTCACTTCGTTGGATTTGGCTAAAAAACTTCATCCATTGAAACTCGCAGCTGTAGGCTCCACTCCAACAAACGGTTAGTCCCGGAGGAGTTCAAAAAGTCGAAGAGTTATCAGATGGAGGAGACATTTTTTTGGCAATTTTAATGAGCAAGTTTACAGCATTGTTCTTATATGTACCAAAACAAAAAAAAAATAAGCCGTAATTTTACTATCAACCTACTATCAAACTACTCAGAAAAAAATCAATTTTAAAATCAAAAACTACTACTTTTTATTTTAAAAATTTAAAATTTTCTTAGTTATAATTAAATTTATAGTTAAAACAAAAATATTTACCTGTGTCTTAAGAAACTAAGCATTTTTATTTAAAAATCAAATTTTCTTTAAAAAGTATGTTTTTCGAGTAGGAGAGAAAAAGCTAATTTGACTAAAGCTATTTAAAGTACCTATTGAAACTAAGCTAAGAGGAAAAAAAAAGACAAATACAGGTGTCATGTGTGCAGTGCATAGCATATTATGCATGTAATAGAAATGTTTTTAAAATTATTTATCAACACCTTTACTTCACTAAACATCATTTATTTACTACACTAGATGCATAGGTTTAATTATCACTCTCCAGTTAAGTGCTATAACTTAATACAAAAATGCATTTTAGGTTTAAAAAAGTATTTTAAAACAAGCTTATATAACGAGACCATATTTTTTTCATCAGAACAAATTTCTGAAACGTTGCAAAAACCTTAGTACCATTGTAGTAGAGAGTAAGGAAATTGTAAAAGTTTAACATTCTTAAAAAAAACCATCAACATGTCTCTAAGTGTAATGACAATAGAAGAAATTTGTTAATATACTGCGTTATTACTAGGGCCGTGCGATTAATTGAGTAATTCTTTTGTTGGTAAATCAGAATCCAAATTAACTGATTAATCGATTAAACAGTTTTTCGGATTAATCAAATTACTGATGGGTCGAGTTATAGAAATCATTGTTAATTCTTTGAGTAACTATTCGATTATTCTGGAATATGATTATTCAAATATGTTAAGTGCAAAAAAAATTTTAGAATTGTTCTTGAAGTTTGTTATTTACTTGTTTTAAATTCATAAAATCTAAAATCTGAAAAATTAATTACTCGATTATTCGCACGGTACTTACTCTGTGATTCTGCAATTACTCACACATTTCCTTCTGGGCATGTGAGAAAGTTGCTTCTGCGGCACTATCTCTTTCTCTACATTTGAAGAACATCGAACACGCTCTCAATTTTTCTTTCCTTTACCCGTATAGCAAGCCCCCTCATCTTGCACGCTTTGCACGCGCTCAATTTGTCTCTGTCTTGCATTTTCTTTCAAAGCAAAATTGCATTTAGATCTAAAAACATTTCTTTTGCGCTAAAACTACGCCCAGGACTGTGCGTAGTGCAATACCCAGCACGTCAAAAAGTGGCACAAAACGTTCTTGTCGCGTGAAAAATGTAAAAAATGCATGTGGCCTTGAACACGGGTCTATGAAGGAAATTTGTATGGGCCATGGCTGTGCTACTAAAGAATCATAGGCCCCTATTATGTATAACAACTCAACTTAAGTTGACTAGATTCAACTAATATTTTTTCGTATTACATAAACAGTCGTAAAAAAATTGTTTCCAAAAGTTTTTTTGAGCGAGTGACACACAGCTTATACTTCCACCCAATAGTCAATAGCTGTCAATCATTATTTCTTAAGTTAGTAAAAAACACTCTAAAAAAACCAAAATTTTGTCATTAAATAATTTTAAGTAAAATTTTAACATAATAAGGATTCATCCATACTTATAACAAATTATAGCAGAACAAATATTTGAGCATAATTTCATTAGTATTGTCGAATACTTACAGTTCATATCAATTTGTACTATAGATTCCATTGGTGTTGCTCGGGGATGATTATTTGCTCTACATGTCAGTCTTGAATTAAGATCCCCTCTTCCAAGAGGTCCAAGCCTTATTTGGCTTTGAACATATCTGCCTCCGTGCACAGCATTGGTTTCTGTATTAATTGGTACACCATCCCGATACCAACTGATAACCGGCGTCGGCTTACCTAAAAGTCACAAGTATGCAACATAAAAAATATAGCAAATGTATTATAATATTGTATATTATCTATCTGTACTATTAAATTAAATTGAAATTTCATCCATTCTTACAATATTTTGTTGTAGACTAGCAGGACCCA
Organism: Coremacera marginata; assembly: GCA_914767935.1. NCBI lineage: Eukaryota > Metazoa > Arthropoda > Insecta > Diptera > Sciomyzidae > Coremacera > Coremacera marginata. The sequence goes on from OU612043.1 coordinate 104,425,122, forward strand.
GTGGTCCGCGGCTTCGCCACGATAACCAAATTTAAAATGTTCTACTATTTGCCCAATTTGAAAAACTCGAATTTAGTTTTGTGCTTAATTTTTACGTACATACCAATTTGATTACTCGAATTTAAATAGTAAGAAATTAGAAAAGAATTATTATATTTAAAAATTTTTGTTATGACACAACGAACTATTTTTTTATTATTTTATAATTATACTCTTATTATTATTTATTGAATCTTTCTCTTAGAACTAACAATAATTTATCAAATCGTAACCTAAATAAATGTATACAAATTCATAACTAGTGTAAAGAAATAAATGTATAGTATGCAAAAATATACAGGGTGTCCCGCAATTGAGTGCAACTATTTACGGAGCTGAAAGGTTATGTCGAGCTGAGCAAAAAATCGTATGGGAGGGGGGGGGATCTATTTTCACATTCTAAGGAGGGGTTAATTAATATTTCACGACTTTAATTCACGTTATTGTTTCTAGCAGAAAAACTAACTTATATAAAACTTATTTTGATTGCTCATTTTAAAGGCAATGAAATCACCTTTCCAACGGTATATCAACAAACCCCACTAACTTAACCGTTACCGGCTGTACTCGTGTGAACATGAAATCAATCGATTGAAACTACCACATTTCAATTTTGAGTGCAAATTTATCAGAATTTCGCGTAATAAATGAAATTTTTTTTAAGATCAATTTTGTAATTTATTCAATTTTCTTTTCAATGCCACCAAAAACATAAACATTTCTTATAAAATAAAAAAGTTGGCTGTGCTAAAAAAATTCTACTTATTAGAAAATAATGATAAATAATGACATTACAATTACACAGTACAACATTTTGCAGCTCGTTGATTTGGGACTCAATTCTGAGAACTGCACGTGAAAGTAGCCCCGAAAAGAAGAAGTTCTGTGTCAATCGTTTTGTCAAGTTGCATGCCATAATAATTTAATTTCGATTTCAAGTTAGCAAGTATCGTGTAGGGGAATTTGTCACGTTTTAGGCTCTTTTGTTTGATATAACTCAAGAACCACTAGTCCGATTTAGCTGAAACAAATTTAAAAAAATTAAGAATTACAATTCCTAAATCTGTTCATATAACATTTCCCTACATAAGCAACAGTTTTGCAGTTATAAATAAATGTATGAAGAAAAAAATATTTTTTGCCTGAAAATTAAAATTTTTTTTAAATTCGAAAAAAAATCAAAAACGGAAAAAAGTGTCAGTCCTATTACTTTTACGTACAGTCACATAACCTAAGAACAAAATGAGACATAGATCATGAAAATCGATGTACGCGTTTCGATTTTATTCACAACTAGCTGAATACCCGGCTTAACTCGGGAGTTGATATAAATAATTTTCGATTTCATTCGTCGATATGAAAAAAATTTTCACAAACTTTAGAAGGAATATTGTGTGCATCTTTCAAACCTGTAACTTTGGCGAAATGAGCAAAATGTAGCTTCAACATCTAAAAATTATGAGAAAAAGTTAGGGAAATCGTGATTTGAGTGTGCGTGCCGCCGATCGCTTGCAATAAAATATTTTCAAGTTTTATATTGCATTCGATAGATTGCACATTTTTTGCCAACTTACGTTGGCAAAAATACACATAAAAAAGAAAAGAAGATAATTATCACCCTTTGCGCTTTGCTACGCCTTACTATATTTTGTAGTACAGCGCAATCTGGGATTGAAGATATAGCAAAATACATAGCGCCAAAAGACTCACCGCACCCGAAAACCACTAATAAAAATCATACGTATCGGATGAGTTGTTTTGAGTTTTTTGCGGTATTTGTACAAAAGCTCCCTCTGGTTTTCGAAATAGAAAAAAAAAAATAACGCCAAAGCCCTTAGGTTAGGTTAGGTAAGAAGGGTCGTGCACCATTACCGGCGCTTCCACGGGGGCCTATAGGTCCATTGCGAATCCCTTTTTTATATTTGTGGTACCAAGTTAAGCCATTGTTCCAATTTCTTCCTCAAACCATCCTGTGCTTTTTATGAACCTCCAGATGTCTAGCAGAGGTGTGTTCACCAACTCTTCCAAGTCTTTGAAAAATCTGTTCCCCATATGTCGGAGTCGACGATTCTATAATCTTGGACATTCGCATAGTAGGTGAGTTATTGTTTCTATTTCCTCCGGGTCTTTGCAGCTCCGACAGAAGTCTGGCGCTGTTATACCTATTCTATTGGCCATTACCCCAATGGGGCAATGACCCGTTAGAACTCCAACAAGGATCCGGATTTCCCGTTTGACCAAAAGCAGAAGGCTTCTTGTTCTTTTCTCATTTAGCTCAGGCCAAAGCTTTCGAGATATGTTGCAGTCACCTCTGGAAGCCCAGTTTGTGTTGGCAATATCTCTGGCTTTTCGTTCTATTCTCCTTTTGACGACGCCAATTGGAATGTGCACATCTGTGTCAGCTCTGTTTGTACTTGCGGTTACTCCACGCCTTGCCAGTTCATCTGCTGCGTTGTTCCCTTCAATATTGCTGTGTCCGGGAACCCAGCAGAGAGTGACGTTGTGGGTATTGCAGATACTGTTCAGTGCAAGTTTACAGTTTTGCACCGTTCGAGCCTTCGTCGTTTTACTGTTCAGTGCTTTGATGGCCGCTTGGCTATCCACAAAAATTACTACCCTTGTGGGGGTAAGATTTGTCCTGTAAATGGCTTGTGCAGCTTTTTCAATAGCATATATTTCTGCCTGAAAAACGCTACAGTAATCCGGGAGTTTGTAACACTCTTTGATTTGCAGCGTTTCACAGTATACACCCGATCCAGTTCCGTTTTCCATTTTGGAACCATCAGTATATAAATGGATATTGCCGTAGGATTCTACAGCCGTTTCTTCCCATTCTTGTCTGCTGGGAATGGATGTGGTGTATTCTATACCGAATCTCACACTGGGTTTGATATAGTCGGTTGCTCTTTTTGATTCCTCGGTTCCAAAGAGATTTAGAATAGATGCATGTCCGAATGTGCTGCTTTTCCAGGCTCGTGATTCGTTGAGGCGAATCGCGCTCTTGGTCGCCGAACATTTAAGGAATTCTTCTACGGAAAAAAGATTTAGCATCATATCTAGACCCGCCTGTGGCGTAGATCTCATGGCTCCTGTTATTCCTATGCACGCTAACCTTTGAACTCCTGTTAGGAAGCTAAGGTAGCTTTTTTTATGCGTTATCGTCCACCATACGAGAGCACGGTAGGCCAGAAAGGGTCTCACGATCGCTGTATACATCCAGTGGATTATGTGCGGTCGCAGTCCCCATTTCCTGCCAAATGTCCTCTGACAAGCGTACAAAGCGCACAGTGCTTTTATCCTTCTTTCCTCTGTGTTGCGTTTCCAGCTCAGCTTGTTATCAAGGATAATTCCAAGGTATTTGGCTTCCGTGGAAAGCTTCAGAGTTACTCCGTTAAGTTTCGGTAATGTGAAACTTTCTATTTTTCTTCTTCTTGTGAACAGAACGAGTTCGGTCTTTACTGGGTTAACACCAAGTCCATTCGATTCTGCCCACCGCGATAGCTTATTCAATGCCGCAGACATTAGTTCGCTAATTGTTTGCAGGTATTTCCCGCATATTAGGATGGCAACGTCATCGGCATAGGCTACCACTTTTGTTCCTTCAGTTGTGAGTGTAGTGAGAATTTTGTCAACCACAATTAGCCAGAGAAGGGGGGATATGACTCCTCCTTGCGGTGTGCCTCTTGTGGCTTCTTTGCTCACAACGCTCATTCCCATTTGTGAGCTTATACGTCTGCTATTGAGCATTTTATAAATCCACTGGTTTATTTTACTGTTAACTCCTTTGTCTACTAAAGCATTTCTTATGGAATCTGTATTTACATTGTTAAATGCGCCTTCGATAGCTAAAAACGTTGCTAAAGTATATTTCTTGTGATGAAGGGTTCCTTCTATGACCGGAACCACCTCATGCAGTGCCGTTTCTACCGATTTACCCTTAACCCTCCGATGAGTGAGAAGGTCCCTAGGGACCTTTTTGCCTTTTCAAACTGAAATTACTCCTACTTCGGCCACTACAATCCCCCCCAAAATTTTTTTATTGTTTCAACACATAATTTACTTGTTCTGAACACAAAGACCTAAACTCAAAGACATTAGGGATGATGGTAAAAACAAAAACTTCTAAGAAAAATTCGAAGACATGAACTTTATTGCTTTCAAGGAAAGGCACAATATTCTAATTTTATACTACTAGTAATAAACCAGTTCTTAGAATTTTTTGTTCTTAGTATTTTGTTCTTAGTATTTTTTGTTCTTAGTATTTTTGTTCTTAGAATTTTTTCCTAGAATTTTTTGTTTTTATCATCATCCCTAATGTCTTTGAGTTTAGGTAGACGTACGAAAGAGTATAAAAGAAGTTGTAGTTTCGTAAACCAAATCAGTCAAAGTTTAGACAGCGAAGAGTAAAATCGTGTGTGATAGAAACAAAAATATAAATATGGCAGATGCAAGTAATTTGGACGTTGCTGAAATTGTTGTACGCCGTAGTACACGTTACCAGCAAATGACTGCGGATGAAAGGCGTGCAGCTGATAGTAGATTTGCTGATTTTATGGACGAAGACATGGATGAAGAAATTGATATTGCTGCAATTGATAATTATGAAGTTGAGGATGATGAAGATCGCACATACCAACTGCTGAAGAGTCAGATGCCGAAACTGAAGGATACGTCGAGCTAAATGAAGATACTGATGACGACGATGATGAAGAGGAAGAAAATGATGGACAGGAAACGAATGAAAGTTACTATATTGGTAAAGATGGCACCCAATGGAGTAAAAAAGCACCACCAACATCACGCACTCGTAATTATAACGTGGTCGACTTCACAAGAAAGAAACCACTACCAACAGGAAATATACACGACCCCTATACAATAATGCGTTCAATCATGACAGAGGAAATAATACACTTAGTGCTACGTGAAACAAATCGTAAAGGCAGGGGGGTTACAGCTGCATGGAATTTGGCGAATCCCACGAAGAAAAAGGAGTGGAAGCCAGTGGCAGTGAAAGAGTTTGACGCTTTTGTAGCTATTCTTTTGTATGCTGGACTCACAAGATCAAACCATGAACCAGCTATGGAATTATGGGGCGCGACGCGTTGCCCAATATACAAAGCTGCGTTGTCGTACGATCGCTTCATGTGTATAAAGCAATTTATTCGATTCGACAATAGAAATACTCGACAACAGCGACTCATCAACAGCAAAACTGCGGCTATTGACGATATTTGGCAAATATTGCAACATAACTTGGCAGCTTACACTCCTCATGAAGCACTAACAGTTGATGAGCAGTTGTTTCCTTACAGAGGCCGCACCCGCTTCACACAATATATTCCGTCAAAGCCAGCTGGATCTTGTGGAAAAATATTTAGATGCTGGCCGTACTATATACGCGGATAATTTCTTTACCACTCTTGACTTGGCGCGTATTTTGTTGAGGAGGAAGACCTCATATGTTAGTACAGTGCGCTACAACAAAACATTCATTCCACAGGAGTTCAAGAAGAACCCGAAGCGCACCATCAAGCGTTATGCTCATACGTGCCGAAAAAAAATAAAGTGGTGAACGTGCTCTCCACAATGCACTACACCTGCCTCGTTGACGAGCAAACCGAGAAGCGGAAGCCCTATGCCATATTAGATTACAACGCCAACAAATGCGGCGTTGATACCATGGATCAAATGCTAGGCACTTACAGCTGCAAAAGAGCAACACAACGATGGCCGTTGGCCATGTTTTATAATATGCTGGACGTCGCTGCATTTGCTGCTTTTACGATTTACAACGAAATGAAGCCTATAAAAAGGACTGACAGACGGCGGTCGTTCTTGTTACTGCTAACGAAACAATTGGCCACACCAAATATCGAAGAACGTGGCCTGAACAACCATATAACCTCATATCCAAGGATACGCAATGCGATGGAAGCATTCGATGTCAGGGTAAGAAAAACATCTTCAAATTCAAGAATAGAATATATATTTATTTGTTTTTTATTTTTCTTTTCATTTCAGGTATTACCAAGACCGATGGAAGGCAATGCACCGTCGTTTGCGGCTAGGTCAAGTAGACCGTCATGTCGCTTTTGCCGTTCTGAGTACGGGCGGCAGCGGAAAACGCGGGCACACTGCTTCGGCTGCGGCAACGCTGTTTGCGGAGAACATAGCACACTTTTACATCGCTGCAACACTTGCGCACAGGGCGGGGGACAAGAAGTATACGCTCAACAACAATAATTTTTAAACTTTTTTATAATAGTCTTAAGAAAATTCAAGAAAAAAAAAAAAAAATTAAAAAAATTTAAAAAATTATTTTTGTATGTAGAATTTAGTTATAAACAATAAAAACAAAAAAAAATTAAAAAAAAAAATTGTTTATATGAAAAAAACATGATTTACAAAAAAGGTCCGTAGGGACCTTTTCACACGGCCGTGAAGTTCAGAACTGTCACTCATCGGAGGGTTAAGGTAGGCATGTTGTACACTACAGAGATTATTATCGTTCACAGATTCTCTTATGTGAAGATCTATTATTCTCTCTAGCGTTTTCATCAAGAACGATGAGAGACTAATAGGCCTATAATCCTTTGGTGCTGAGTGTATCGGTTTCCCAGCTTTAGGAATGAAAACAACTCGCACTTCTCTCCAAATTTTTGGAACATATCCTGTCTTGAGGCAGCCGGTGAAGATTGCTATAAGCCAGGGCATGATGCTAGGAAGGGCATGTTGCATCATGGCCGGTAGGATACCATCTGGCCCCGCAGATTTGTAGGGCTTGAAGGATCCGATCGACCATTCTACAGTTGACCTTGTAATAATGTTGGGGAGTTCTTGTAAAGGTTCTGGCATTGTTATTTCTAAGTTGTTGTTAGCAGCGTTTTGATACGGTTCTGTACAACCTGGAAAGTGAGTGTCCATGAGTAGAAAAAGCGTTTCTTGGCTGGATTCTGTCCAGGATCCGTCGCACCTCTTAAGGTATCCCGGGACCGTTGGGTCTTTGGATAGCGTCTTTCGAAGTCTGGCGGCTTCACTGGTATCCTCAATGAACTCGCAAAATTTTGTCCAAGATGTTCGCTTAGCTATTCTTACATCCCTAGTGTAAGCATTTAGCATGGATCTGTAGATTGTCCAGTCCTGCTCTAGTTTGCTTAAGATGGCCTTCCGGTGAAGTTTTCTAACCTCTGATCGCCTCTTTTTGAGGTCGTTGGTCCACCAACTCGCATTTACAGGTTTGCGAATTCGAGACTTTGGGCAGAACTTCTTGAAAGCCTGGTTCATTTTTCCCGTTATAAAATCGAATGCATTGTCAATAGATACATACATACACACAAACATACATCGGTTGGGAGGTATTCTGTGTCAGGGTCTGCAATATTTCTGCTTATCCAGGCTGAATACCTTTCCAGTTAGTTTTTAATGGGTTCCTAAAATGTTTCTTTAATTGGGGATCGTAGTCAATAGTAAAGAGAATCGTAAAGTGGTTGGAAAACGACTCCTTCTGTGACACCTCCCAGTTATCGACTATAATCTGTTCAGAGTTACTAGCTAAAGTAAGATGGATTACCTCTTCCCTGACCTCTTCCCTGACTCTATTCTGAAATGCCCCTATTGCATAGAATAAGGTCTGTGGTAAGGATAAATTCAAAAATAGACTCCCCTCTTTTGTTGATGTCTTTACTGCCCCATTGCGAGTGATGGGCGTTAGCATCACAACCGATTACTAGGAATGCCCTGCTTGTGTTAGCATGTTCTGCTAACTCGCGAACTGTTTGCACTGGTGGGTTCGCCTCTTCATAGGGCATGTACGCAGAGCAAAGGATCAGTTTTGCTGACCTTGTTTCTACGCTGGTTGCCACTACGTCTCCTTTGCTGAATCTAGGGAGAAAAACATATTAATGGATTTTTTCGCAAGTATACAGCTCCTTAACTTACCTTCATTTGTAGAGTGAAACAGGTTGTATTGTTTCGACCCTAGGCCTTGGATCTTGTTGTTGGTGATCCAAGGTTCATGGATGAGGGCCATATCTACATTCTCCTCGGACATGCACAGCATCAAGTTGTCGGTCGAAAAGAGAAGAATTTCCCCTTCGCTGCCGTGACTCTTCTGCGAACTGACCAGCTTCCACTCCTGAATTTTAGCGTCTTTATTCTGCGCCGCCAAAAGCCTCTGAATAGACTCATCCTCGTGCAAAGCAGGAGGAGGAATCCATACAGATACCTTGTGGCAAAGCGGAAGCGTGGATTTGAAGATCACCTTTAGTGAAGCTCCCTTCCAAATTTCACCAATGCTGGCGATAGTTTTGGTCAGGAACTCCAGGGATTTCTTCGATCCACATCCGACGACTTTGACTCCTTGTTGCCAACCAGCACCGTCGAACTTGTAATCGTCGGGATCAGCGTGTTCGACGCTAGCCATCATAGCTTTAAGGATCTCATTTTCTACAAGCAGCCATTTTTCTCCTGTCATAGAGCCGTCTGGGTCAGTTGCGTCTATAATGGCTACTTGTAGCTCCTCTGGTGAGTTTTCGAAGCTCCCCCCTGCTTTACTTCGCTTCGAACAACTCGCAGCGACCTCATCCGCAGATCTTTGCCGTTTGGCCGTGGAACCAGATGTACAGGGAGGTTCTCCTCTCGAAACCGTGGTCAACCCCCGGTTGGTCCCTGTTTGAGGTAACCTTGGGTTGGCCTTGTCTCGCTTTACCTTCTCCCTGGTTCCGCCTTTTCCACACTCCTGTTTGCCGCTTTTGACGACATTGGAGTAGGAAGGACCTGCCTTAACCATCGTTGCCCCTTCTTCCACTCCCTTGCTTCCACCTATACCGCAATCCCGTTTGTTACCTATAGCAACCTTGGATTGGGACGGTTCAGCTCTATCCCCTCTATTCTTCCTGCCTCTTTTCCTCCTCTTTCTATCTCCCATTTCCCGCTTCGCATCCCGCATCGCTTCTTTCGAAGCAGATCTACTGTGGACTGCTGCACTACCCGCCTCAATGACCGTCGCGTCGGAGTCGGAGTTGAGAAGCTCGTCTTCAGTCTCTGAGTCAGGAACATTGTGAAGGACTTGAGGGATGCTCGATTCCTCCGTGTCACTTCCAATGCTCAACTTACCCAGAATCCTCAGAGTCGCTGAGTCCAAGTCCCCACCCGCGTCGGTGTTGTCCTGTTTGGTCAGAGTAGGTCGCCCTATGCTAGACCTTCCAATTTCCGTCCCAGTTGCCGTTTCATCTGTAGTAGTTGTTGTCGTTGTCGCCTCTGTACGTTCTTCCTTGTTATTTTTTTTAGTCTTGTTCATTTTTGGTCCCACTATATGTAGCTAGGGAAAGTACGTCATCCATGCCAGAGCCCCGCATACCAAGGAAAGGCCACAATTACTCACTGAGGCGGCCAGGTATCAGTGAGGTCTCCGTTCCCATACAGCCGGTATTACCCCCTGGCGGTGCAACATAACACCCTGGATTAGGGGGGGGGGGGATAGCTCTTTGTTCATCGCTCCACAATGGCCTGTACGACATGGCCCTTTCTATACTTGATAATCAAATCTTATATATCTGATATACAAATTTTTATCTAAATCGGATGAGCGGTTTTTGAGTGTTTCACGATTTCTTTAGAGAGTTGTACTACAGCACCGTCTGGTGTTTAAGTTAGAGCAGAGAAAAAAGTCCAAGATACCCACAATATCCGAAAACTCCTATGTACAAATGTTCACGCAAATCGGATGCACAGCTAGAAGTTTTTCGAGATGTTTAAAACATTTGTACTGCAGTGCATTCTGGTGTTCAGTATAGAACAAAATATATAAGTAATAAAAACTACCGTACCCGAAAAACCCTAAGAACAAAGTTTCATGTAAATCGGATGCATGGTTTCGGAGATAAACTATAACAACAAAATTCGTTGAACCCGATCGCAACGCCACCTACCGGGTCCAATTGCAAATCTGAACCATCCAGGGATCCACTTAAACACACACAAAAAATTTCATCAAAATCGGTGCAGCCGTTTAGGAACAGTTTAATAACATACACACATAAAAATTGTAAAACAGCGCCCTTTATTTTTCGAGACAAAGCAAAAGTGATAACGCCAAAACAGTTGCCGTACACGAAAATCCTTTAATAAATTTTTTATCCAAATCGGATGAGCGGCTTTCTACTTTCACGATTTCTAAAGAGATTTGTACTACAACGCCCTCTGGTGTTCAGGATAGCACAAAAAGATAAGTCCAAAACAGTCACCATATTAGAAAACTCATATATACCAATTTTCATGAAAATCGGATAAGCAGCTTAGAAGTTTTTTAAAATATTTGTACACAGCGCCCTGTGGTGTTCAAGATAGAACAGAGTAGATAAGTCATAAAAACTCACTATATCCGAAAACCTCTATATACAAATTTTCATGCAAATCGGATGAACGGTTTCGGAGACAAACTATAAATACAAAATGCCTTAAGCACGATCGCAGCGCCACCTACCGGGTCCAATTGTGAATCTGAACCATCCAGGGATCCACTCAAACACACACAATAAATTTCATCTTAATCAGTGCAGCCGTTAAGGAACAGTTTAATAACATACACACGTACAAATTGTACAATAGCGCCATCTATTTTTCGAGGCAAAGCAAAAGAGACAACGCCAAAACAGTTGCCGTACACGAAAATCCTTTAATAAAATTTTTCATCTAAATCGGATGAGCAGCTTTCTACTTTTTCACGACTTATTAAGAGATTTGTACTACAGCGCCCTCTGGTGTTCGATATAGTACAAACAAGATAAGTCCAAAACAGTCACCATATTAGAAAACCCCTATAAACCAATTTTCATGAAAACCGGATAAACAGCTTAGAAGTTTTTTAAAATAGTTGTACACAGCGCCCTCTGGTGTTCAAGACAGAACAGATTAGCTAAGTCAAAAGAACTCAACGTATCCAAAAACATCTATATACAAATTTTCATGCAAATCGGATGAACGGTTTCGGAGATAAACCATAAAAACAAAATACCTTAAACACGATTGCAGCGCCATTTACCGGGTCCAATTGTGAATCTGAACCATCGAGGGATCCACTCAAACACACACAAAAAATTTCTTCAAAATCAGTGCAGCCGTTAAGGAACAGTTTAATAATATACACACTTACAAAATGGACAACAGAGCCCTCTAGTTTCGAGAAAGAGCAAAAAAAGATAGCACCAAAACCCTTGCCGTACTCGAAAATCGCTATTTACAAATTTTCATCCAAATCGGATGAGCAGTTTTGGGGTTTTTCAAGATTTCCTAAGATTTGTACTAAAGCGCCCTCTGGATTTCAAGATAGCACAAAAAAAAAATAAGTCCAAAACTCTCATCGTATCAGAAAACCCCTATTTTCCAATTTTCATCAATTCGGATGCACGGCTTAGGAGTTTTTCGAGGTTTTTCAAAATATTTGTACTACAGCGCCCTCTGGTGTTCGAAAGAGAATAGAGTAGATAAGTCAAAAAAAATCAACGTGTCCGAGAATCTCTACATACAACATTGCATGCAAATCAGATGAGCGGTTTTGAACTTTTTCGACTTTTTTAAAATATTTGTGCTACAGCGCCCTCTTGTGTTCAAGATAGAACCTAGTTTATGAATCATAAAAACTCACCGTTTCCGAAAACATCTATATACCAAATTTCATGAAAATCGTATGATCGACTTGGAAGTTTTTTGACGTTTTTTAAAATATTTGTACTACAGCGCCCTCTGGTGTTCAAGATAGAACAGAGTAGATACGTCATGAAAACTCACCGTATCCGGAAACCACTATATACCAACTTTCAAGTAAATCGGATAAATGGCTTAAGAGTTTTTCGACGTTTTTTAAAATATTTGTACTACAGCGCCATCTGGTGTTCAAGATAGCACAAAGAAGATAAATCCAAAAACTCACCGTATCATAAAACCCCTATATTCCAATTTTCATGCAAATCGGATGCACGACTTAGGAGTTTATCGAGGTTTTTCAAAATATTTGTACTGCAGCGCCCTCTGGTGTTCAAGATGGAAGAGAGTAGATAAGTCAAAAAAACTCAGCGTATCCGAGAACCTCTACATACAAATTTTCATGCAAATCGGATGAAAGGTTTCGGAGATAAGCTGAAAAAACGAATGCCTGGAATTCGATCGCAGCGCCCCCTGCCGGGTCCAACCTATCCTATATAATAACAAGGATTATTTTTGTTACGTTTGTAGTCATATCGTCCCAAAAATAGACAAACAGGATCGAAAAAAATTTTTTAACTGGGGAATTCAAAACAGCGTATTGTCATTATTTTGATGAAGCAGATTTAAGTGGTGCAAATTTTACGCCAAACACAGTGTGCAAAAGTTGTTATAATACCCTTATAATGTGGATACATGGAAAAGGTGCAAAGTTGTCTTTTATGAAGCCAGTAAGTTGGGGGGAAGACCTAACTGGACATGATGAATCCAGGTGCTACGCATGCATAAATTATCGTCATGGATTAAACAGAAAACAATTGAAAACAAAAGTATACATTGCTGCTTTTACTGCCACACTTCCAGTTAAACGCGCTGCTGATACCGATACACCTAAACCTCCGAGTCTGGATACTGTGTCCCTGCAAGCCGAAACCGTTTTCAACAATCCGACCAATTTTAATGATGCTGATTGGACACCCGATATTGAAAATAATGCACCACAACCGCTAACACAAGTGGAAATGGATTACATTGTGGGACATACATGGGACTATCACAAAAAATTCAGAATTTTTGACATCATTTTTAAAGCGTAAAAAACTCACAGAGCAAAATGTCAGCGCAACATCATACCGAAAACGCCAAGCTGAATTTCAGAAATTTTATTCCGTTGACGAAACAAATACGTTCACTTACTGCCATGATACCCCAGGTTTAGTGAAAAAATTGGAAATGGATTATATCGCTGGCGACTGGCGTTTATTCATCGATGGCTCAGTTTCAAGGTTGAAGGCTGTGCTGTTGCACAAAACAAACCAAAAACCGTCCATTCCATTGGGATTCAGCACAACTATCAAGGAAACGTATGAAACATTGGGCGAAATTTTGAAGAAAATAAACAAACAAATGGAAGATTTGTTGTGATCTGAAGGTTGTCAACATAATACAAGGGCGGTTTTCCAAAATACTTCTGCTTGCTTTGTAATTGGGATTCACGATACACAGGGAATCAATATGAATGTAAATATTGGAAAGCAAGAACTCCCAAGCTGGAGAAACAATTAAAATTACGTAATAAGCCTTTGATAAAGGATCTAGATGATATTTTGTTGCCATTGCTCCACAAGAAATTAGGAATAGCTGGAAAATTCGTTGAAGTAGTAGTCAAAAATATTGAGGACGCCTATGACTGTTTGAAATCTATCTTTCCAAAACTCAGTGAAGCTAAAATTAGAAACGGAACGTATTGTTGTCTGTATTTAAATATTGTCATATCTGTTCACTTCGATATATTCGCATTACCAATAATTTTTTCGCTTTTTTTTTTTTATTTTAAACAAGTATTCTCAATGGACCGGATATACGAAAATAAATGAAAAGCGAATCTTTCACAAATCTGCTTTCGACCCATTATAACCACCTATGTGCATGGGACGCATTGAAACAAGTCATCGAAGGCGTTTTAGGAAAGAACCGTGTACAGCAATATGGCATACAGACACGAGTGGACAAGTTGCTGTATTATTTTGAAAAAATCAATGCATCCATGACGTTAAAATTACATTTCATGCATTTCCACCTTGATACCTTTTTGGCACAATTACCTCAGGAATCAGACGAACAAGGAGAGAGGTTCCACCAGGTGACCATGCCAATGGAAAAGCGATTCAAAGGCAAAAAATTAGATGCATTGCTTGCGGAGGTTTGTTGGTGGAGTTCTAAAATTATGCAGTTTGAAGATGAAAGCACCGAAGATTTTGGTGGACACACTGAACAAAACATGCCCTTGAATATTATGTCCATCTCGGATGATGATGCAGACTCAGAACATGAATATGAACAACCTACGAAGAAAAGAAGATCATCAGAACCACAAACGTCAACTTCAACGAGGATGGATATTGACAAAAATTTAAAATGTTCTAAATTTTGTTTTTATGCATAGATAACATATAAAAATGTCATATTTTCTGTGTAAGAATAGCTGTAATATGAATCGCAATTTTTGTGGATTTGTAATCCAGTTATTGAGCAAAAAATGAAGCAAAATGAATGGGCGCATATTTTAAGGGTGGCTATATACCTGATTCAGGTGTGCTTTATAAATTTTTTGAAACGTTCGAAACTCATTAATGTGGGTGGACTTTTTTTTATATCTGAGAATCACATTTATTAGAGTTTATTACTTTGGTACCGCAATCATAAAAATCAAATAACCTTTTGTTTATTCCTTTTATTTAATTCTGAGAATCATAAAAAAAGTCATCAATTTTTTTCCAAAGAACTAATTGTGAATAAAAGCGAAACGCGTACATTGATTTTCATGATCTATGTCTCATGTTGTTCAAAGGTTATGTGACTTTACGTGAAATTAATAGGATTTGACACTTTTTTCCGTTTTGGATTTTTTTTTCGAATTTAAAAAAAAAATATTTATATTTTTATTAAAAATAAAATATATTTATATTTTTTAATAATATGCAAAAAATATTTTTTTCTCTTCATTCATTTATTTATAACTGCGAAACTGTTATATGTAAGGAAACATTATATGAACAGATTAAAGGAATTGTAATTCTTAATTTTTTTAAATTCGTTTTAGCTAAATCGGACTAGTGGTTCTCGAGTTATGTCAAACAAAAGAGCCTAAAACGTGACAAATTCTCCTATACGATACTTACTAACTTGAAATCGATATTAAATTATTATGGCATGTAACTTGATAAAACGAATGATGCAGAACTTCTTTTTTTCGGGGCTACTTTCACGTGCAGTTCTCAGAAATGAGTCCCAAAATCATGTGTTGTACTGTGTTAGTTATGCAATAGATAATATCATTGTTTTCTAATAAGAATAATTTTTTTAGTACAGCCAACTTTTTTATTTTATAAGATATGTTTATGTTTTTGTTGTCATTGAAAAGAAAATTGAATAAATTACAAAATTGATCGTAAAAAAAAATTTCATTTATTACGCGAAATTCTGATAAATTTGCACTCAAAATTGAAATGTGGTAGTTTCAATCGAATGATTTCATGTTCACACGAGTACAGCCGGTAACGGTCAAGTTAGTGGGGTTTGTTGATATACCGTTGGAAAGGTGATTTCATTGCCTTTAAAATGAGCAATCAAAATAACTTTTATATAAGTTAGTTTTTCTGCTAGAAACAATAACGTGAATTAAAGTCGTGAAATACTAATTAACCCTGTAGCTCCTAAGAATGTGAAAATAGACCCCCCCCCCCCCCCCCTCCCATACGATTTTTTGCTCAGCTCGACATAACCTTTCAGCTCCGTAAATAGTTGCACTCAATTGCGGGACACCCTGTATAACACAGGGATAATAATGGTTTTAATATTGTTAATACTTTAAAATAATTATAAAAACTTAATATTCACGAGGTCTTGTTGCGGATATCTTCTTTGGTAATAAATAAAACGGATGATTAGAGCTGTGCTCACATATGAAAGGCAAGACGGACGTGGCCTAGCTCCAGCATATACCAGGCGAGACGGACGAGGTATTGATCTGCATAAACATGTTGTGTTTTTTTTATCTGTAGATTTATATGTAAAAGGATTAGAGCTGTGCTCACATATATAAGGCTGGACGGACGGGGTCAATCTCCTAAATATGCCAGGCAAGACGGGTGTGGTCTCGCTCTGGATAATCATGTTTCGTTTATCAATAGTTATAATTTAATTCTAGTACGACGTTAAATCAACTCTTTTGAGCCGCGTTGTATTTGTGGTTTGAACAAGTTTTTTTGCCAAAGACTTTGGATGATGTTGGAGTCGTTCTTTGTGTTTTTGATTGAGTGCAATAAGACTGCTTTTAAAAAAAGGAACATTTATATCTTTGTGGGTTTTTTCATTCTTTACAAACCAAGGTGCATTCGTAATAGTTCGATAGATTTTCGATTGTGAAAGCTTTATTAGCTCAACATTAGAAGAACTGGCTTTTCCCCAAAGCTGAGCTCCGTACGTCCAAATTGGTTTAATTAATTATAGAATTGTATAACAGTACCTTATGTTCCAATTGGAGCCTTGAACTCCTGTTAAGAAGCCAGTTTAACTTTAGAGCTTTTAGTTTCATTTGGGTTTTCTTGGACTCAATATGCTTTCGCCAAGTTAACCGTCTGTCAAAATGAATACCCAAGTATGTAACGTTATTCGCTTGAGGAATAGAGATTTGATTGAGCATGACTGTAGGACATGTTTTAGTTCACAAAGCAAATGTACATGCGTACTTTTCAGTTAATTTATTCTTATTCTCCAGTTTCTCAACCATGTTACCAGCATTTCCAAATACTCATTTAGGTCTTTGGATACAACTAAAGAGTTTGAATGGGTGCTCAAAATAGCTGTAACATCAGCAAATGTTGAAGTGACCAACCGATTGCTAGTTGGTAGATCCCCTAGAAATATGAGATACAAAAGTGGACCGAGGACACTACCTTGAGGAACTCCTGCTGAAATTGGAAAATTAGAAGTAATAAAATTTTACATTTTACTCTAAATTTTGTATCACTTAGATATGGTTCCAGAATTTTATGGCAGTAAACTGGAATAAAAGTTTTATTTTTTATATTAATCCCTCGTGCCACACCCAATCACATGCCTGAACAACATCTTAGCAGAACAGTATTTTTAAGCTTTCCTTATTCCTAAGCTTTCCTTATAAGCTTTCCTTATTTCATTTGTAATAGATGCACTTGGTCTATAGTACCATGTTTTTTCCGAAGCCAAATTGGTGGCTAGGGATAATTCTAGTCAGTTCCATATGTGGCTCTAACTTAGTGAGCAGTAATTTTTCAGAAAGTAAGAGGATGTTTGGGTTGGGTCTTTTCCAGGTTTGGGTATCATGGTTATCTGTGAAATTTTCGAAAACATTGGGAAATAGCGAATCCTCAATATTGCATTAAAAAAATGTGATAATATTTTAATAGCAATACTTGGAGGATCTTTTATCATTTTTGGAGCAATAAGGTCGTACCCTGGTGCTTTCTTAGTATTAAGTTTTGTTTTAATAATTCTGTCAATATCCTTGACTTTCACTTTTAATGGGCTTTCCGGTTGAGTAGGTATGTTAGGAATCTTAAAACTGTTACTGGGTAGATTTGGTTGAAACACACATTTTAAGTGCTCAGCAAAAGCAAGGGCTTTTTTTCCATCACGTCTCGCCCATCTTCCATTTTTTCCTCTCAAAGTCGCTTCACATTGTTTTGGAATCTTTATATTTTTATTTGCCTTCCATATGAGAATAAATGGTTGCTTCTGTTGGACTTGACTTTGCGTATATAGCTTTAAATTTTGTTTTTATTCAGTATTTAGCAATCTTTTAGTCTTTTGACAGTTGAAAGGAACTTCTGTTTAGATTGTGGAGACCTTTTTTGCTGCCGTTCTCTTCTAAGAGCTCGTTTTTCTCTAAGAAGCTTTTCAATTTCTTTTGAGGCCCTTTTTAGAGTTGGTGCTTGTGTTGTTTGGGTTACAGGAGTTTCATATTTAGCTGCTGAGGTCAGCATATTACTGGAGCTCTCAATAGCTGAATCAATTTCATTCTCACTTTTTAGCGAGGGTTTTAGCTCTCAATGACTACTAATGTACTGTCTGCATTTCAGCCAATTTGTTTGCTTTGAAGTAAGTCTACATAATTTTTCCATTGGTTGAACTTGGCTGTGGAGGTGTAATATCACGGGAGAGTGATCAGAAGATATATCAAAACTTGTTTATATTGTAATTGATTGTCGATCTATGTTCTTACATATTTCAAAATCCATGAGATCAGGTATCTTTTGGGGGTCAGAATGCCAATAAGTTAGCTGGCCCGAAAATATAAAATCTAAATTGTTTGTTCTATTTATTAAGACAGAAAATAGTTGTTTTCCTTTGGGATTTGCTAATCGTGAACTTCAAAACGTATGCTTTGCATTGTAGTCATCTGCCGCTATAAACTTTTCCCCAAGTGTATTAAAAACCTCAATAAATTGCAGGCTTGACACAAGATACCTCGGGGGGATATAAATTGCGCTGAGAGTTATATTTTCGCACAAGCATTGCAGAGATATAGATGTTGCTTGTAAATAGTCTTTAGCAAACTCCTCTAAAGGATAGTGTTTTAAGCGATTTTTTATAAGTATTCCTGTCCCCCCTCGTGATTTTCCATCAGGGTGGTTTGTTTTATAGAACAGAGGTCGTCAAACGGTGGGCCGAGTTCCAGGGGAGCCGCTGACGTTTCAACAAAGATTAAATTATATTATTTTGTTATATGTACGAGTATATTGCATTATTCACAGAGAGCAATGAGCGTTTCAAAACACTTGTAGTCAGATGATTGAAGTTCTAAATGATGTTTCGAATGCAGTTAATTTTATAAAACGGCATGCTACTTATTCAAGACTGTTTAATATTGTATGCAAAGAAATGGGTTCGGATCACGAATGCCTATTATATCATACTGAGGTAAGATGGCTTTTCCGTAGAAAAGTTTTGAAAAACGTCCTGGTATTGGAAGATAAGCTAAGAATTTTTCTTCTGGAGAAAAATAAAGTAAGCAGATAGCTTTTTTGATGAAAAATGGATATGTTTTAGGCCTGTGCGAGTACTCAGATTTTCGAGTAACTCGGCTCGAGTCGAGTAATTCGACTCGAAACTCGTACCGAATAACTCGAGTTTTCGAGTAACTCGAAGTTTTTCGAGTTTTTGAGTGCTTTCACTTATCAGCAGAAATACCCAGTAGAAAATTGGTCTAAAAGTATATGTTGCTGTAAAGAGCATGTCGTTTTTCACTGTAAGCAAATCTGGTAAGAATAGCACCTTTGTTCTTTGATGTGTTGTTGCAATGTTTATATAATTAGCCCAGATATGTTCAATCATTGAGAATGAGGTAGATAATGAATGAATGAAAAAAAAAAAAACTAGTGAAGAATTATCTTCGACTTGGACGATGTTAAAATACCCCACAGCATTTAAGTATTTAAATATCACAGCTTATGTGTAAAATATCCAGTCAATACTTTAATTTATTTTTTATTATATACAGGGTGTCCCGCAATTGAGTGCAACTATTTACGGAGCTGAAAGGTTATGTCAGGCTGAGCAAAAATTCGTATGGGAGGGGGGGGGGTTCTATTTTTGCATTCTTAGGAGATACGGGGTTAATTAATGTTTCATGACTTTGGTTTACATTATTGTTTCTAGCAGAAAAACAACAGAGTTTCAAATGTATTGCTGACCATACCCGCTCACAATTCATATTTGATTACAGTGAAGTAGTTTACAAATAAATCGCATATATTTGATTCATATTAGTTCAAATAGTTTTATATATTATATCAAATAAAATCTATTGCTTAACTATCCTCCATACCATAAACTATCATAAATAATGAAGGGCAAGTAACTAAAATTTGACATATGTAAATAACCTTCACTCTCAGTTTTTGTACATTTAAATACCTTCAAAGTATTTCATAGCGATATGTATGTAATGAAATGCATAAAAATGGAAGCGTGAATTTTTCTTTATTGAATTAAAATTTCAAAACGTATCAGTACATATTACTATTTATTGAAATGACATGTAAAATTATTATATGTATTTGATATAGTACTCGCATATGTGTATTTGACACACTGTGCGATGCGTTCAAGGTTAAAATAAAAACTTTTTTCCAATGAGTAACGTTATATCTGGTGAGTTATTTTTGAAAAGAGTTGCCACATTTCATTTGAAACATTATTATTATTATTATTATTATTATTATGTACACCAGTCGAGAGTGAGAGGCTTTTTTCTTCAGCTGGTGATATTGTTAACGAAAAACGGTCATCTCTACTACCACAAACGGTATCAAGTTTGATGTTTTTACATAAAAGTCTTTATATAAATGTCTCTGAAATGTATGTTAGATACTTTAAAATAACAATAAAATGCATGTGTACAAATTTAATTATATTGTCTTTGTTTCTCTCTTATTCAGACTTATTTGACTTGTTCATTTAATATAACACTTAGAATAAAAACAAGTGCCTTTGGATGCCTCGATTTAAATTCTCTGCAATAAAAATTATAAGTATTCCCAGAGAAGTCGCAACCCTATTCCATTCGTTGAGCCGGTTTTATAACATCATACCGAGATGATAGAGAAAAGTACCCAGTTGAAAATGCAGTGTTAATTTATAAACAAAGAACCAAATCATTTTAAAATCCTCAATGTTTTATAGCAATGTTACATATCTTTTTGAAGTTGTTGTTGTTAAAGAGCGCAAAGGGGTTAATATATTTTATAAATAGATATAAAAAGAAAATTATTGTAAGACGAAAACGCTTTGTTTTGCACTAACATAACGACCTGAATATAGTTTTGACAAAATATAAATTTTTTGAATTTTAAAATAAAAATTATGGGTAATAAAGTTTTTGGTTTTTCTGCAAAGTTTGTGAAATGTCAGGTGTCGACGTTTGACCATCGATATATGTTCCTTTATATTTTGTTAAGCTTTGTTTTCATCCTTGGATTGAATGGAAATAAACATTTGTGGAATTTTTCACCTTTGCCGCTCATTACAAGCAGCGTTAAGTGTAATTTGCATAAAATGGACTAAAAATTTAAGATTATTTGAGGATTAAATCAAAATGTATGTATGTATAAAAGATCGAATGTCTCTTTGAGATCGCAAAAAAGTAAAAACCAATAAAAAATTATAATTATTTATGTCTCCATGTTCGATTATTTATATCTTCCCTTAGTTTCATTAAACATCAATTTCAACTGGGTATGTATTATTGAGAGTGAAAATAAAAAAAAAATTGAGCTACTCGATAGTTCCTCGAGTTAATCGAATTTCGAGTAATTCGAAAAACAAAATTACTCGAATCGAAAATCGAGTCGAATTACACGAATCGACTCGACTCGAACTCGAACTCGAAGCAACTCGCACAGGCCTAATATGTTTATAAAGTTAATAAATTAAACCTTTTACTGCAAGACAGAACAACAAACATAATCGCGCCTAATTCTAAGCCGCAATCATTTTAGTTAGTCAAAAATTAGTTATGTAGTCTGGGTTTTTGAAGAAATTCAATTTTGAATTAAGTTCATCATTGCGAACATCTTTCGCAGTGTATAAAAGTTTTCAAAAAATATTTCCCTATCTTGAATAAAGATAGAAAACATGATTGGATAAAAATCCCGTTTGCAGAAAATCTAAATAAAGACCACCTTTCATTATTAATTCAGGATAAACTAATCAAAATGGAATCAGACACAAGCCTTCAAACTGAATTCATCGGCAGCTATCTTGCGGAATTTTAAATGAAACGAATGGAGAAGTCTCCAGATTTACTAAATATGACTTTAAATATTTAAGTTCCTTTTGCAATTACATATTTGTGTGAATCAGCTTTTTCACCTTTAATTTACATAAAAATTAACAGAGATCTCAGTTATAGCCGGAACCACTGGAATATTATTTAAGAACTTAACTTTCTAGCATTTGACCAGATATAAAACTTGTATGCATATCACGTCGTGCTGATCAATCACATTACATTTTCTATGATATTGTTATTGTAATGTTTTTTATTTATTTATTTTAAAGTGCATATTTTTTATGAATTCGTTGAGTTCTGATTTTCAGTTTATTGGCTAAAATCATTTATTTTTAAATAATTTATTTTAAAGTACCTATTTTTCAATTAGTTCTGATTTTCTGTTTATTGACTAAAAAAATAAAAAAGTTGAACTTTTTAAAAATACGTTGCAGAAAATTTTTTTTTAGGGGCCGCAAATTTTTTTAAGTGGTTTAAGGGAGCCGCAAGCAACTAGAAACTGGCGACCACGGTTATAGAATACAAATCCTTCGATTAAGCAATTATTTTTATTTGTTAAGTGAGTCTCGGATAATTGCATAATATCGATATCATTAGAGGTTAAAAATCTTTTAATTTCAAGTTTATGTTGGCTAATGCCGTTAGCGTTTCAGTGGCAAATTCTAATCGAATTCATTTTTTTGAAGTAAGAATTTGAAGAAGTTGATTTTGGGATTGCAACTCTTGCAACATGCTTTGCATTGACGTCATGAATTGAATCATGCAACATGCTATGTTAGATATCATCAATTCTAAGTTTTGTGATGACAATGCGTTGCTTGAAATATCGCTATTACCTGATTTTGCAGTATCCGCGTACGTTACTTTCGGTGGCAAGCAATTATATTTCACAGCATTTGCATATGTTAAGTTTGATGAAACTGTGAACTGTGGTGCGTTTGGTGGTGCTGCGTTTAACACATTTGAATCAGAAGGGACTGATCTTCTTGGAACTGTTGTTTGTCGTTTGACAACTTTGGATGTAATATTGGCGTAAATAGAACAACCTTAGCGGTTAGCGGTATAATTCCCACAGCAGTTGCAACATTTTTTATCCTGGCTGTTTGTTTTCAGAAGGGTACAATCTGTGGACGAGTGTAAGTTGCCACATATGACGCATACTGTACGTAAAGTACAATAAGAACGAGTGTGACCATACTTTTGGCAATTTGAGCCAAGATATTTGAGCGCGATATTTTTCTTTTTATAAGGCTTTGCTACCGTTATTTTTCGGTGCAATACGTACTGAATACTGTTAATAGGATGCACCTAATTTTTCTTGAGTTTTGCGGTATCTGGCTCGAGCTCAATTTTAAAGATTGGCTAAGGAAACTTATCTCTATTTTTGATATTAAAAATGCTTTTTATCTTAAATCCAGCATCAGTGAGAGCTTCGCTTATTTCAGCTGAGTCTACGCTCAAAGCCTTTTATAATTACTACCAAGCCTTTGCTACTATTCAGCTGGTATGTATAATAATTATTTTTATTATCATTGAAGTACTTAATTACTGCGCGGTAGTTAGTTTCATTGTATATTTGAATTTTTGTTTCCTTTATCGCTCCTTTAACTAATGGGACAACGCACTTGAACTTTGTTCACGTAAGAAAATTGGCGGTGGTTTTGGAGTTGTAGTCTCCGCTTCTCCGCTGTTTGTACTACTTTTGTACTTTCTTCAACTTCATGAAGTGCAAATCGGTTTTGACTTGCATTCTTTTCGTTGGGTTTGATGATTTTTGCTGCCTGAAAACTATTATTATGTTTTGGGGACTCAATTTACGCTTTACCTTAATGTAGCGATCTAATCCCGTTTGGCTCACTCCTTCCGGAGGTAATGCCTGGGGTAACCACTGGTGGACTTCCTACAGGGGCAACGTCTTGCATGGTTCCTGCTAGGTCATGCATTTTTTTTGGGGACTCAATTTACGCTTTACCTTAATGTAGCGATCTAATCCCGTTTGGCTCACTCCTTCCGGAGGTAATGCCTGGGGTAACCACTGGTGGACTTCCTACAGGGGCAACGTCTTGCATGGTTCCTGCTAGGTCATGCATTTTTTGAGAACCGTTGCTTTTAACAATATTATTGTGTATTGGTTGCTTGGTCTGCAAAGAAAGATTGGAGAGGAGAGAACCTGTGGTTATTTCCTTGTTTTCACTCACCGGAGGCACGTTCGCTGTTGGTGTTTTTTGGCGATTATTTTCCTCTGAGTCGATGGCGGCGGGAGAAGGACACTGTTCACTTCATGAGTGTTAAGTCGTCTTGAGCATGATACAATGATAAGGTAGGGCCGTTTCGCTGAGTGCTCTCACGCGTCAACGTAGAGTGGATAATGAGAAGCAACATATATGTCAAATCGACGAATTTCGTAGAAATTGCAAATGAAGAAAATATTTTATGTTTCCAAGTTGCAAACAGTGCGGTCGCGGGTGTTAAATTTGTGCTAATTTGAGTGAAAATATTATATAAAAAGTGAAATAAAAACTATAAAATGTGAAAGAAGTCTTAAAATTGCAAAAAAAAAAAACTTGTAACAGTTTTAACCTAAAAACAACTGCGAAAGGTGAGCATAAAGAAATTCGCGATGAACAGCTGATTTTGACATCAATGTAGCTTTATTCTGCTTTCTACTCCATTCCTCTCCGAGTCGACCCTACCTTATAATTCTGCCATGGTCTTGAGCGCACTTGCTGTAAAGCTATTTGCTGTGGGCTGTTGTTGTTGCTGTAATTCCCTTCTTCCTTGAGCACACGGTGAAGAGCGCTGAACGCTCATATATTTAAGTTTGTTTATTTATTTTTTTTTACTTTTTTTATATTATATTTTCATTTAATGTTTATTTAACACTTATTTTAAATACGTGTTAAGACTATCGCACGCGTTTCTTTTAAGTAAAAATACGCACCAAACGCGCAAGTTTTGAATATGTGGGCACTTTTTATAATTATATTTAAGGTTTAAAATAAATAAATTAGAGAGCAAAAACTTCGCGATCTGTTCACAACTACTGTTGAAAACACACTCATATGGCAATTGCATTCTGTTTTCCTTTTTTTCCTCTATTAAATAATAAACGTTAAGATTAATTTTTTCAAATTAATTAATAAATTTTTGGCGGCAATTTTTCAATTTTAATGCATAAATTTAGATTTTAAAATTGTCAGTTTTTTATTAAGGCGAACTTTAAGTGTTTCTTTTTTTCTAGTTTCTTAAAATCACTCTACCATGGTTAATAAATTTTAAATTTTACGTTTTTTTTTTAAAGCAATTTTTTTTAAATTTTAGAAAACCAAAGAAAACCAAATTTGCAAAAAATAATTGAAAAGCCAAAATTTTTTCACATCCTTGCCATCCAAAATTGACAACAAATTGGCGATTTTTTTCTTCCGAACAAAGTCTATGATATATATAACTAGTATGGAATGGAGCTTCGGCAGGGTACCGAAGCTTAAATATCCCCCCCCCCCCCCGTAGCCGTATGGAATTATATTCGAAGTCTTTAGCCGTCTTTAAAATGTGTATGTATATTCTGCAAAAATATTTGTGTCATACGCTTAAATTTATTTTACCCTCAGCTAATAGAGTCCCACATAGAGTAATTTGTAGACTGCCCATTATGCTAAAGAATATATGTGCAAAATTTTATTGGTATGTGCAAATACATGCCAACGATGCAAAATAATTTTGTTCAAAATTAAAGTGCCACGCCCCCTGTTCATTCTACCAAATTTTCTAGACTACTGACTGTTTATTATTTCAAAGAATATGAAAAATTTGGAAGAAGTCGGACAAACGGTATAGAAAGAGTTCGATTTAAGTTAAAGTGGCACGGCCCTGTATAATTTCGCCCAATTTTTTTAGACTAATCACTGCTCATTATTCCAAAGAATATATTTGCAAAATTTGGTTGAAGTCAGGAAAGCGGTCTAAAAGCAGTTTGGTTGGAATTAAATTGTCACGCCACTTGCTCAATCCCACCCACTTTTGAAGGCTAAAATCTTCTTATTATACTTATAAGAAGATATGTGCGAAACTTGGTTGAAATCGAAGAAATGGTGTAGATGGAAACAGATTAAAAATAAATTGCCACACCCCCTGTCAGGTACGGCCCACTTTTAAAAACTATAGACTGATCCTTATGCCAAATAATATGTGTGCAAAATTTGGTTTAAGTCGGACAAACGGTGTAGAAGGAGTTCGGTAAGAATTAAATTGACACGCCCCTTGTCCAATCCCACCCACTCTTGCAGGCTTAAAACTTCTCGTTATACTAAAGAATATATGTGCGAAATTTGGTTGAATTCATAGAAATGGTGAATTCATAGATGGAGCTAGATTAAAAATAAAGTGCCACGCCCTCTGTCTAGTACTGCCCTTTTTAATAAACTTGTCATCCTTATGCCAAATAATATGTGTGCAAAGTTTGGTTTAAGTTGGAGAAACGGTGTAGAAGGAGCAAGTTTTAAAATAAAGTACCACGCCTCTCGTCTATTACCGCCCAATTTTATAAACTTGATTGCTCAAATTACCAAGGATTAGGTGTGCAAAATTTGGTTGAAGTTTGACACGCGGTGTAACAGAAGTTCGATTAAAAGTAAAATGCCACACCCACTTCTCTAGTCTAAAGACTCCACATTATACCGAAGAATATATGAAAGGCTTATTGCTGAAACATGATAAGCCACAAAATAAAAATTTTGAAATAATCGCATTTGAATCTTTAAGAAAATGTATAAAATAGACGTTCCATGTAATCGTGCTTTTAATACTTGCAGTTATGGCTTATAGAAACCTTCTATTAAATGGCCAAAAATTACCGTAGAAAGGAAAATGGAACACCAATCATTTTAAGAAAACCTGTGGCGTATCATATTTTTGCATAAAATTTATTTTTAAAATTTTTTGTTTACAAAAACGTAACAATATATACTAACTTTTATAACTCATTCAACAATTTCTGCCATTTCCTTCTCGTTTTCTATGCTTGTTAATTTTACATGATAAGACCTGTTTCTTTTTAACCCTCATCGGTCCCTCGTATCAATTTGATACAATTTGTGTCTTTCAAGTTGAATAAAAAAAAGTGCCCGATGGAAAGAACCGGTTTTTGGGAAAATATCATGATTTTGCCTGTAGAATCGGGCTAATGAGTTTTTAATGTTCGGGCATTTCTGGTTTTTAACTGAGACGAAATAGTTACGAATCGGTCCCTCGTATCAACTTGATACAATACATCTGCCGATGGTTATTGCAATTGTTTTTTGGGTTAAGCTCGTTTTATTTAATTTTTTTTTTTTCAATATGTTCTTGAACACACACGAGTGAAGATTGAATTAAATTTGTTTGAAGCGATAAGTGATTTTAGTGAATTTTGAAGTGATTTTTATCTGCCGCATACTTTCATTGCGTTATACATACATTCAATTGATTTCAAAAAAATGGAAAAAAATCTACGTGAAAACTGTCAAAGAGACGAATATGATATGGATTCCGAATCTGGAAGTGAAGCAGAAGAATCTCCATTAGATAGTGACGATGATTTCACAATGGAGGAAGAATGCGTTGCAGAAATGAGTGAGCATTCTGATGAGTACGATGTTGAACCACTGGAACAAAATGTGGCGATTTGCATATGTTCACAACGCTATCTAGCTGTAAAATTGATTTCGTCACTGCATATCGTTATCTAAATATGATTTGGATTTTCGAAAAACGCAGGTACTATGTAAATATGCATATAAGTGTTAAATGTGGCAGAAGAAATTGCCAGAAATGCAACAGCAAAATATTTGTCAAAAAATAAAAAAAATCAATATTCAACGGAGCCATTTGAAATTTATATGGTTTGCGGAAATAAAAAGAAGAATGGAAACAAATAGATATGTATACTCTACATACGAACTTCGAATTGCTACTGCTTGCTGGTGTGCATCGTTCGTATGGTGAATGTGTTACACAACTCTGGATTGAAAAAACCGGTCAACCAATATTTCGAGACACAATGTTACTGAAAATGTTCAAAAAAATTCATGGATGTATCAGATTTGACGATGAAGAAGAACGTAATGTCAATACTGCTTCTGTCCGTGATAAATTGGCACCGATACGCACCATATATGAAAAATGGAACCATAATTTACAAGTTGTATACATTCCAGGCAAAAATGTTACAGTAGATGAACAACCAGTTCCATTTCGTGGACGCTGTCCGTTTCGACAATACATACCGTCGTATCCGGCTAAATACTGCATAAAGATTTGGATTTTGGCCGATTCAGCTACCTGGTATGTTTACAACACGCAAATTAATGTTGGTCGCAATCGCAACACCGCTCCAGAGTGCAATATTGGACGCCGTGTTGTTTTGGATTTGGTAAATGGGCTGTCGGAGAGGAACATCACATGCGACAACTTCTTCACATCTTATGAACTGGCTGATGAGTTACATAAACGCCGAATGACTATTCTGGGCACTATACGGAAAAATAGGACCGAAATTCCTTCAGTATTGTTGGATATGAGGAAAAAACCTGTGTATACCTGTGTATAAAAGCGGAAATCTCAGCCTCGAAGGCTCAATATTGAAGCACTACCGGCGATTACCCATTTGCCAAAAACTACGAAACGCGGCCGTTGCTACATACATATGTACATATAAAAACAATAAAAATTTGTATTCAAATCGTTGTGATAATTGTAAAAATTATGTTTGTAATGATCATCATTATGATATTTGCGAAAAATGCGCTAATAAAGGCACATAGCCACAAAAATAAGCATTTTTGACATTTTTCTCTTTCAAATTTTCATTACTTATAAATGTATTTTCTAAATTTAAATTTATAAAAACAATTAAATAGAACTACAAAAATATAAAACAATCAGTTTTTTAATTTTTAAAACGATTTTCTTAACTTTTTTTTTTGAATGTGTATCATATTGATGCAATGGGACCGATTCGATGCATTTCCTCGGGGACCGATGAGGGTTAAATAAGAGAAACAATCAAAAAATGCCCGACTGGTTCCTGGTAGTACTTCAGAATCTTCGTTATGCAATTTATTTTTGCATTCTCCTTAACCATTTTTCCATAATTCAAATGCAAAAAGCCAAAAAATTTCAATTTGACTACCATTTTTTTGCAATAATGTAATAAGTCACTATATGAAAATAAATATAACCCACTGGTTTCTGAAATTCCTTCATCAAACGATGGTATTACCT
Organism: Coremacera marginata; assembly: GCA_914767935.1. Lineage (NCBI taxonomy): Eukaryota > Metazoa > Arthropoda > Insecta > Diptera > Sciomyzidae > Coremacera > Coremacera marginata. The sequence continues at coordinate 104,453,959 of OU612043.1, forward strand.
GATTTACACTGATCAGCAGTTGGCGTCAATTCTTTGCTTTTCCCTTTTAAATTTCCCCTCATTCACAAATGCAAAACTGGATCGTCAATTCTTGACGAGTGTTCACCGGGACTATGGAATCTTTGTATAATATACTATCATTGCTGTTTTCAAACCAGCCTTTATTATTGATGATAATTATATTTTTTTTTTCATATTTTTGCTCGATACGAAAGCTTGACGTTAATATGTGGTTTTCATAGAAAAAATTTCAATGTAGAAATTGACATGACAAATTTAAAGGAAAAACGCTAACAAGCTTTTATCAAGTGTTACAATAGTATTTAGTTATAAATAGGACACAAATATCGGTGTTTCTTGCATAACCTGATACGCGACAAAATTTAAACATAGAAATAATCTTATGATTTAGGATAATCCCCGAAGGTGTTGACTTTAGATGCCACCACAGAATTTTACTGAACTGCAAAGTCATGATGAGTATTACAAATTAAAAAGAAAAAATTATTTATTTAATTTAATTATTATTTATTATTTTATTTATTATTTAATTATTTAATAAAAATTTTAAAACACGTTTTCTTAGCAACAATATGATATCAACAGAAATACAAAAAAGGAAACATGCCTCGTGGGTTTCATAAACTGTTGCATCAGTAGTTATTGGTTATTTATGGGTACAAGCTTAAAAACCATTTTCCTAAATGAAAAAACATGATATGCCACTACAAATTTAAAAGTAAAAATTATTTGCGTAAAAACACGATAAGCCACATTAATTAAAATAAACATTGGTCGATGTTTTTTGATATATTTCTATTAGTGGTTAATAAGAAATCTTCGTCTATCATACCGTCATCGCTTTAGCCATTAAAATTTTGTATTTCGATATAACTGGCAGGCAAATTCACCGTTTCTATTTCAAGGGTAACTTTTGTATATATCTTATCGAGTTTTTGAGTAGAAAATTTAATAAAATATTTAATTGTAAAAAGATACGTATGCATATAAGTTCACAATTTATTGAAAATAAGCCCTAATCTTCTCAGCAGGTGTTACTGTGGGACAATGTAGTAGAAATAACGCAAAATACCAGTTTTTGATATTATGTGGCTTATCATGTTTCTGCAATAAGCTCTTCGTATGTATGGGTTGGTTAAAAGATGTGGGCGGAGTTTGTGTACATACAGACATGATGCCATTCAGTTTTATATATTTACGGAAGTTTTTCTATATTGATGACGTCACCTTGTGTGGGAGGTAGGCGTGGTTTTCATCCGATTTTCCCAAATATAGAGATTTCATGTTATATATCAAAGCTTATGTGCAAAATATTAAGACATTTCTTTAGTTTTTGGAAATTTTTAATAGATTTTACTTTTTAAATAATTCAAATTTGTATGGGAAGTAGGCGTGATTTTCATCTGATTTTGTAAATTTTTTAGACAGGATTTATATTGAAGACCACGTGCAAATTTTCAAGGCATTTCAATAATTTATGTGGGTTCTAATGAGATTTTACTGTTAAAATAAAGTCACTTTGTATAGGAGGTAGGCGTGGTTTTCATCCGATTTCGCTCGTTCTTGAACTTGTTCTCCATTTTTTAGTGAGAAGATTATATTTTGAATTTCATCGCGATAGCTTTAAAATTACGGCTGTAATTTTAAACAGACAGACGGACACACGGAAATTGACTCAGGTGGCGATGCTGATCAAAAATATATATATATGTGGGGTCCCACAATAGATTTACTATTTAAATATACTGTATCTAATAAATACTTTAATTTATATATTGTTTTTAAATTTAAGAGTTCCTTTTAATATCAAGAAAAATAAAATTTTTATATTCAGTTAAAAAAAAATATATTCAAACAAAACTATTATAAAAACAAGTCTTCAAAAATATAAAATAAAAAATTTATAAAAGTCCTTTAACAAAATATATTTGTTCGCAACCTAAATATTGACGATCTTAATCACTACAGAAATAGTTGCCCAATTTTTGCAACCACTCCAAGTACGAAGACACCTAGGAGCTACAACTGCAATTTCCAGAAGTTCAGCTTCAGCCTATGAGGATGAAGAAGATTTAAATGCTCGTCTACAATTGCACCAACAGCACGAGGAAAGTGTGGCGAAAGACTTGAGGATCGGTGACTTCAACAATGACCGAGAACCTTTACACGCGGTACCAATAAAAGTAGCGCCACCGTTTAAATTTCCAAAAAGCATTAAGGCGGTACCAACACATGGGCTAATAAAGCGACACCACCATCAGCAAAAACAATCATTATAAACAATCATTATCAACAAGCCACCACAAGTTTTTCCTCAGTCTGCGCCCCAAACACCAACACCACCACAACAGCAGCTACGAGTGTAAATCTAAGATTCGAATGCAGTAGCAACAAGAGTGAAACAGTTAGCAATTGCATGTGCCACCGCCTATATAGCAACAACAACTAATACCACCACAACAACAATAACAACAACGTCAGAAGTAGTGACAACAACAACATCAGTAGCAGCGACAATAATAACAACAACGTCAGCAGCAGGAAAACATTTTTATTTATATAATTTGTAAAATTGTTTTGACAAATTTTTGTAAAATTGTTTTTTTTTTTCTTTTTTCTGTTGTCATATTTTATATAATTTTTTTAGGTTGCATTGTTATTTGAGCTTATTCACGAGGCACACACTTAGCTTTTACACGAATTTTATACGACTGGGTGGAAATACCCAATCGTATCATATTCGTAGGCATTACACTGCACTAGGGAATTAATAGGTACACTATTGAGAAAGATTTTTGTTTCGAGAAATGCAGCGAACACCCCCACACACACCCCACTATATTACACATACACCTCACACCGGTAGTGGTGACGAACCAACATTAATTGATTTGGTAACAAATCCCGTTACGACTACCTTAGAAATACATGCTACTGCGACTAAATTGCCACCATTTTGAACTAAATGTCCTGAGGCATGTTCGCACACACTGAGATACAATTTCAAGCCAAAAGTATTACAGTGGATAAAACCAAATACGAATACATGGTAACAGCACTACCACAGGAAGTAATCGTCACAGTATTGGATTTTATCCAAAATCCGATGTCCACAAATCTATACAATGGACTCAAGAAAACACTAATTGAGAGACTTTAGTTGAGCGAAAACAAACGTATCGACAAAATCCTATCGGATTCTGAGATGGGTGATCAAAAACCATCCCAGTTTTTCCGTTCACTACTATTGCTAGCTGGTTCCTCAGTAAGTAGCGAACTCATATACAAACTTTGGTTACGAAAATTACCAAAAAGTCTGAATGTTACCTTGACCGGGTCAGGCCATGAAGAGTTAGACGTTCTTTTTAAACTAGCAGATAACATGTGGGAAGTTAGCTGAAGGTGAAACCTCCTCTATAAATAAGAAATCCCCAAGTGCTGAAGATTTAGTTGCACTCACGCAACACTTTGCCGAAACGACAACCAAGATTTTAGAGAGTTTTAATAAGTTATCGCTTGAAGTACAAGAACTAAGAAATCCCTGTTGAAGGAACTTCAATCCGCGAAATTTTTCAAGGTCCCATAAACGACATCGAAGTATGTCACGACAACGGCCAGCTAATTGGGTATGTATATACCATTATCAATGCGGTAGAGCGGCCAGAAAATGTGAACAACCATGTGCATTTGTTCAAAACGGACTAATACCAAACAACACAGCACACATGTCGACAAACTAAAAAACTCCATCATTACAACGGCGAATGATGGAAGTTAAAGTTATTTACACGCCGTTTATTCATATAGGACAAAGACAACAACACTAATTTTGTAATCGACAGTGGTGCAGAAGTTTCGGTTTTACCTGCCCACAAATTCACAAATTACAAAAGAGATTCAGACTTAGTATTGACAGCAGCTAATGAAAGTACAATTTCGACCTTCGGAAAAAAATTACTTGATGTAAATTTACAACTCAGACGAGAATTTTCATTGACTTTCATTGTGGCAGACATAACAAGATCTATTATAGGAGCAGACTTCCTGACAAAGTATGGACTACTCATCGACTTACAACACAAGAAACTGATAGAGCCCTTCACAAAATTATCGGTCAATGCAATCTCAGCTTACTCCGAAACACCATTACCAAAATTATTTACACTACACAACAAATACACTCAGCTACTTTTCCTTCACTTATAACAGAACCAGATTACACTACACCTGTCAAACACAAAACTAAACACTACATCAAAACTGAAGGACAACTACCATTCACTAGGCCAAAACGTTTAGACTTACCTAAATTAAGAATTGCGAAACAAGAATTCGATTTCTTAGTAAAGTCAGGAATTTGTAGACCGTCAGATTCAAAACCTTCCTGTCCACTACACCTAGTAGCGAAACGAGAACGAAATAACTGGAGACCTTGCGATGATTACAGTCGATTGAACGCTATCATAGTACCCGACCGTTACCCGTTAACACATATACACGATTTTTCTATTACCTTACAAAACACAAACATTTGCTCAAAACTTGATTTAGTTAGAGCCTAACATAAAATCCCGATGGCTCCTGAAGACATACACAAGACAGCCATAACAACACCTTTTGGAATGTTTGAGTTTCTCCGAATGCCTTTCGGTTTGAGAAGCTCGGCACAAACATTTCAAAGATTCATACACGAAGTATTACATGGACTAGACTTAATTCTTGTTTACTTAGACGACATTTTAGTAGCTAGCGAGACAGAGACGGAACACATTGAACATTTAACACACATTTTTCAGAGACTCAATGACTACGGCTTAAATATCAAACCCAATAAATGTGTTTTTGGAGCAGCTGAGATAGACTTCCTAAGTTACAACATTTCGAGACAAGGTATCCGACCTTCAGAGGAACGAACAATACTATCCACAACCAGTTACAGTAAAACAAATGCAGAAATTTATCGGCATGACTAACTATCCACAGATGTATTCCAAAGCTTGCACACATGCTAGGCCCAATTTATGACATGGTCACAGTAGCATCCACAACAAAGAATAAACACTTACTCTGGACTGACACAACACTACATGCCTTTACAACAATAAAAGATAATTTTGTAAAGCAAACACTACTCAATCATATTAGTAGTAATGCGAAACTATCAATTGCTGTAGATGTATCAAACACCGCAATCGGAGGCGTATTACAACCACAAAACAATGAAATACTTGAACCTGGAGTAGGTAGATTTCACAATTTACAAATGACATTAAGCACATTAAAGATACAGAAAGACTGTAGCAGATGCACTGTCACGAGCCGAAATAGACGCTTTCACTTCTTCGGATATCAATTTTAGAACACTACAAGGAACAAACCGCTGACACAGAGTTACAAGAGATATAAGACAGTCACAAGTACAACCTCGAACAAATACACATGCCTTTACTCAACATTAAAATTTGGTGCGAATAAACAAATTCTACACTAACATACTAACACAATATACCCTATAGGAACAAACTAACTTGTTTTTAAAAACAACTAATTAAAAAACTAGTTTAAAATTAACCAGTATATGAACTACTTTTAATTATATTAAGGTGGCAACTACTCTGATGTTGACATGTTTAAATTGCAAATTTTTATTAGATTACAAGTTTATATATATTTAACCATGTTATTTCATCAAATATTATTAACTTTAGGCCATCAGTAATAGTTTTCAATTGGTTATTTAAAAGCAATTAAAAAATAATTTAAATGTAACTAATTTAACAAGTAGTTGAAAATATATGCAGACGAAAGTCAATTGACTTATTTAGCGGACATCACCATACAAAATATGTTAGTTCGTTCTATGGAAAAAAGTCAGAATTTCAACTAGTTGTGGTTGACAAAAAACTACTTTATCAACTACTTTTAAATTAGTTGATTTTCCTACAGGGTACTAACACAAAGATATTTTTGGAATATGAATACAGAAGTCAACAAATGTTCACAAGAATATGTTAGATGTCAACGTTCAAAAATACATAAGCACACAAAAACAACTTCACATATAAATCAATATACACGGTCGTTTTGAACATATCCACATCGATATAGTCGGTCCCTTACCAATATCGAATGGATATAGGCATCTACTTACCGCAGTTGACAGAAACACACGTTGGCCAGTTGAAAGGCACTAATACTGATACAATAGCTGACATCCTTCAGAGAGAGTTTTTTTCCCGTTTTGGAGTTCCATTAAAAATTACATCCGATCGAGGAGCACAATTCACTTCAGTTACCATCAGCAACTAATCAAAAATCTTGGCTGTCAACACATAACTACTTCAGCTTATCACCCACAAGCTAACGGCATGGTAGAGCGGTTTCACCGTCAGCTAAAAGCTTCCCTCATCGCGAGCAACAACCAGACACATTGGTTTACAGAATTACCGCTAATTCTTTAAGGCCTCAAATCTTCGGTCAAGGAATATGTAAAGGCATCGCCAGCTGAGATAGTTTTTGGTCAGATGCTCAGATTACCGAAACAATTAGTGATTCCTAAAGACGAAACTTTTAATGCTTCAGGTATACTCCCAAAAATTAAAAAGGTTATTGAGAACAAACAATCACACATTTCACATCACAACACGAAGTTTCAAAAATATATCCCTAAAATATTAAATAATTGCAAATTTGTTTTCGTCAGAAATGACACCATCCATAGGAAACTCCAAGAGCCCTATAATAGACCGTTCGAAGTTATAGAACGAACACCCAAATATTTTAAAATCTTTAAAAACAATTCCACAGTTACTGTTAATAAAAAAAGTTAATAAAAAAAGAAATTACACCATCCATAGGAAACTCCAAGAGCCCTATGATGGACCGTTTGAAGTTATAGAACGAACAACCAAATATTTTAAAATCATTAAAACAATTCCGCAGTTACTGTTAATATTGATAGAATTAAGCCAGCGTTACTAAACACCGAGACACCACACATACTACCTTCAGGACCTAAACCACAAAAAAAGTACACTTCAACAACACCGTTAGTATAGTTAGATTTCATAAGGAGGGGGAATAATGTGGTGCCCCACAATAGATTTACTAGTTAAATATACTGTATCAAATAAATACTTCAATTTATATATTGTTTTTAAATTTAAGAAGTTCCTTTTTATATCAAGAAAAATAACATTTTTATATTCAGTTGAAAAATATGTTTGAATATCCACAAATCTATAAAAAATAAAGTTCTTCAAAAATATAAAATAAAAAATATATGGAAATTCTTTAACAAAATATATTTGTTCGCAACCCAAATATACTTATCTATACCTGCCAAGCCACCTTATTGGCGTTAGAAACGGAATGACAAAGTTAATATACCCCTTACGCAGTACGCGTTGGGGTAAAAAAATTTGTACAGAGTTATATTTCTTACTAATTACACAATGCGACAAATTCCAGGTCAATGTCTCAGGACGGAAAGATTTAAGCACTCAGCTAAAGTAGGCGTATGTTGGTACTCAAATCGATACAATGTTTAGTGAAGTAAGCTTAATATTATTTTTATATGCATTTAAAATGATTGAGGTTCAAGTAAAATTTTTAAACATTTTTTGAGGTTCTATTATTTTTGTACTGGTCCATTCTTCCTTCGGCAAAGTAATTCTAATTCACTTGCTCTACAACTTTGCTGAGCATACTGTACAAATAAGACTTTCATTAAACTTATTTAGAATTTTTATTTAATTTTGCACACTCGATAAACACTTGAAGTGTTAACACTGGAACTTGTAACATATTTTCCCCGTTTAAGACTACTGTTGTTATTAATTGACGTAAGTGAAAATTTATTGAGGTGTTGTTTAATTTCCTTGAATAGTTCTGAAACTAAAATGTTCGTTACATTTTTGATAATATCGATGATTTTGGATACGATCCACCAACACAAACAGTTCGTACAACGTAAATTTTTATAAAGTAAACAGTTCTAACGCACAACACCCTATCTTTGGAACTAAAAAAAAAAAATCGTTGGTGCTACATATACGAAGATAACGAAAAATATAAAAAAAGTTGTCAATGTGATTCTAGCCATAGTTTGTTTTAAAAAGTTATAGATAATGATCAGAACAACTTTGCCGAAGGAAGTATGAACAAATTTTCAACCTCTTTCAAGTCCCATCAGTACAAAAACAATAGAATCTCAAAAAAACTTATAAAAATTAATTTGAACCTGAAAACTTTTTAGCAACTTCACCAAACCTTTTGTGATTTTAAGTACCTTCATATGTCTTCTTTAGCTGGGTGCTTAAATAATTTCATCCTGAAAAATTTATTTCACAGTGCTATAATTTAAATTGTAAATATTTTCTAAGAAAAAAGATAATCTTTTTTTTCAATATCGTCATAACTTGTTAACATGATTCTTCTAGAAAAACATTTTAAGATTTTAAAATGCACACGGAATTGCTCCACCTCTTTTGATATATCGTCAAAACACGAAATATGCCAACAATTTTGAAATAGTTAGATCCTAATACTACGTTTACATAGCAGCCAAGTCTGGAGATTAAGTGCAAAAAATAGATTAAGTACTGAAACCGCTTACTAACCTCAAAGTATTCACATATAAATTCAAACCTTGTAAGCTTAGAGGAAATCACCATCGAAATCTTAAATTTTTTTAATGCAACCCTGTGTTTATGTATTTTTTTCGTAAGCCACAAAGAGAAATGTCACCAAATATTATAAGTTTAATTAATATTATAAATTTAATTTAATTAATAATTTTATAAGTATATTAAAATATACTTATTTTGATATTTTCAAGTTGCTTATATTCTTTTTCGATATGAACGGGTTTTTCTTGGAGCCCGTCTATGTAGGCCATTAGCATGTAGTGCTCGACGCATTGTGCTGGCGCTAACACTCGCACCAGATGCTTCTGAGATTTCCTCTGCCAATTTAACAGCACTTTCGAAAGGATTTTTTTTTTCACATTTCAAACCATGAATCGTATTTCAGGCTCTTTAAGTCTCTTACGTCTTTCAGATTTGACACGATTTTCTAAAATTCCATACTTTTTATATATGTCAACTATTCTTTCACTATATTGTAGCTTCTTCTCCCTTTATAAAATTTTGGCCGAAGCTCATGGATGTCAAGAGAGGTTTGTCAAACCATTTTCGGGAAAAAAATTCGGAACAGAAAAACCAGACTTGTAGAGAGCACAATTGAATCAAGACTAAAAGCAAATAAGACGCAATAATAAAACATATTTCAAAAGATAACGGTAAATTTTTTACTCTAAAACTTTTAGCGAAACTCAAAACACCAGACAGAAAAGTGTACACTTTATTTTGATGCGATGATACGAGTATGATCTATGTTTTGTGTTTGTTGAATATTTTCTGTTATTGTTAGGTTTTTGTTGTTTTTTTTTTTTTATAAAATGCGGAACAGTGAAAGACAATTTAAAAAAAAACATAAAAAGTTTAATCAAACAGTATTACAAAAGACTGAAATAAAATTTAAAACATAAAACCCAGTTGATAAAAATTTCCAATTACTCCAGATTATTGACCAAAAACTTTTCAGCTATTTACAAATTCTGTACAAACTCTGAGCTTACATGATTTATCTATACCATTATATAAAAGCACTGTGACACTTAACGGATGATCCACAATCACGCGAGAATCACTGAACCGATTCAGACAATGTAGGTGCCAACCAGTTTGTTATTTCATCGAAATCGTGATAAGCTATGTTAGATTTACCACGCCTTCTTTAATCGCATATAAATCAATAAAAAAAAACACAGGTGCGTCGTTGGACACACGAGAGAAGCGAAGTTTTTCGGAGTTACATAAATTTGATAGCTTAATAATCTTTTTCTTTTTAATAAATTAACTTTTAAATTCAAAAATTTAAAATAACATAAAATTTATTACATATATACAGAAAACATACACTGTAGGAAAATAAACTAATTTAAAAAAGTTGATAAAGTAGTTTTTTGTCAACCACAACTAGTTGAAATTCTAACTTTTTCCATAAAACGAACTAATATATTTTGTATGGTGATGTCCGCTAAATAAGTCAATTGACTGTCGTCTCCATATATTTTCAACTACTTGTTAAATTAGTTATATTTAAATAATTTTTTTAATTACTTTAAAATAACCAATTGAAAACTATTACTGATGGCCTAAAGTTAATAATATTTGATGAAATAACATGGTTAAATATGTATAAACTTGTAATCTAATAAAAATTTGCAATTAAAACATGTAAAAATCAGAGTAGTTGCCGCCTTAATATAATTCACAAAGTAGTTCATATACTGGTTTATTTTAAGTTAGTTTTCTTATTAGTTGTTTTTAAAAACAAGTTAGTTTGTTCCTTTAGGGTATTTACTGCTTATTTTTTATTGTTGAATGTCAAATTTCCACGCCAATTACATATACGGGCATATAATGCCAGCGACTCTCCATTTTAACTCTCCACACATGGTTGTGAACTTGGCTGCACTGAACAAATTTTTTCCCTTAACAGCTTACTGTCGAAAAAAAAAATCTGTCGAAAATTTTTCAGATTTCACTCCAAGCAAATCACAGAACGAGGAGTAAAAAGCTTCGCTTCAATTATATATTTCCAACGGTTTTGGTCGTATTACGACTAAAATTTGACAGTTTAGTTCGTATGTTTATTGTCTGTAACTGTATTTAAAATGGGCGTGGTCGGATTTTTTATAATCCCTAAATTATACACGTTTTCATAGTGAAACTTGGAATGTAGATGCTATGAGTCCAAATAGCGGCCATATATACATACATATACATACATACATACATACATATATATATATACTATTACGCCTACTACAGTGACACATATTCGTATAAACGCACTCTTAATTTTAAATTTGCTTCCTTCTCTCTCTTTTATTAATGTATTACTCAAAATAAATTCCCACTTATATTGTTTACTAAACTAACGGAAATTTGTATTGACTGCAAAAACCTGTTTTCGTTGTTGTTGTTTTATATACATCATTTCAGTTTAAATATTTGACTAAAAACAAGTACATATTCGTTTAAACGCACCTGTTTAAGGAGGTAGAAAACATATTAGTGGTTTAAAGAAATAAGTATTTGCTTGTATTAAATTGACAATTGGTAAGTTTTGTTTAATTTAAATGTAAAATTATTTTCTTAATAATATTTTTTTAAGATTTTATCAAAATGCCAAAGGGAAAATACCTCAATGACACAGAAAAAGTCCAAATCAACCTGTACCATAAAGAGGGTTATTCAAATCGGGAAATTGGGTGGAGACTAGGAAGATCAGAAGCAGTCATGCGCTCTTTTTTAAAAAACTGTGTTAATTATGGAGTAAAAAAACCCACGAAAGGCAATCGAAAACTGAGTATTCGCCAAGTTAATCAGATTAGGAAGGAAGCCACCAAAAATTTTTTGAACTCAACTCAGATAAAAGAAAAATTAGATCTTCCAGTGACAACGAGGCATATTGCACACATTTAACGTAACTCAGATAACGTTAAATGGAAAAAACCGGTGAGCAAGCCTGTGTTGAAGCAGCATCACAAAAAGGCGCGCTTAGACTTCACCCGAAAACACATGCAATGGTCAACTGAGTGGGATAATGTTGTGTTTTCCGACGAAAAAAAATTCAACTTAGATGGCCCAGACTCTTACAGCTGTTATTGGCATGATTTGCGTAACAATGACGTACGTATGTCAAAAAGAAACTTTGGTGGTGGCAGCGTTATGGTGTGGGCGGCATTTTCATCGAGAGGTAAGGCAAATATTTGCTATGTGCCGCCCAAAATGAATTCAAAAAAATACACGGAATTGTTAGATGATGCTCTCATTTCATTTTTGGATGATAAAATGGATAAAGACAGTATTTTTCAACAGGATAACGCTGCCATTCACGTTTCTAAAGAGTCATTAAAGTGGTTTGAAGAGCACAACATCCCACTTATGAAATGGCCTGCATGCAGTCCCGATTTGAATCCGGTAGAGAATCTTTGGGGATGCATATCACGCAAAATCTATGGTCAAAAAGCCCAAGGACACCTTTACAAAACTGTGCTAGAGCTCAAGTTGGCCATTAAGGAAGCTTGGGAAGATTTGGATCATCAGTTGCTGCAAAATTTTGTGAAGTCGATGCCGAATCGTATGTTTGAAGTTATAAATAAAAATGGTGGACCAATTAATTATTGAAAATTTAATAAATATTCTTATTCTCATTCCTATTGAAAATAAAGTTTATGCGTTTAAACGAATATGTACTTGTTTTTAGTAAAATATTTAAACTGAAATGATTTATATAAAACAACAACAACGAAAACAGGTTTTTGCACTCAATACAAATTTCCGTTAGTTTAGTTAACAATATGAGTTGGAATTTGTTTTGAGTAATGCATTAATAACAGAGAGAGAAGGTAGCAAATTTAAAATTAAGAGTGCGTTTATACGAATATGTGTCACTGTATTACTGCCCATCTATCTATCTATCTATATATCTTCTATCTATACGATTATATATCAGCGTTGTGACACTGCTCGGATGTTCCACAATTACACGAGAACCACTGAACCCATTTAGACGATATAGGTACCAACCAATTCGTAATTTCAGCTTAATCGTGATAGGCTATGTTTTATAAGCCACGCCTGCTTTTACCGCAAATAAATCAGTTGAAAGTATTTTTTTCAGACGGTTTTGGTCGTATTAGACTAAACTTTGGTAATTGAGTTCGTATGACTATTGTCAGTAACTGTATTAAAAATGGGCATGGTCGGACTTTATATACGCCCACTTTCAAAAAATCATTATGCTTCCTTAATTGTATATGTTTTCATAGTGAAACTTGGTATGTAGGTGCTGTGGGTCAAAATGGCGGTCAATATGTATATAAATGTTGCCACGCCTACTTTTACCGCCCATTTGTCTATATATATCTATCTAACAATATATATAAAAATCAAATGCCACATGTATATTGCCGCATCAATTGAGAACGGCTAAGCCGATTTGGTTAATTTTTTTTTTTGTTGTATTTGGTTTTTACCAAGACAAGGTTTTTATGCAAAATTATACCCGCTGGATGGCGCTGGAGTCAAGCCATTATGAAAAATCATATTTATAGTCCGATTTGGCTCATGTTCGAAATATATATTGGCAAGGGTAGCAAAAAATTGATCCGCTAGCCGGCACCATTGCTGAATTATTACCAAATTTATGATCCAATTTGTTTCATATCATAACTTGGTGCAAAATTTCCATATTTTTACATTTTTTCTGCCATTAAGGTCATATAGGCCATTAAGAAGGTCATTTATATACGAGATAATAATTTTGTTAATTTTTTTGTTTACTTAAAACAGCATGGTTTGAACTTTTTTTGAGTAGTACAATTTCGGGTTTTGAGTAGAACGGGGTAGTATGAATAGAATAATTACAAACTTTTTTCTTGAAATAAATGTATATGCATTTATATATAGCCTGTGCTTTTTATAAACGGTCTTTTTTTAAGCATCTTTGAAACAAGATTCGCAAAATATATTTGAAATGCAAATATCTTATAGTTTCCTTGCACAAAATATTCAGTTTACACTATTAAAATTTTTTATTAATGCGAACATTAAATAATCAAAAGTACAACGCAGAGCTTAACTAGAACTTTTACTAAAGCTTAAAATCAAAACTTACTGACAATGAGTCAAAATTGCTGCTTTTTTCAATCACTTCATACATAAAAATATGTTAGAATTGAGTCGCAGAAACATTTGACAGAATATGATCTTAATTGTGCGCCATCTTGGTAAAGATATCTTTTTACTTTGCACGTAAGAGAAGTACTACTTTTACATTGCAGTTTAGTTTTGAGATTCTGCTAAAAAAGGTTTCGTAACCTCTAAACTATTTACACTGTCTGTTGTGAGGTTCAGTCTGACGTGTTCCGAAGTCAACTGCAAAAGTGAGGAAAAACCGGCAAAAATTTGGAGCAGTAAAAATAAAGAATTTCCCCAACAAAATTTCGTATCCACGGTGGAGGTTCGGTGATGGTATGGGGATGTATGGCTGCGATCGAAGTTGGAAATTTGGTATTTATAGAGAGCACTATGAATAAAACACATTACCTTAACATATAAAAATAAAATTTTCCGCCGAGCGTTGATGCTTGGATCGATCTTTCAGGGGACCAGGGGCGGATCAAGGAAAATATTTCGGGGGGCTTTAAAAATTTTAATGTACGTTATGCTTATATGCATTAAAGTGGCTCTTAGCTGTATGGAACAAATTTTTTTTTTAACAAATTCGGAATGTGCATGGGCCTCGATTGTACCTTTACATGTAAAAAGTAAATTGTGAAATTTTCAGGAAAAAATATTTATATTTAAACGTGCCTGTAGCGACCTCTACATTGAAAAGCTGTTCTTAAAAAAAACTCCCAATCACATTTTTTTAAGAACAAATTTTCTAAAAAGTGGGATTTTTAAAAAAAAGTACAGTTTCAGTTTTTTGGTTTTTTTAATTTTTTGCACAAAATAGCTTAACACTATTTTAAATTCATTTTTGGATTGATTTTTCAAAATTTGTATTTTTGGGAATTTTTTTCATAAAAACACTCAAACAAGATATTTCCAAAAAGGCATACTTCACACAAAAAAATATTGTAATGAGCAAGTTATTAAACGTAATCGTACCGTTTTTTGTATCTGTATTAGGTATAGTTTTAAAAAATATTTCCATGGCATTTCACTGAATTTTTTTAAAATACGGATTTTTGCGATTTTTTTAATACAACAAAAAAAAAAATCAGATATTTTTTCTAAAAGTAAAAAATCATAACTCTGGTAATTTAAGTTCGATTTTCATGTTTGGTAACACATTTTAAATAAAAATGAAATGAACAACGAAGTGCGTACCAGTTTTTAAAAAATTTGAGCTTCAAAAAATGTAATTGGGATTTTTTTTTTTTTTTTTTAAAAACAGCACTATTTATCCATATATAGTAAATCAAATGTTTAACATAGACAATATAGACATCAATATTTTTTTCTAAAATATTCAAATATTACTTTTGCATCATAAAGAAACAATCCAGACCTATGCACTTGTCAAATATAAAAATAAACAAAATAAAGGCCACTCATATATGCATAGTATATTTATTAAATAAGTTATCAGTAAATCAAATTAACTGTGTTTTAGACTATAAAATGATATTAATTTCTCTTGCCTCTTTCAACATATTTCAATTACATTTCGAACGTCACTTCAACGTCACAATGCACGTTCAACAACGCCAACCCGTTGAATCGGTCTTCACTTGTTTTGCTTCGCAGATACGTTTGAAGATGAAAATGAGCGTTCACTTGAAGCCACGGAAATCGGAAGATTCCTTGTTACAGCTGTTGAGAGCATCAATAAATGATTTCGTTCGTTTTTCTTTTGGAATCTTCGAACGATGTCTGCAAAAATACGGAGTACGGAGTACATATGACGATCACAGAATAAAAACAAAAAAAAAAACGAAAATGGCCATTTCAGCCAGTTATGTGATTAGGCGGGATTTCGCCCACTTTTCGGAATTTTTAACTCCTTGGAGGGCGGATCGGATTTAATGTTTCAAAGTAGGATTTGCATACCTGTCAAAATACAAAAATATTAGTTGGCAGCTTTGCCTCAACATTGAAACCGAAAATTGCTTTGGATATTGATAAGAGAGTTTATTCTAAGGATCTTCGTTCAATCTCAGAATACGTGAATATATTCAAATTTTCACTAGAAGATGATGAATGAATGATTTACCATTTTTATTTAACCCTCCGATGGATGAGTCATTCTTTGCCCTTATATGCAGTACAAGGTCTCCAGGGACCTATTTATATTTGTGTGGAATTTTGTACGAAAATTTTTTTTTTCAATTTCTTTTTTTTTGTTTTGTTATTATTATTTATTAATTTTTAATGAATTCCAGAACTTTTTTTTTATATATACTAACACTATGAATTTTTTGGAGTTTTATATGAAAAAAGCTTAAAGAACTATTGTTGACTAGATTGTTCCTCGTCCAAAATATTTTCTGTGCAGGTGTTGCATCACCTACCTAAAAGGACCTACTTTTCCGCTGCCTTCCGTACTCAGAACGACATAGGCGACATGAAGGTCTGTTCCCTCTAGGCGCAAATGGCGATGCAGCTGCTTCTGCTTCTGTAGGTCTTGATAATATCTAAAAAGACCAAAAAGGAAAAAGAACAAAAATATGTAGTTATTCTGCTTTTGAACATAAGAATTGATTCTTTTCACCTTTACACCAAATGCTTCCATTGCGTTCCGTAACCTTGGATATGCGGTTGTTGAGCGCTCGTTCCTCTATGTTTGGTACTGTTTTGTCAGCATCATCAGGAATGACCGTCGTTTGTCACTTCTTCGAATTGGCTGCATTTCATTATATAAAATAGATGCTGCTAATGCAGCAACGTCCAACATATTATAAGACATGGCCAGTGGCCAGCGGTTTGTTGAGCGCTTGCATGCATACGTGCCAAGCATCTGGTCCATTGTATCAACGCCTGATTTGTTGGCGTTTTAGTGCAAAATAGCAAACGGTTTCTGATTCTTAGATTGTATGTCCACACCGCAAGTATAATGTTGTGTGGACAGCAAAATGACCGCTTTGTTCTTCTTGGGCACATATGAACACAGCGCTACATCGCCTTCGTTGAAGCCGAACAATGTGCTGTTGACGGGACGCATACGATTTTTTTGGAACTCCTGTGGCACAAATGTCTTATTCGAGCGCACTATTCCAACAAATGCAGCTTTCTGCCTGATCCAAATACGCACCAATTCCAAAGTGGAGAAGAAATTGTCAGCATAAATTGTGCGGCCTGCATCCAAATAACTCTGCGCAAGTTGAAGTACAACATTCTGCCCTTGATTGACCTCTCGTGTTTGGTCAGGCAATTTACCAGAGCAAAGTATTCCTTTGACAGGTATGATGATTTATAAATGATTTCGAGTCGCAAAACCACCATGCCTTTATACCATACTTGGCAGTGTAAGCTGCTGCCAAGTTAGACTGTAAAATTTGCCAAACATCATCAATAGCCGCAGTTTTTCTTCTGATTAGTCGCTGCTTTCGCGTATTTCCATTGTCGATTCTAAGGCATTGTAGCATGCATCTGAAGCGATCATACGATAATGCAGCTTTGTATATTGGACTGCGCGTTGGGCCTCATAGCTTTGAAGCAGGTTCACTATTCGATTTGGTGAGTCCACCATACCAAAAATAGCCAAAAAGGCATCGAACTCCTTCAAAGTGATTGTTTTCCATTCTTTTGTGTTCGTTGGATTTGCCAAATTCCACGCAGCTGTCACTTCGCGGCCTTTTCGATTTGTTTCACGTATTATGATGTACGCCATGTCTTCGCTTGGTGAATATCGAGCGGAAAATGGTAAAGGGATCATGTGTGTTTCGTACTGGTCCCGGTTTCCTCCTTGTGAAGTCGACCATGTTATGAGCACGAGTATGGGAAGTTGGTGGTGCATTTTTACTCCATTTGGTGCCATCTTTGGAAATGAAGTAATGGTCCCTTGTTTGCGGAGAATCAGTTTCTTCCTCTTCATCATCGTCGTCATCACTAAAATCTTCATTGATCTCTAAATCTGTTTCACTTTCGGCATCAGAATCATCAACATGAAAATTTGGTTGATATGTCAAGTCATCTTCCGCACCTTCAAGATCAAATGCAGGAACATCAACTTCATCTTCCTCACTCATAAAGTCTGCAAATCTCCCATCCACTGCATTTCTTTCTTAGTCACTCATTTGCTGGTAGCGTGTACTACGACGTACCACCATTTCAGCAATATCTAAATTTCTATCTGCGATTGTATTTTCTTTATGTAATTAAGTATAAAACTTAGCACACGATATTTTCAGCTCACTGTGTAAGCTTTGTATGATTCGGTTTACGAAACTGAAGCCGCTTTTATACTCTTTTTCTACGTTTACCTATGTTCAACCATAAAGCAGGCAATACAATTCAAGAAGGGACGGACCGTTTGTTACATTTTCAAGCAAAGGCACAATAAAAATAGTCCAAAAGGTACCTAAAATTCGAAGAATACATTTGTGATGTGTTCAAACAATAAAATAATTCAAAATTCAAAAAGCGTTGAATTCCCCCAAGCAGGTAATTATGATTTCAAGGAAAGGCTACGAATAATCTAGAAAGTACCTTAAATTCAAAGAACACGTTTGTGATATGTTCAAATAATAAAACAATTAAAACCAAGCCAAAATAAATTGCATTTACTAACAATTCCAGTAATTTCAATTTCAGTAAAAGGTCCCTAGGTCCCTAGGGACCTGAAAGGATATTCTCAATAGTAAGGAGTATAAAAACCAGAAAAACGAAACAGACTTGAAGAAGATACTTTAAACGCAGTTTGTATTATTAAATCTTTATTTAGGAACCAATAAATAGACGAGGTATTTAAGGCATAATATACGCGTAAATTAAAAAAAAAATTGTTTTGTTTGCTTAAGGGAGTATTCCTAGTTGGAAGACTGTTTTTGGACCCTCTTTGAAAAACTTCTCATTTGAAAACGCAAAGAGTTATTTAAATTCGGTTTTTTATTGTATTAAGAACATATTAAATTAAATAAAAAAATTGATTCCTTTGTACGAGGGCTGTTCAAAAAGTTGTCGGCCTTCAAAGTTGGGCGTCGAAAAAAAAGGTATGCTGTTTGCGGTCCTGATAACTCGATTTCGGATCATCTGAATGGAAAAAATAAACGGCGTTAAGTTCAGTACAGATGTAATCTACAGATGTAATGTAAGGTCCCTAGCTCAATTATAATTTATCGATTATTTTTTACAAAGTCGCGGTCATTGAAAAATCAAAAACCGATTTTGGGTCTTTTTTTTTTGAAGTTTAGTGATAAAAAAAAAAAATAGTAAAAAATTATTAAAAATTATGATTGAGATAGAGACCAAAATGTTGACAGTTCTACGCCGATTGCACTTTGTTTCATCAAAATCAGTTTAATACTACGGGCGCAATCTGGGCCACAAGCTCGAAAAACGTGGTTTCGAGATAGATGCATTTAAGATTGAAGTTATTTTTTTGCATAAAAACAAAAATTGAAATGAAAAATTTGAGAATGCAGTTTTAGATTCGACAATTCTGCGTAGATTGCACTTGGTTTCATCAAAATCGGTTTTGTAGAACCGGAGAAAAGTGACTTCGAATTTCAAAAACGTGAATTTGAAAAAACTCAAAGAACATTTTAGGCAATAAAACATTTTTTTTTTGTGAAATACTTACATATATCAATCTGCAATGCCAGCCCCGTAAAGAACTCCTTCCTGTTCTGCAAAAACTTAGGGCTCAGCGGCTCTTTGTGCTCTTCGGGCAGTTCTACCTTCTTTTGATGCAGCCAGAGCTCTGGCTTCGGACCTTTTCAAACGTTCTTCGTTCCGAGACATGGCGAAATCATATGTGACGTTGCCAATCAGGATGCCCATTAGGTTCATTATTTGAAGTATTGGCAAAAAACCTTCGTTAAATATGACAGTTGCAATATAATTGGCAATCTCAATAGTGCGTGTCCTCATCTCTTTCGTGTTGGTTACCACGAAACTGGCGTTTCAAGAGACGAGTTTTTTGATTGCTACCAGTGTTTCTTTTATTTTTATTTCTATAACCTTTTCTATCCATTGTCTTTAGCACAAACAAAAATTTTTTTCAAAACTGTACTTTTCAAAACTGTACGCGCGCGTGCGTCCGGTTTATAACTCAATTCAAAGTGAACTAAACGCTGCCAACATTCGAATAACTAAGCTCTAAAATGTGCATTCATTTATTTTTAAAATGCGTATACAAACAAGTTATTACCTACTAAAAAACGCGTTGAACGAAATTCGGTGGTTGCTTCAAACAGTTACATTCAAAAAGAAGCCAATTTAAGCAAATCGCATTTTGGCGAAAACATTGCTGGGCAAAAAAGGCCATATATCCTAAAGTATTTCGAATTTAAAAAAATCCATATTCTCAAATATCCAATAAATCGAACAAAAATATTTGCCAACCAGGAATACCTCCTTAATGTATTCTTTATAGTTTCTAGAATATACATACATATTTTTAAAACGATACCTGGCATTGCAAATTAAATAATAATAAGTTTATCAACCGATAATTTTAAATGTACGCAAAATTTCGAAAAACAAAAGCTTTAAAAGCGATTTCCTCGAAACTAGTTTTTTTTAAACGGTTCGATAGATAACTCAAAATCTATTGGTTCAATTTCAATGAACCTTAATGCATTTTGTTTGTAATTTTGTTCTTTAAGCATCCCCTTAAATTCTAGTAACAACTATTTTTTGTTTTTTTTTTTATAGACAAAAAAGGGCGCGGAAATCTATCTCTTTTTTTAACTTTTTACGTTAACTTTCGCCACAATTTTAAAAAACCCTCGGGGGTCGTGCGTAAGGGGGATGCCAAATTAGTGGTATGTACTGTAAAATGACATTTGATTACTTTGTTTCAGGTACATGGGAAAGGCGATACCCATAGAACAGTTTTGGATATCTTTTTTTTAATGAAATTTCTAGCGCCCTCTACATAAAAGCATGAACATTATTTTAAAATAGAAACTATTTTTATAAAATACTTTTTATGTACAATAAACTGTATGAATTTGGAAAAATATAACAAAGCCTTGTATCTAAAAAAAGTTTTGAATTAAGCTACTTTTTTTCAGTTGTTACACGTATATTATACTTTAAGTAAAATATTTAAAACTATTGAATTAAATTTTTGTTTTTTGTGGCATTTGTTTAAGACCAAACAAGTTCCATAATATTATTATTTGTTTTTTTAACAAAATTAATTCTTACGTAAGATTTTTAATGTTATATAATTTTTTTTATATACGAGTGTAATAAATAAATATATAAGCTTTTTTGTTGAAAAAAAAAACTTTATGTTCTCTTACTTATACTTTTTTGGTGGGATTTTTGGAGGGATTTTAAAGTACTCTGGCGGGATAAAAAGGGATTTTTGCTTACACAATCGGGATTTTTCACACAGTCTGAATCACATCACTGATTTTAGCCCTTGAAAGGACTTTGACCGAGCTTCTTATGATCAATAATGTTGTGTGTGTTGTGAAATGTTTGAACACAAATGATCGAGAACTGAACCTACATGTTTTATACCAACTCCGAACGGCTTAAGTTCTCAAAAAGCTTCTAATGGCAGGTTTTTACTCTCTGAGGTTTGCCATTGTCTGCGGAGAGGTGACGGCCGAACAGCCGTCACCGTTAAATTAATTCAATTGAAAAAACTTTCTGTGTCAGATGGGGGAAGAAAAATAAAAGAAGTAAGCGTTAAAAGAAGTTATCTCTGCAGCGTGAGTGTAAATTTTGCAAGTATGCGTGCGTGTTTGTGCTCGTCGTTTATAATCGGTTTCAGGGCCGTAGCTAGCGAAATATGGGTCGCAAGACTTACAAATTTGTTTCAAAATTAGAAAACACTAAAATAATAATAAAAATGGAAACTTTGAGGGGGGGTTTCGAACTAAATTTTTTTTTTAAATTATTTTTGTGATCATTCAACAAAAATGATGTCTATTAAACTCATCGTAAAATTATAAAAAAAATTTTGTCGACATTCGGGAAAGCATATTTATCAATAATTTGTCAATTTGAAGCAAAACATATCGTCAAAATTATTTATAAAAAAAAAATTTTTTTTTGATATTTTTAAAATTACCCAAAATCACCCCTTAAAATTATTTTAGAAAAAAATTTAACTCAAAACCCCCCTAAAAACTTTAATTTTTGTTATTATTTCACAGTTTTCTAATTTTAAAAAAAAATTTGTTAGTTCTAGAAGCAAAATTTTTCTAGCTACGGCCCTGATCGGTTTTGTTTTATTATTTTTTGCTTCGGCTTTGGTCGACAAGCAACGCAGGCGTGGTTGATTGTTAGTTGGCTGTAATATTTTTAACCGACTTCAAAAAGGAAGAGGTTCTCAAGTTCGTCGGGTTCTCTGTTTTTTTTGTTTTTTTAAATGTATGTACTCCTAAATCATGTGCCTGATTGCCACATGAATACAAATGCTTTAAGGTGGCTCTTCTGATTAAAAGTGTGATTATATTAGCGCCAACCTTAAAAGCTTTTATAACACAGTGCAACACGAAACCATATACTGACACCACTACGTGATAAAAGACCAAAACAACAACTTTTGCCCAAAGTCCTACAGGTTTTTTTTGGGCCCCCAAAAAAGTGGGGCCTCGGTGTCATTTTTGGAAAAAAGTGATAATTTTCTCAAGCTCATATCTTGCAAACCGTTCGGAATTTTGATTTACTCTCTGAGGCAAAGTTTTAGCTCTTGTCATAAAGAACAAAAATTGTTAGCATATAAAATAAAAAACTTCATCTTCAAGGTCAAAGTCGCAAAAAACTTTAAAAAATGAGCGAAAAATGGCCCAAAAAGCGTTTTTTTTATTTTCCGCTTTTACGAACAAATTTACTTTATGAAAAATGCGCCAATAATCTTTGGCCTGGTAGGGCTTACAGCGCTGATTAAAACTACAACGTTTTTTTAAGGAGGCCGATCCAACTTCTTGAGATATAGGCCTTTATAGCTTGAGTATATAATCGCTTATATCTCATCCACTTTTTATCCGATCTGGTTGAGATGGGTATCATTGAGAAGACCTTTGAAAACGCTATAAATCTGTATAAAAATATGTTAATTTTTATTAACTCATTGGGGCAAATTAAAAAAAAACGATTTTTTAACCTCACTAAAAGACTCAGTAAAAGCTTTTTTTAAGGTATAATACTCCGCATTAACCCTTCTAAGACCGGAGATAGTGAGGTTTTTCTAACAAAAGTACTTTCTGGGAGCCAAAAAAACAATTGAAGTGTAAGAAAATAAGCGATTTTTTAAAAAAAAATAATCCAAATAATTGTCAGTCAGGAGGCCGAGTGTGTGAGTGCACTGTACCTTCACTGATAGTAAGTGCATTCTAATAAAAATTCTCAAGCTGGCGGGTGAGTTCCCGTGCCCAAACTATCAAACAACTACCTGGAAGCAAACATCTGCATTGAATTCACATAAAAACAACTCAAAGTATAAAAAAAGTACACATTGTAGCTCTTGTCATAAAGATGAAATGGTGAACATATAAAATCAAAAAAACTTGTATCAAAAAACTACCTGGAAGCAAACATCTGCATTGAATTCACATTGTAGCTCTTGTCATGTTTAATGTCTTGTATGTTTAATTAACGCTCAAAAATGAAATATGCCTGGCCAGAACCATGTGTTTGTCCAAGGGCTAACACCGTATAGGTAGCGCTTAGGTATCACGCGATCACGCACCGACCGCAGCAGCACAGGCAATGCAGTTAGCTCAGCACACGCAACAAGGGACGCAGCACACAATATAAAAGCGACACGACGCTCACATCGAGGCATTACACAGCGCGACGTCAACGAGAGCTCAGCGGTGAAAGTGAAAAAGTGAAAGTAAAAAAAGTGAAAGTGCTACAGCATAATTCGCACACAACATTGGCAACTGACAATTTCAATATGCAGTGTGAAAATATTTATTTATTTTGCTACGTTTGCGGTCATCAAATCAGAAAAAAAGTTCTACAAAATTTCAAAAGGAAAATAATCTTTTAACTAGTGAATTCAAGAGAGCATATAAGTTGTTTTTCGACGAAGAAGACTTGACCGGTGAAAATTACACACCTAATACAGTGTGTCGCTGTATATATGTTATATATATATATATTATATGTTACAACTATCTCATGGCATGGTTGAGTTTAGGCATACATAGTATGAAGTATTGTAAGCCGGTAAACTGGATTAATCTCCCAGGTGATCATGATGAAACCAGTTGCTATGCATGCGTAAATTACACATGTGGTCTAAATCGATATGCTGAGAGGAACAAAACTTATAAAGCAACTGTAACAGCCACACTACCAGTGCTTGCACCTGAAAATTTTGTATCACCAAGGCCGCCAACTCCAGATCGTAGTACAGGATAGACTAGAGTATTGTGGTCTTATGAAGATCCATTTGATACCGATTATGAGCCCCAACAGGGAAGAGATGGGCCACAACTAAAAACACAAATGGAAATGTATTTCATTGTGGCCTTATTGGGACTATCGCAGCTACTTGCCATATTATTGACAGCGTTTTTAAAGCAAAGAAAACTCACACATGGTAATGCTAACTCTACGGCGTACCGCAAACGGCAAGCTGGATTTCAGAGCCTCTACACTCTAAATGATGACACTTAGTTCGTTTACTGCAACGATGTAAAAGCTTTGGTGGTAAAAATGGGAATGAACTACATCGCTAGTGAGTGGAGATTATTTATTGATGGTTCTGTTTGAAGCTTGAAAGCAGTGTTGTTTCATGTGTCGAACCGAAAACCTTCCATTCCGCTAGCAATGGGTATTAACATGAAAGAAAGCTATGAAACATTGAAAGATATAATGGAAAAAATCAAATACTACGAAAATAAATGGAAGATTTGCTGTGATTTGAAGGTCATCAACATTTTGCAAGGGATCATCGATTAGGGCGGCTTTCCAAAATTCTTTTGTTTTCTTTGTAATTGGGATTCGCGCTCACTTCTGAATCAATACCAATGTTATTCGTGGAGACCAAGACGAAATGTGGAGGAACAAATGAAACAACATAAACTGAGGAATGCACCTTTAATAGACAATACTCAAGACATCTTGCAGCCACCGCTCCACATAAAATTGGGAATTGTTAAAAAATTCATCGATGTGGCCGTTGTAAATTGTCCAAACGCATTCGACTATTTGAAAAGCGTTTCCCAAAGCGTAGCGATGACAAAATTAAAAAAGGTATTGTAGTAAATTTAAAACGAATTTTTGTTCACCTCATTATACAATTTTCACTTTGTTAATGTTTTCTTTTCTGTCTTTATTTTTTGTCTTCATTTAACAGGCGTACTTAATGGCCCTGACATTAGAAAGCTAATCAAGAGCAACTTTGAATCATCGCTTCATGATTATAATCATTCAATGGCATGGATTTGCCTTCAGCGTGTATGCACCAGAGTTTTGGGAGGGGATCGAGACGCGGAACCGGAAGCAAGAGAAGGGGTGAAAGAAATGCTGTATTATTTTTAGAAAATCGGCACATCGATGACATTAAAGCTGCATTTTCTTCATTTTCATTTTGACGATTTTATCAAACAACTCCCTACCGAATCCGATGAGCAAGGAGAACGGTTTCACCAAACCACAATGCCCATGGAAAAACGGTACAAAGGCAAAAAACTCGACGCATTGCTTGCAGAGGTAATATCAATTTTATTGATGCATTGTTTTGCATTCCTTTTTTGATTTCTTTTCTAATTCATTTCAGGTATGTTGGTGTAGTCACAAGATCACCCTGTATGATGTTAATGAAGTATCTGAAGAAGAAAAACCTGATGATTGAGGGCAGTCTGGAAGTAACGTGCCTGTGGACACCATAAGTTCCGAATCAGAGTCAGATTCGGACGACGATTTGGATCCACAACTTAAGAGAGTGCGATTTGCAAGTCCAGGGCCATCAACATTATAAACATAATACGAATATTTTTTTTTATAATTTTTGTAATAGATAGCATAGTATTGTAGTGCCATCCCTGCTGAGACTACTAATCCCTACAATACTGAATCATTATTACTAAATATCCATGCTACTACTCTTTGTTACAACCCTAACTCTAAATGTCCACCCATACCACCTAAGAACTAAGATTAATAAAATCAGTAATAATATAACAATAAAACCTGCAACATGCCTTTTCACTTACGGGAGAAGGCTTTATAGTATCTCAATGTTGAAGTAAAGAAAAAACAAATGAAATTAAAAACTTTTCGGGAAATTTTTCAATTTTGCGGCTACCTAAGCGCTACCTAAACGGTGTTAAGAATCATTCCTAGGAAGTTCATATGTTCTAGAAAGTTGTTTACTGAGATCTTAGGTTTATTTTTGTGGTGGATTGTTTCCTTGAATCTTGAACGTTTGCTACCTATGGACCTGAACAGGGGAAAAAGTAAAAAAAAATTGAATTTTTTAAAGTTTTTTGCGATTTTGATCTTGAAGATAAAGTTTTTTGATTTTATATGTTTACAATTTTTGTTTTTTATGATAAGAGCTACAACTGTGCCTCAGAGAATAAATCAAAATTCCGAACAGTTTGCAAGATATGAGCTTGAGAAAATGGTCACTTTTTTCCAAAATGACACCGAGGCCCCACTTCTTTGGGGGCCCATAAAAAAAAACCTGGAGGACTTTGGGAAAAACTGGGAGCAAGGGTCTTTTTTTTTTGTCTTTTATCACGGAGTGGTGTCCGTATATGTTTATTTTGCCATGACTTAAAAAATTACACACTCTGTAATCATAAAGAAATTAATGTGTTTATGATAATAAGGCAAATAAGAAAAATTTAAAATAATAAGATTTCATTTATAATAATATGTTTAAATAAATTATCAAATATGACCAAGAAATTAAGAGGAAAAGTATTTTTAAAATTTTTTTTACTTTGTAGTGATTTTGTAGTCGGTTGTTTTTTTTTAAAAAAGTTTTCATCACATATGCAATTTTGCTTTTAGTTCTTTAAAGACATTAAATTTTTGATGATTAAATAATAAAATTAAATTTATGTTGGCTATTTCGTAGTTAATGTTATTCTTTTTTTTATTGATTTTAAAGTCATGCAAGGAGAGAAAAAATGTTTGTAATTAATAAATCTATCTATCTATCTTAATGAAAATCATTTTCGGTTTGTTTATTTGTTTGTTTGACTTTTTTACAAATCTACAAATCTTACAAACAGATTTCGCTCAAACTTAAGCCGAGTGTTACTTGCGTCCTAGATTAGGTTATAGCATACTGAGTTTCAACCACGCCCCCTTCTGACACCAACAAATCAATAAAAATGCCAACTTTCAGAAATATAAAATTTCCACTTCTTCTAAATCACTAGAGATGAAATAGTTTCTAAATCATAGTAAAAAAAACGAGTCAACTTAAAATCGTCATTTTCGGCATCAAAATTAAAACCAATTGTCACGTTATAATAGATGCTAAAAATCATCAAAATGACGATAAATCGTCAATGTTCTTAACACTGTTTGTAACCTCAGCTAATAACCAGCGCGTCGATGACAATATTTTGGAGATGAAAGTCGCGCTTCAAATTGCATTTTTGAAGTGAAACTTTTATAAGCACGTATACAACAATACGGTGAGCTAGATGGGGAGTAAAACTAATGTAACGAAATATTTCTTATGATAACAACAACACAGCAATTCGCCGCGATAGTTGTATTAAAACGAAATAATTGCTATTTAAAAGTTGTAATTTCTCTGCTCCCACTAAGGATTGAACTCACTACCATCGGTTCCGTAGTTGGCTGTTCTAACCACTGGGTCACTAAGCATATCTGATAGAATATCTCATCCTTAATTTTTTTATATATTGTTTATTTATTTATTTATTTTTTCACCTACAGGGCTGATGCCCTCAGAGATATAACACAGTAACTAAAATCTTAAACTAGAGATAACGGTTCAACTATTTCTCTATTCATACTGAAATCAACATGAAATGAGCAATAGAATTACAAAAAGATAAACATTTAGAGATAACCTCATTTTGGCTAAAATAAGTTCTATGGGGAAAAATATAAAATAACGGTCTTCCTTAAGCCCTCTTGTTGGCCCATACAAATGGATGAGTTGCAGCAAATCCATTGCAAATCCATTGGACATGGCATCTTGCCATCTTGAATGTATTTAATGAATAACATTGAAAATTGTTTTCTTCTTTGCTCCACAGATTGCATTCCAAGAAGTTTCCAGCGAACAATATATGAAGGCATATCCTGATATGTGTACAGATTACGCAGAGCAAAGCGAGTAAGCCTTTTTCGACTCTGTTGACATCCACAGCATATGAAGGACTCCAAATAACATAGGAATATTCCAGAATGGATCTGACCAAGCTCATAAAAATAGATTTAACTGTGTGTGGGTTAGAGAACTCCTTGGAGTTTCTTTTAACTAAACATAGTTGCGAGTGTGCTTTCGAAATTACATAGTCTCTATGAGTTTTAAACGATAGATTGGAAATAAAATAAATGCCAAGGACTTTGACGGTGGTTGATTTCTCAAAAAACCTGTCGGCACTAAATGAGTATTGGTGCTTAATGCAGACATTTTTTCGACAATAAGCTAAGACTTGACATTTAGAAAAATTGAATTTGTAACCATTAGCCTCACACCCTAACAGAAGAGTTAATATCCGATTGAAACCTCAGGCAATCTGAAGAATTTTTAATTATGGAAAACATTTTCAGGTCGTCAGCATGCATCAATGTTTGACAGAAATGAAAATTATTTGGTATAACATTTATATATATAAAATAAACAAACGTGGCCCTAATAGCTGTCCTAGGGAACACCTGAAGTAACTTGGACCTTGGTAGAGTAATTGTTTTTAATTTTTGTGAATAATTTTTTATTTACAAGGTATGAGTTCATCCATTGTAAAAGTTTGAGTGAAATCTTAGCTTGCTTAACTTAGAAATCAAAAGCTTGTGGCTCAAGCTATCAATTGCTTTAACGAAATCTGTGTATAACACATCTACTTGGAAGCCCCACTCTATGGCATTCATGCAAAAGTTCGAAAAAATAGATAAGTTTATTTTTGTTATTTTATTATTATTTTATTAGTTTACTAGTTTATCTCCCAGCAAAAAATCCATGTTGATTAGTTGACATATAATTTGGCACTTCGGAACAGTTTTTCGGCAAATATTTTATCTAATAGTTTTGGTATGACCGAAAGTTTAACAATTGGTCTGTAGTTTTCAATTAGAAAGTTCTGTCCAGATTTGGAATTGGAGAAATATATACTAATTTCCAATCATCTAAAAACACTCCGCTCAAAAGAGACTTATTAAAAATTAACGTTAATGCAGTAAAAAGAGAGTTTGCACAAGATTTGAAGAATATCGGTGGCAGTAAATCATACCCACCACCCTTACTTAGTACAATCAATTCTTTGAAGAGCTTTAAATACTTCATTTTCAGAAAGCTCTATATTTCCAATGTTAAAAATTTCAGGAACATATGAAACATCATTGAAACTAGAGGTCTGACTGATGTTGTCAAAGACGGACCTAAAAAATTGTGCAAATAACTCGCAAATGTCTTTATTATTATTCGCTATAACGCCATTAAACTCCATCGATTTCGGAAATCCAGAGCATTTTCCTTTAGAATTATAAAAAGTCCAAAACGACTTTGGGTTGTATTTAATATTTTGTTCCATTGAACTAACATAAACAACATTGAAACACAAATTTAGATTTGTCTACATCAGAATCGGTTTTTTTTTAATCTTTTATTTGTATTTTATATTTTTTTATTTTTTTATTATGTATTTTATATTTATATTTATTTATATTTGTATTTGTATTTATTTCTTGAATTTTTGAGTTGAGACAATCTGTGATTGTACCATGGAAATTTGTTTGTTTGCTTAGGTTTTTTTAAAGGAACATACGAATCAAATCCTTCCTCTAGAATTTTCTTGAAAACATTTCACATCTCGTTTAGGTCCCCTGAACCCAATACAGAGATCCAATCAATGGAATTAAAATAATCATTCAAAGACTCGTAGTTAGCTTTATTAAAATTGATACAGGTATTTAAATCATTCGCTTGGTTATTCGTGAACTCATAAAAACTGAAGGATAAATGTGAATTCGGACATTATGTCACATTTATATAGCTCATATTTAATATCATAATTTATAAAAATTAAATTTAAAATTCGATTTATATCATTTTTGAAGGAATTGATTTGGAAAAGACCGAGGGAGGGAATAAATTGAATCGCAGAGGTTCAGTTCAGTCTCATTTTTTAGATTAAAATTAATTAATATTTTATCTTTATCGCATGAATGCCACTCGATATTACCCAAATTAAAATCCCCTAATAGGGAATAGGGAATTAACTGAATCGCAGAGGTTCAGTTCATTCTAATTTTTTAGATTAAAATTAATTAATATTTTATCTTTATCCACTCGCCACTCGCGAGTTCCCAAATGAATGCCACTCGCTATTTCCCAAATTAAAATCCCCTAAGATACATGGACTTTAATTTGGAAGAATTGAAGTAACAATACAATTAATGTTAAATATATGATCATTATATAAATTAATATCACTAGCTGGTGGTATATAACTTCAAATATAAACTATTTCAGTAATAGAATGGAAGCAATCCGAGCTGAAAATACTGCAACCCAAATTTGCTTGATGTTGTCAAAATTTCTAGGTAACTGAATCTATCTGCTTTTGACTGCAGAGGCAACAGCAATCAGAATGCCACCGCCCCTGTGCCCAGTTACGCCCAGAGACATCCGGTCTCTGCGGTAAACTGCAAAATTGGAGTCGAATAGTTCTGTCGACAAGAAATGAGATGTCAGCCATGTCTCGGTCTTAGTAGAATAAGACAAGGTAGTCTTAGTAGTTAAAATTCTGATAGGTACCGCACCTATCAATACCACGTTTTTACGAATAAAAGCAAAACAAATAACAAAATTTGCAAATTATAATATCCTATGTGCTTGGCAGCTGCGATACCCACCGCTCCGAGACAACACTGCCTTGTTAAATATACCTTGGTCTCGGTGAGATCGATTACGTCAAAATCATGTGAGGCAGCGGAAGAGAACAAGATTTATGTCAAGGTTCTTAATATAGGTTGTCACTTAGAGAAAATCACTCTTTTTTCGCCTTTGCTCGAACTGTCAAAGTAGCTGTTAGCTGAAAATTGTACAGATTTAAATTTTTTTCTTGATTTCCTTACATTAGTGTGAGTGGGAGAGGCAGCAACATTAGCAAAGGTGCAGCCTTTCCCAAACTCGTTAACAGCAGCAACAGAATTACCAGAATATGATCGCTACCGTTGGAAAAATTAGCGTAGAAAATTCAGCAGAAGTCGATAGCTCGTTGGGTTTCGAAGCGGACGAACTCGTTAATGGAGGGCACAAATTTACGTCCGCAGCACCAGGCTTAGTTGCAGGAGTTAATAAGCTTCCACTTTCAATTTCGATCAAATCAGTAACAGAAGATGTGAAACCACTGGATGGTGAAACTCTAGATACAACAACCGAAACTGGAGCATTGATGTTATTGCACTTAGAGAGAATTGTTGATTTCAGCATCTGTACCTCATTCACCAATCTTGAGATAATGTTGCTGAAATTATCAAGAACCAAGAAGCACGCGTCACACCTGGAGCAAAACAAGCATCTCGAGTCTCTTAAGCTGGCGGCGTTAGTCAATGACTGATTGTCCAAACTATTCTCTTCAACATCATAGTTCGTGTAGATGGTAGTGTTGTTGTTGCCCTGGTGCAGCGCGGAATTCGGCTGAAAATTATTCAGAAATTCAACTTGCTGATGCTCTTGATGAATGATATTAGCTGCGGCTGACAACGATGACGATGGAAAGAGACTAATCTCTGTTATTTTCTTCGGTTCGCACTCTTCTCTTCTTATATCAGCAAGAGGCTTAGCGGCGGCCTTGGGCTAGTGATGTGATTTGGCTGGATTTTGCCAATTTTTCGGGATTTTTGACCACTTGGAGGGCGGATGGAATTTTATGTTTCGAAGTGGGATTTCATACCTGTCAAAATAAAAAAAAAAACTTTGGTTGTCGGACCCGAAAATTGCTTTGGATATTGATAAGGAAGTTTATTCTAAGGAGATCGTCCAATCTCATAGATTACGTGGAAGTAAACAAATTTCACTAGAAGATGAATGGAATGATTTACCATTTTTATTTAACTATATCAATGCCTATAGTGTTTCGAGTTTTGAGAAAGAAGTGAAGAAAGAAGAGAAGTGAAGAAAGAAGTGAAAGAAGTAAAGAAATTGCTTTCTTTTAACCTATTGAATGGATTTTCATCTAAACTAAAAATATTTATTGAAATTAAGCATGTAAGCAAGTATCTAGTTCTAAGATCAGCATTTAATGGAAAATCCGCTCTTTATTAATTAAAACAAATTGAATTAAAATCCAAATTTTAATTTTGGTCTTTTTGCAACATACGTGGTAATGCAACTGGCTGATACACGGCATTGCACGCCCAACGACGATATATAATTTCAATAAATGTTTTTAGTTTAGTTGAAAATCCATTCAACAGTTTAAAAGAAAGCAGTTTTATGCACTCCTGTAGAATTTTACTATCACCGTGTGTGTGTATGTGTAAGTGGCGGATACGCGGTGTTACACGCCTAACGACAATAACCTTTTTTGGTGAAAAAAAATTTATGTACTTTTACCCATTCTATTTTGGTGGGATTTTAAGGTACCTCTGGCGGGATAAAGTGGGATTTTTGCTAGTACTTTCGTAATTTTTCACAAGGACTCAATCACATCACTTCGTTGGGTGGAGAGAGCACAAGAGAGGCGCGTCTGATCGAATTACACGCGCTACAAGTGTATTCTTTATTGACTTGCACCATAAAATCGATATCAACTTGATCAATGTTGACGACCACACAATGAAAAAATTCATTACAAATTACGCACGGGATCTTTTACAGATCGCGTTCTACTTTCAGCTATCATACGAACGGAATTTACAGAATTTTTTTTTTTTATAGACTTAACCAGCACTGTTGATTCGGAAGACGGGTGATAGTGTCGATGAAGATTCGATTTAAATTTACACAGATTGAAACTGCCGGGAAACACGCTCACAGGGAGATTGTTCCACAATTTTACTGAGCGACCGAAGAACGAACTATCTCGGTAATGCGATGTTCTATTGCGCAAAGTTGCAATGGTAAAGGGATGGGCTTGGAGAGCTGCCCAAGTAGACCTAGGAAACACACGAGCTGGTGGCGTCAGGCCATGTATCTCCCTTGAACACTTCCCATGGTAGTACCTGTACAGAAGGCTTAGCCAACCAACATTGTGACGATGCCCAAGAGGATTGAAAGAAGATGAAATATTTTCATCACCTATCATATATATCGCACGTCGTTTAATCCGGTCCAGAAGCTCCAAATATGATCTTGAAGCCCCTGTCCAAATGTGAGCATTGCACTCCATTTTCTGCATAATATATGAGGTATAAATCAAACGAAGATCAGATGGAGTGAAGTATTTCTTACACCGTTTTAAAAAACCAAGGTACTTGGCTGCTTCTTTTGACACATCAAAAATGTGATCATTTCACCGAAGATCTGCTTGTATTGAAATGCCTAGAACTTCAAGAGCATCTGACTCCGTAAGATCTACACCGTTTAAATTGAGGGTAGATAAGGGACAATTGATTCGCTTGTGGGTTAACAGGCAACACTGGATCTTGCTAGCATTAAATTCTACTCTATTAGCAAAACCCCACTCGGAGATTTTTTTTTCAAGTCATTATTAAGTGTGTCATTCATATGTTGCCTCTTCCTCTCAATCTGCAAAGAGCTCGGGCGTTTTTTGAATAAATATGAATGACAAATAAAAATTGAATTGGTTGTGAGTCAACGACAGAAGGTCGTTAAAAAAAACCAGAAACAAAGTTGGTGATAGGACTGAGCCCTGCGGTACTCCTGCGTTAATGGCGTGCTCTCTGGACGATACTCGACTACAACAGGGATCGTTCGATTCATAAGGAAGCACGTGATCCACCAAGCAAAGTTGCCACCGACACCGTATGCTATTAGTTTTTACACGAGCGCTTTATGCCCCACTCGGTCAAATGCCCTTAATATCCAGAGCAACAACTCTGCTCTCACCAAATAAGTATAAGTATTGGTTCCATTTTTCAGTAATGAACGCAATAAGGTCATCAGTAGAGCGGGCCCTGCGAAAACCATACAGAAGGTCACTAAGCAATTCATTGTGCTCCAGATAGCTTATGAGGTCGAAGTTAATTACGCTCTCCAAAACTTTGGCGAGCGTAGAGCATATCGATATGGGTCGGTAGTTTGCAGGGTTCGTGGCATCGCCCTTTTTTGGTACCGGCTGGACCCTTGCAACCTTCTAACAAGATGGAAATACTCCTGTCCTGTAGGAGATGTTGAGCAGGTTACGCAAAGGCCGAGCCAGACTAGAAGCACACGCTTTAAGCACAAGTGGTGGTATACCATCCGGACCAGAGGCTTTGTTTATCTTGAGGTTTGCAAGGACTTTGTAAACTGCTCTCGTACGAAAATATGTCTCCTGCATTACAGAAGATGTTCTTTCAACGAAAGGTAGTGGCTGATTGCTTACTGGGATTGTGGAGTTATGTGCAAATAATCCGGCCAACAGGTTCGCTTTATCAGCCGAGTCCGTGAAGATTTGATCATCTTTTAAAAGAGTTGGAATAGTCGATGGCGTCTGATTCTTTACTCTTTTAACAATTGACCAAAAGTTTTTGCTCCCTTTGGGGCAGAGAAGAACATGATCTCTGATGCGAGTTTCGTGAAGAAACTTTTCGCGATTCCTAGCCTCAATGCGAAGTCTTTTCGTATCGGCGTTCTTATCAGAGCGCCAATTCTGAAAGGCTTCCTCTTTGGACCTGACTGCAATCCTGCAAGTCTCATTAAACCATGAGTGGTCTTTTGGTTTGATGCTTCTCATCTTATTGGGGATGAAAGACCGCATACCCAATAAGATAATTTCTTGCACCATAACAGCCGCGGCATTCACATTTCTGTCGGCGAAACATAATTTCCAATTAAAGTTGCGATAAAAATTATTTAGCGCAGTCCAATTTGCTCTACCATAAACCATGCAGTCCTTTTCGGGGCTTCAGGCGTAGAGGGGCGAAGGTTAGAATATGGAAAAACAGCGGAGATGGTGCAATGGTCCGAATTACCAAGAGGTGCGTTGAAAGAGGTCTAAGATGTTATGGCTATGCAGATCACTTCTTGGAAAAAAAGTTGCTTTCTTCACTAGTTGAATCAATTGGTTCGATTTAGCAAAAAGCTCAACATATTGCCCTTCAGGTGTTGTTTGGCCTGAGTGACATAACCAAGCCGAGTTGTGGACATTGAAATCACTAGCTACAACGATTTCACTATCAGGGAACAACCCCAAAATGTGCGATATCGAATCAGAGAGAGAGAGTCTAGTTTGTTAAAAGTAGGCTCCCTCCCTACATTCGGACTTCTATAGACGTAGCAGAAATGTAGCAAGTGCGAGCGGACACTGAACCCAACCCACATAGAGCTAAATCCCGGATCGGTCAGGCCCAGACCCCGCTGGCATTGATACGCTACATCCGAAAGTATAAAAAGAGCGATGCCCCTATGCGAAGAAAACAATGGCAGTAAATGATACCCAGGAATATGAAAATTCAGTGGATCTGCATCCTCGCTCACCTGGGTCTCACTTAATGCCATTATTTGGGGCCTATTAAGAGTACAATGTGCATAGAAAATGACTCGACATTCTCGCACAGTGCAAATATTAAATAAATAGGGCAAAAAGATAATTAGTTACAACTGATAATTGAGATTAAACTCTGTGGACATAAATGTCGCACACTAAATACAAAACAGTCACAACTCAAAATTTACAAATTTTTACTTTTTAATGTAAATCTATTCGTAGTGATCATATACTTTGACTGTAACACATGAAATATATTTTGTACACTTCTTCTTTCTCTATAGTTTAATATAAAGTGTTGTCTTATTGCTTTGTATAGAGTTCCTTCAAAAAAAAAATTGTTACCTAGAAATTTCAAAATTTTGAGTTGTGACTGTTTTGTATTTAGTGTGCGATATGTGCAAATGCCAGTGTTATGCCTTCACCTTAGCACAACTCTGCCCACAGTGCAACCTCACTCATAGCCGCAACTAATCGGAGAGGATGGAGGAGTTGACGGACACGAAAAAAACAACAATTACTTACGCGGCGAAGAGCATAGAAAAGCCCTTCGCGTGGTTAGCTAAAAAAAACGTTGACTGCAGCTTAATGTTGTTGTAGCTGCTGGCCGCACTCAGCAAAGCAAATTTCAGATGATGATGATGTTGTTGTTGATGCTGTTTTTAATGTTATAATGGTGTTGTTGTTATTTTTGTGTTAAAACTGTTGGTAATTGTTGCTTTGTTTTATTACCTATTCTTTTTCGCTTGCTTAGCTTTTAATTTTTCAATATGTATTTTTTTTTTTTAAGAACACAAAGCACTCGGCACGAGACAACCGACGGACATTAATTTATATAATTAAGGGCGCGAATTATTCACTTTTTTTATTTTTTTGAAATATATTTAATAAAACCCGACAGAAACAAAAGACAAGTACATGGGGATGGACGAGCGGCACGTTTTTTTTTTAATATTCTTATTTTATTTAATAAAAGCCGAAAAACAAAAAACAAGAACATGGAGACGGACGAGCGGCACGTCTGTATCCCGTCAAATCACGATAACTACTCCAGAATTCTTTAATATTAGAAAAATTACGAAGAATCAAATTGAGTGAGAGAAATAAAAAATACGACTGATAAGATTAAAAACTCAACAAACAGCTATTCTTTTCCTTCTTTTAAGCTTGAATTGAGTCTTAGCATGTAAAGCTATTAATATAGTGTACAAAAAGCATTGCCAGCTCTTCGTCAACTCTCGCTTCGACTCATGGTACAATAAAAGGGGTAGATGCATGTCTTAGAGCCGAGTGTCATAACTGTCAAGCAAAAAAAAAACTCAGAACAACACTGAACGGAGACTCAGTTTGCCAACTGATAGAATATTTTTGCACTGGTTTGGACAATTCTGACACTGTGAAAGAAAGAATAATGAGTTGCGTACCAACGCTCAATTTTTGGTGCTGTTGCTAATTCTTTTGCAGCAATTTAAGCATTACCTACTAAAATGTACTTCTTGCTTACGTAAGAAAAGCATACAAGCGGAGGTTGTTTATGAATATGACAAAAAATATTCCTTGCAGTTGGAAGGTGAAATGATTATTCTAATATTGATTAAATTGTTTTATTTATTTGTTGTTGGTTTCAAAGTTTGCAGGCTAATAAAATTTCAATTTAATATATTTTTATTTTTAAGCGACATTTTTTGTTTATTAGGCTGCAACGAAAGAAACAACAACAGTGCATGATCAGCTGCAAAAACTAACTTGTATTTTAATTAATAAAAATCAATAAGTTGAAATATTGCCAACTATTTACCACTAGATGACTGAAATTTCTAAAAAATATCTTATATATATTCCAGTTCCCTTTTTTGTGCTTTGTTTAGTTTTATTTCGTTTATACACACTTATCAATTTTTGTGATATGAGATGCTATTTGTTCCAGTGCAGTTATCTATTGTTTTTCGAAATAAGCCTTCCATTGATTGATTTGGAAACAGCACATGCTGTAATATTAACGAATGCAACTTTGAATCTAAAGTTTGTTTTATTCTTAGATCTGTGAATTTCCATATAAATACGATATCGTTCATATATGTCTTTTAAATATAGTTTTCAAATCACATTTATCGAAATTAAAAAAAAAAATGGCATGCTGTGGTATTTGAACGCACGTCTTACTGCTTACAAGCACTTCCGTTAACAACTGAGTTACCACACTTCCTACACCACTCTGGTCAAAAGATAAACATGAGAAGGTTATGTTACTAAAATATTGTGCCAAAAATTAACTTGTTCCGATTTGCATGCAAAACAAAACAAACAAAATCCAACTCTTCATATGTTCACAACGCCATCAGGTGTGGAACTGATTTTGTGCACTCTAAATCGTAATTCAAATCCGATTTGGATGTTGGAAAAAACGCGGATATTGATGAAAAAGTGCTTCAAATAAATTTTTGCGATTTTTTTTACTAACAGACAGATAGGCTATTTTGCTCCATGTAGATGAACAGCTGATGTTCGTTTTAAGCTAAAAGATAAGATAAGCAGCGTCACCTAGTCATCATCAAACGGTCAAGTGTTGCATTAAATATTGTGGCAAATGCAATATAAAATGCGATGCAAATCTTATAAAGAAAAACGCATGAACATTTGAAACTGTGTAGGCACGGTAAAATAACCCAAAACAAGTACGCACGGTAGCATAAGGTCAGGGCTTCTAACCACAAAGCGAAGGTTTAGTGGACCTTATTTCGGGTGAAAGTTTGTGCATTTTTTTAAATTTAAAATATTTACAATCATACCGACAGATTTTGTGTTTTTTTTTTTTCAAAAAATTGAAAAAAATTATTTAATTATATAATAAAATCGGGTTTTATTTATACCCGAGTTATAATCGATTAATGATTATTTTGGATAAACAATACATTTTCGCTTGTCAGCAAGCCTATTGAATAAATTGGACGATGTATACTATACTTGCTTTCGGACTTGCGCGATTTTGTTAAAATTGATGAGTAGATACGATATAGCGATTCTGGGCCAGGAGGCGCGGAGGCGCAAGCCGATGACGTCACGCCCGCACCCCAGCGCCATCTTGTGGGGGCTTTTTGCTAAAATGTGCAAAGGTGTATGTCTTTGCTAAAAGCTATTATGGTGTATGTCTTTGCTTTAAACTTTTAAATTGGCAAGTTTTTTGTATGTATTTGCTTTAAACTTTTAAATTGGCAAGTTTGGTGTATGTCTTTTCTTTAAACTTTTAAAATTGGCAAGTTTGGGGTATGTCTTTGCTTTAAACTTTTAAAATTGGCAAGTTTGGGGTATGTCTTTGCTTTAAACTTTTAAATTGGCAAGTTTGGTGTATGTCTTTGCTTTAAACTTTTAAAATTGGCAAGTTTGGGGTATGTCTTTGCTTTAAACTTTTAAAATTGGCAAGTTTGGGGTATGTCTTTGCTTTAAACTTTTAAATTGGCAAGTTTGGTGTATGTTTTTGCTTTTAAGCGTTGATCATAATTTTATTTACTTCATTATCGGTAGTGGTAGTCAAGCGAGTTCTTATCAGTGTTTGCATGTTTCGTTTTTTTTTTTCTTAACCCTCGAATACCTAATAGCAATGACTCAAATTCTGAGTGACGAGCTTTGCTTAAATGGTATGACTTGCATTATGAAAATATATATATATTAATATGGGTTGAAGCAATTTAGATACGGAGAAGGTTGAAGGGTTAAAGAAATGTTTATAAATTTATCATAATGGTGCCAAGTATAAGGTGCGTATATTAGATTTGTATAAGTAGTTTGTGTATTAGATGACAACCATTTGAAACATAGGCGTATACATAAATATCTATTCGTCAGCTGGGGGACATCGAGGTAACAAGCCCCCGCTTAATAATCATCGGCCAAGTCGCTTATACCCAGCAACTTCTCCGCCGCTGTATTTTATTTTAAGTAAACGAAACACACCGCAACCATGGAGAGGCAAGAAGTTTCTAGAAGCTTCGAGATGCAGAAACGTCGAGAGCAATTTAGAAGTCGGCTTATGTCATTGTATGCCGATTACGTCACCCATCCCCATCCCGATACGGATTTTAATTTTATTTAATTTCAATATTAATTTTAAGGTTAAAGTGATAAGAGCCAAGCTTCATAGTAAGCGCACTCAAAAAACCGCAAGTTCAAGATAAGGCAGCAATGTAGAAGTTCAAACATGTTTTTATGTTACTTCTAAAATAAATAAACAATTTTTGCGGTCAAGTGCAAGTGCAAGAGCAAAAAAAAAATAAAAGATAAGAATTTAAAGTTGATATGTCAAAAACTAAGCTAAGCTAACCTAAGCTAATATAAGCTAAGGCTGCGTTCATAGTGAACGCCCATAATCGGCTGCTTTTTATAATGGTTCTTGTTGTTGTTGTTCTTACTGTTGCTATTGTTGTTCTAACTGATGTTGTCGTTGTTGTTGTTGTTCTTGTTCTTGTTGTTGTTGTTGTTGTTGTTGTTGTTGTTGTTGTTCTTACTCTTGTTGTTGTTGTTGTTCTTACTCTTGTTGTTGTTGTGGTTGTTGT
Organism: Coremacera marginata; assembly: GCA_914767935.1. Taxonomy (NCBI): domain Eukaryota; kingdom Metazoa; phylum Arthropoda; class Insecta; order Diptera; family Sciomyzidae; genus Coremacera; species Coremacera marginata. The sequence continues at coordinate 104,494,066 of OU612043.1, forward strand.
TGTTGATGAGGCTGTTTTACTAATAAAAATAGCCAATCTAAAGTTTTTAAATAAATAGCTAAACTACTTTATTAAAATATTATTATTATTTATATAAATTGTTCTTTATTTTATTTATTAGGATTTTAACAAGAGGAATTTCAAACATAGATGACCACAATTTGTGGTATTAAAATTTTGAAATTTATCATAATTATAGCTAATGTTTTGGCCTAAATATTTAATTATTTCTTTTGGAGGTTGCAAATTTCCAAAGCTATCGAAGTATTCAATTTGGTTCTTGTTTTTTCAGTATGCTACCCAATGTGTTCCAGGTCCATTTGAAGTATCCAGATTGATTATTCCACATTCTTTTTTAAGAGGTTTCTTTGGAAGAGTGTCACACATAAACACTCCTCTGAAATTTGGAATGTTTTTGGCATATTTTATCAAATCTACATCAGAAAGAGCTCTTTTGGGTAGCTTCATTAAAAATTTTGTTGATAAGGTTTTAAATAAAGTCCAAATCCTTTTTATACGGTTTTAGAAACATGCCTTTGCCCATTGCAATAGACTCCATTTTATTGTTATGTCGTTTTGCTTCATTCAATTGCTCTTTTCCAGCTTTAACTGCATTGATTGCTTTTGTAACGCCAGATACTCCACCAGCTAGACCACCAAGTGCACCCAGGGCAGCGAATCAGCGAATATAGGTGCGAGCGGAAGAAAACCTCCAGATTTAGGTAGAGGTATTACTCGAGGTGTCTTAATCAGAGATTTTTTTCCCTTAAAAATATTGTTTACAACTTTTCTTGAAATTTTAATAGCATCATCTACATTTTTAGTTTTCTTAATTTTCATTTTAGCACTTTTTAAGGCATGTCTAAATAAGCGATGTCCATTTACTTGAGGAGATCTCTTAGTTTTACTGTTAACATTGCCCATACCAAATTTTGTTTTCAACTTCATTGCGTTAGTGACAAGCCAAACGTTTGATTTTTCAGCAATACTACTATCACTTGCGTTAACCCTTTGCCAAGCCTTTTCAGCCAAGACTCTATCAGCAGTATGTCTTTTTTCCAAATCTTTGTTGTTAGCGTATACTATATCGTGTTGTCTGCAAGCGGTATCCAAAAGATTAATTCCTTGATCACTTCTAGCTAATCGCTTCTTTAGTTTTGTACCAGGCCCACAAAATTGATATAAAGGTAAATGAAATTCAATCGAAAGTTTGTCAATTAAATTATTCAGAATACCTTTTCCAATGAAGGATGGACGAAGACTGATTGTCCTTTTATAAATAATTGTCATTAGTATTTGTACTTTTCCGAGCAGAGGTTCAAAGTAAAGTGATGCAAAATTAATAAAAACGAACTAATTATATATGATATCATTTAGTAGTTTACATAATGCGGTTCTTAAAGCAACATAAAACACTTGACGTAAAGAATATTGATAGCAAGTTAAATGCATCAAATAGATTGCGACGTAGTTCATTACTACCGAACTCTATTCGGAGTCTTATTGTGGGCCCGTCTAATTGTGGAAAAACCAATGTGATGATAAATCTTATTGAAAGTCCCAACGGTTTGAAATTTAAAAATATTTACTTATACTCAAAGTCAGCACAACAACCAAAATATCAATACTTGGAGCGTCTAATTAAACCTATTAAAGAAATACATTTTTCAATATTTTCTAATAATGATGACGTCATAGATCCAGATAAAGTACAACCAAACTCAATATTTATATTTGACGATGTAGCTTGTGAGAAGCAAAATCATATACGGTCTTACTTCTGTATGGGTCGTCATAAAGACGTTGATAGCTTTTACTTATGTCAAACTTATACACGGATACCAAAACACTTGATTCGTGATAATACTAATATGATAATAATGTTTAAACAAGATGAAATGAATACAAGACACATTTACAATGATCATGTTGGTTCTGATATGTCTTTAAAGATTTTCCATGAGTTATGTTCAGAGTGTTGGAGAGAAAAATATGGGTTTTTAGTCATTAATAAAGATGATCCTATAAATAATGGTCGTTATAGAAAAGGATTTGATGTTTTTATTAGCTTATAAAAGAAACAGTATAGATATTTAAATAACAGTACAACAACAACTGCTAAACTGTTCACACTAAACTGCTAAACTGGAGCTATATACTGTTTAAACGACCAACTTTCAATACAAGAAACAAACCTTGTTAATAATCTTATTAAAACTAGAAATATTTTAAAAAAGAAATATAAAAGTCTTCAGCTCGGAGAAGTTGCAAGTGATAAGCTTTTGGAAGAAACTTTTAAACCAATATCAAAACCATTACAGGAAATAATTCAATCAACTAATAAGAGAAAGTTAGTTAAAAATGAAAAGTATTCAGATAATTCTTTTAAGGATAATAAAATTGCTACCAGCACACCATTTAAAAAGAGCAAGCATGATTCTAATACATTTTCTCCAAGCTTTGATAGCAAGGAAATCGAGAAAAGTTCATCAGCATTTAAATAATTTGATGTTGGTAATGACGATGATGATGATGATACTCATTATGATGATAATGCTTATAATGATATGGAAAATGACGATGTCACTATTGCAATAAATCCGAATCAAAGTATTCAATATGATTTATCAAAAGTTATTTTCAGCAAATTCGATAAAACCTACGGTCCCCACAAGGATAAAAATCAGATATGGAGACTGGGCAATGAACCAATTACTTTTGATTCAACTAATATAACTATAGGTAATTCAAAATGGGCTTTCACGCCAGGTTTATATGAACTATTAATTTACAAGGAACCAATCAGTTTTAATGAAACAGATTTAAATACTTATAAGCAAATATTAGAGATGACTAATGCTCATAAACGGAATAACAATAACAATGAGCAAATTAAAGGAAATCGATCAAAAAAATATACAACGATTATTAGAAAATTATTTAAAGAAAAAGTTCATAGAGGTAAAGGTTTGATGATGAAGTTGAATACCCAAAAGTCAAATTATATATATTGGGATGACCCAAACGAACTAGTAGATAGATTACGTCTTTTGTTATCGTCATCAATAGCTGGGCACTCAAATCATAATAACGAAATATACTCAATTATTGAAGAATTGAGAGAAGAAAAAATTATTATATAAATAGCCTGCAAAATATATAATCATCAATATTTATAAAATGTCTGTCGACAAGTTTGGACATTATATGGGTAGCTTTGAAAGATATCAAAACCCACACACCAAGATTCATTTAGATAGCGATCGCCATTTCAACTTTAACTCACGTAGGATAAAAAATATTGCTAACCCTGTATTAGAAAACGATGCTGTTAATAAAGTTTTTTTAAAAAGTTATTTTGATAAACAAAAGAAACAATTGGACACATTATATGAGGAGGGAATTAATGAGATGAGAGAACATTTTACCAAATTAATACAACAACAGAACGTATCGCATACAACAAAACTTTTAGACTTAGAAGCAGTACTAACGGATTAAACCCAAGATCAAAGTAATCTCAACAAATCATTAGAGGAGATAAAATCAACGCTTACATACAAAATTGATATAGCTGAAGAACAACTTTTAAGAAAAATAGCAGATCATTATGAGTTTTTAGGTGAGAAACTAAATCGTGTTGAAAGGAATTCACCAGCAGAAGCTCTTAAACGAGTGTGGTCTAAGGTGGCAGCTAGAGATGGAGAGGTGGAAGCTCTTAAACGAATAACAACCGCTAAAGACACTAGAAATGGACAAACAAGCAGTAGTGCAGGAGCTTCATAAGCAAGCACGCAGAAATTTCATAAGACGACGAGTGATAACCAAGGGAATAGACGATCTTTGGCAAGCAGATCTTATTGAAATGGGTGCTTATTCAAAATATAATAAAGGGCATCGGTTTATTTAAACGGTAATAGATACATTTTCAAAGTTTGCTTGGATTCGTCCCGTAAAATCTAAAGGCAGCGAAGACATTACTAATGCAATGAAATCCATTCTTTTACAAAAGAGAATTCCGAAAAACTTGCAAACAGATAATGGTAAAGAGTTTTATAATAAAACATTCCAAAACCTGATGAAAAAACATAATATTAATCACTATTCTACATATAGTATCATGAAAGCATCTATTGTAGAACGATTTAATAGAACTATAAAAGGAATGATGTGGAAACAATTTAGTTTGCAAGGAAATTATCAGTGGATAGATATATGTAAGGACTTAATTAACCAATATAATAGTCAAAAGCATAGAACTATTGGAATGATACCAAAGTCCGTTAACGCAGGAAATGAAAAATCTATACTTAAACGTGCTTATAATCATCCTAAAGTTTTCAAAAATGGTAAACTTAAAGTTGGAGAACGTGGTCTCCACGGTTAGGCACACAACACTATTTTCAATTTCTGCAGATATTTTTCTCATTTTTATGCAAAAAATCTACAATTTATTTTAAATATGATAGGAATTGAAAAAACTGCTGGGAAAACACGTTTTAAACAAAAGAAGAAAAGAAACACGTTTAAAACAGCACTGCGAACAAGAAGAATAAGATAAAAACAAACATAACGGTAAATCTTCATGATTTCTGCTGGTAAAACAAGTGATAGAGCGAAAATAGGTGCACATCACAAAACGTGCAAAATTGAGTTTATGCGGGTTATTTTCGTTTTTTCTTTCAAACTCTTTGAATTCACCTGATTTGTTATTGTTGTTTTACTTCTATTTGTTACGAATAAAATAATAAAAATAAACTTAAAAATTTTGTTTGTTTTGCTTGTATGGTTTGGTTTTTATGGATGACGAAAGTCAGTGTCGTGAACATACACTCATTTGTGCTCGCCACTGTATATCTGAAAACCTATACTTAATAAAGAAAAAATTTTGTTTTTTTAATAATAATAATGAAAATTTTATTAACTTTTTATTGAAATTTTGTTCTAAAGAATGTTTTTTTAAAATTGATGTTTTAAAAGATGTTTTTCTACTACACATGAATCATCAGCTTCATCGTCTTCTCCAGAACTTTCATATAAGTTGTTGTTGTTGTTGTTGTTGTTGTTGTTGTTGTTGTTGTTGTTGTTGTTGTTGTTGTTGTTGTTGTTGTTGTTGTTGTTGTTATAGAATATATTTCCATTTTCCTTCTTCTTCTTTTTAACGATTAAGGAAAATACACCATGCATGTCTTTGGTTTTCATTAGAACGTGTAATAATCAGAAATCTTCCCGGTAAATAAATGTGGAATTCCTTATTATGTTTATGTTTATGTTTATGTTTATGTTTATGTTTATGTTTATGTTTATGTTTATGTTTATGTTTATGTTTATGTTTATGTTTATGTTTATGTTTATGTTTATGTTTATGTTTATGTTTATGTTTATGTTTATGTTTATGTTTATGTTTATGTTTATGTTTATGTTTATGTTTATGTTTATGTTTATGTTTATGTTTATGTTTATGTTTATTGGAAGTCTTTGAATACAAAATTCTTACAGACTATAATGATTTAGGAAAAAACTTAAGTAAACATTACTAATTAGTATAATATCCTTAAAGCTATGTTAAGTAGATACTATTAACAAGATTTTTAAATATTTGTTTAAAAGTAAAGAGATCAAAGTCAAATGATTTATTCAACTCATTAAAAAGTAATAAAGCTCGTGTTATAGGCTCATTTAAGGCATAGTTTGTTCTACAATATTTTACATAAAATAGTTTAGAAATTCTTAAGTTTCTTAAAGGAACATTAAAAGGAATAAGCTCCAATAGAGATTTACAGTCTATTAATCCAGAGATAATGTCATATATGAACATAAGTAATGCAATCTTGCGTCTAGATTCGAGTGATTTCAGCCCTAAGAGCATTAATCTAGAATTATATGGTGGCAAAGGGTCACAAAAGTTAATCGACCGCAAGGCCAACCTAGTGAAGTTTTTTTGAATTTTTTCCTGTCTCAAAGAGGTTGACAAATAAAAAGGACACCATATAATGGATGCATACTCCAATCTCGATCTAACAAATGAATTAAATAAAATTATTAGAGTATGTGGATCAGAAAATTCTTTACTATTTCTACGAATAAACGCGAGTAAAGAATAGGCCTTAGGAATAAGAAAATTGACATGGTCAAGAAACGAGAACTTTGAATCATAAATTACACCCAGGTCACGATATTTGGACATTGTTTGAATTTTGGAATCAATAAGAAAATAAGAGTTGGATAAAGTATTGAGTGAGAGTTTAGATAGAGTAAGATGAAAACATTTAGAAAAATTCAAAGGTAGGCTATTCGAAACACTCCAGGCCAAAAGCCTATTAACGTCGTTTTGTAAATCAGCAACATCTGATGAACATGAAATGTCTTTAAATAATTTAAGGTCATCCGCATAAAGAAGAAAATTAGATTTCCAAATATGTTTGGAGATATCATTCATAAATAAAATAAAGAGTAATGGTCCAAGGATACTACCTTGCGGAACACCCGACGAAGCAACAAATTCATAAGATTTAATAATATTAATACAAACAAAACATGTCCTATCTGACAAATACGATTTAGTCCAACTTAAAAATGTAGAATGAAATCCCATTTGCGATAATTTCCAAAGCAGCAATTTATGAGAAACTCTATCAAATGCCTTAGAAAAATCTGTGTATATAACATCAACTTGGTGTCCCTGCATAAAAGAAGATACACAATAATCAGAAAAAAGAGCTAAATTTGAAAGAGTAGACCGCCCAGCTACAAAACCATGTTGCTCAGGGCATATATAGCGTTTAGTAAAAAAGCTTAACTTGTTTTTAATTAGACTTTCGAAGAGTTTCGAAACATTGGATAGTTTTGAGATTGGCCGATAGTTAGCAACATTACTCCTCGAACCTGATTTAAACACAGGGGTAATGGCAGCAGTTTTCCAACATTTTAAAAATTTTCCTTCAGATAAAGATTTGTTAAAAATAGTGCATAGAGGAACGGCAAGAGTATGCATACATTTTATAAAAACAATTGAAGCAAAACCATCAAGGTCTTCTTTAAAAGAAGTTTTCATAACCGTCATGGATTCAATTACATCGTCAACTGAAACAGATAAGAACCCGATATCAGTAAAGACCTCAATAAAGTTAACGGCATTAACAGACAAATTGGCATCAAGAACAAAATTCGACTTAAAGAAGTCAGCGAACATGTTAACAGTGTCCTCAATATTTACTGAGTGCTTCTCATTGAAAATCATTGAAGTGGGAATTTGGGAGCCACCTCTTTTAGACTGAATAAAGTTCCAAAATGATTTAGGGTTTGATTTAATATTAGATTCATAACGCAAGATATATTGTTTATATAGAAATTTATTAAGAAAATTGAATTCACGCATATAGTGCAAATAATTTTCTTTATATATAGGCTCGTTAGTCGCCTTAAATAACTTTAAAAACTTATTACGCTGATTTTTAAGCTTTTTAAGACCCTTTGTGTACCAGGGAAGCTTATGATTATTTTTAGTTGAACGCGGTACACAAGTATCACAACTAGTTAAAACATTAGTTTTAAATAGATTATAACTTATCTCTGCATTTTTACCACAAAATATTTCTTTCCAATTTATTTGATTCAATAAATTATTTAAATCCATAAAATTACAATTGTTAAAGTTATACATATTTTTTACTTGATTACTCTCATAAAAATCATAAAATTCAATATCAATTAAAAGAGCTTTATGGTGCATTCCTGAGTTAGATATAGGAAAGAGACATTCTAAAATATCATGTTTAATATTTGAAGATATATAAATAAGATCTAGTAATTTATTCAGATTATTAAAAATATAGTTAATTTGAAGCAAATCGATGCTACAAAGGCTATCAATAAATAGTATTTCATTCGTCTGGTTTACATTTGTTGGTGTTAATTCATCGGCAATAAATGTCCAGATAATATTAGGCAAGTTGAAGTCACCCATGACGCAAAGGTGAGAGTTATCATCTAGTGAGGAGTTTATACCAATTATATTGTCGGTATGTGCCATGTATAGTAAATCATCACTATTAGGTGGAATGTATGATGCGCAGATATACAATGAAACAGTATTATTAACCAATCAGACACAAATTTGATCCAGCAAGGAATTGGAATCAATCAGCGGCTGAAGAGAAGAGCAGTATTTCCTCTTAATGGCAATGAGTACGCCACCACCACGAGTTAGCCCAGTTTTAATTGGGTCTCTGTCCTTCCGGTAGATATTAAAGATATTTAAATCAAAAAATTCACCATCGAAAAACTCGGAGTTTAACCAAGTTTCAATAAAAACATAGATGTCAAAATCTTCATGAGATGTAAAGTTATAAATAATGTCAGACTTTGTTCTCATTCCAGACATATTCTGAAAATAGCATTTCAAATTTTTAAATGCGGAGCGCACAGGTTGATTAAATTGTGTTAATACACATGTCTTTTGAATCTGGTTCTCTGAAAATTTTTAAACATTGAAACTTTAATATTCTCCTGCCAGAGCGACGGATTGAAAATAACATCAATATGCTGCTCAACAACTCCAAGTTTAAATGTAACTCTTTTAAGATTCTCAACAAGAGCATCTTTTCTTATTAATTTAAAACAGACTAAGTCTTTTTCATCAATAGATGAGTGTCTCACCACATAGTTGATAATATCTTGTTCAGACACATTCGGATCAAAGGCACCAATATGCACATAAGCCATTTTTGGTAAAACATTTAGTTCATACCTAACACTTTGTCCAACGACACTTTTGGCACGCTGAGCAGATTTTTTATTATTTACTAATTCCCAATTCTCATCATTACGCTCTTGATAAATACCAGCAACCACAGCAGAATATAATTGCGAATTATTGGAAGCAGCAATCAAAGAAGATTTCGGCGCTATGACACCAACATTATCAGTAACCTGAACACCTGCAGTAGCAACTTGCGTGGAGAGCGCAGAAGGGATAGTGGGTGCTTTGACAGCAGGAACAACAACAGCATCAGCATCAACGACAGCATTAACAGAATAACTAGAAGCAGCATGCGAAGAAGAATTAGGCACTTCAACTCCAACAACATCAGCAGCCTGTATATGTGAGCTAGAAACTTGCATAGAGAGCTCAGAGCAATTAGCAGCCAAATCCCTTGTAGGCGTACATTCGGCAGGAACAACAACAGCATCAGATTCGTCAACAGCATCAACAACAATAGCAGGAGAGGCCGCCGGAGAGACACCAGAAGGGTTATTCGCAATATTCACTGGCATTAAATTGCCTGCAGAAACCATTTTTCGTGGTCGTGAGCGCGATTGAGTAGCGCCACTCAAGATTACTGCATTGTTGCCAGTCGACCCCACTGGCTTACGGGAGCGGAGACGAGGCAATTCGGAAGAGGCAGCATCAGAAATTGAAGGTGATGTGACGACAAGGTCAACGACCTTGGTGCCGCGCGACTGCATAAGCAGAGATTTAATTTCATCGACATCATTTGTCAACTTGTTAACATCATTTGTTAGCTTGTTCATGGTTAGCACGAGATTAGAACGTTCAATCAAACATTGATCACAAATAAACGAAATGTTTAAGTGACTGTCAATCAACTCACAAAGCGATTTATTTAAATGTACGCACTGTTTGTGATATACATTGGTACAAGACTTGCACTCAATGTTATTATCTGTTGTTTTTAAACACTTTTTACATTTACCGCACTCCATTGCAAAGAGCGTCTGATTAGACTCGCGAACAAACTGAGACTGTTCTAACAAGACATCTAATACTTTCACCATATTTTGAATCTATTCTCTCGATTCTGTTAACTTCATATGGTACGTTTACTTCCATATCCTTGATGGGTAAGTATTTAATACTAGGATTTTGGAAAAGATTTTTTAAGCTTGCTTTCATCATTTTTTCTTTAAACTTTACACCACGATAGATATTTTTATACTGATTTTCGAAATTTAAAAAATGTACTTATTAAGCATAGTATATCTTATTATTATTTGGCGAGTTCTTATCAGTTGCGGTTTTTTTGCATCCGGTTATTTATTAATTTCTTAGCAATTCTCTTAACCTTAAACTGTGCTTAAAAAAAAAAAAAATAAAAAAAAAAAAATTCCTTAAAATGTCTGAGAAATTTTGTCCTTCAAAAACATGTTTCTTATCAGTTGCGGTTTTTTGCATCCGGCAATTTATATATTTTAAACCAAAACGCGCATGAAATATTACGAAATGTGATGAAATTATAGGATATATATCAAGAGAGAGAGAGAGAGAGAGAGAGAGAGAGAGAGAGTACGTTTTTAATTTTATAGAGAGACGTGTGCAAAATATAAATAGAGAAAACTATGATAAGAAAGAGTTAGTTGTTGTATTACATTCTTCATTAAATATGTATTGGGGACAACTTTTAAAAAGTCATGATAAATATTGTGCTTGTCATGCTCAGTGGAAAACTTTTCAAATAATAAATGTCATCGTTTTAGATATTATTTTGCAGGTGTTTCTAACCGCAGAAGGAGGGATTAGAACACAAATATTTTCCCTCAGTAGAGGACAACAAATGCCCCCAAACCTTCCAATATTCGTATTCAGTCAAAATCAACATATAAAAATTGAAGTTACTGGCGGTATGATATCGCTAATTGGAACAGTCTATGAAGGTGGATATAAAGATATAAATGTATATTCATACAAACCAGGGTGTGTTTTCCGAGAATAGATGGTTCTTTTGGAGGTATAGACAGAAAATATATAAGTAAAGTAGGAATCCCTGTAAACCGACTAACCCCATCACCATCAACGAATATTAGTCAACAAAAACCGCCCACCTCAAAAAAGAGAAAAACTTTCGATGATGATAGTGAAATTGTCAAAGTAGGGGGTGGTGGTGGTGGCAGCGCAGTTGACAGCTCATTTGAAGTAGAAGATGATGAGGATTATTAAATTAGACTATAAATACGAGTAACAATTCTTATCATGTCATTTAAAAATATACTGTTGACTAAAGAAGACATCTGTTAAGAAAAAAATACCAATGAAAAATAATTTCATCATATTACTTATATATTTTTGTATTGTCCAAGTATTTTCAGCTGCAGTACCTATTGATTTGAGCGAAAATGAATTTAAAAATACAGAGTTTGCTGTAAAATTACCTAATAATGATACTGTAAGCATACAACTGAATTTCAAACTTTTAAAGTTTAGTAAAGATTTACTTGAAAACGCTGAGTCATCATTAACAGAAGTACAACATAAGTCAGTTGGAGAGGAAGAGTTGCATTTGCCTAGGGATCAATCGTTTACAGTGGATGAAGCTATTGAAGCATTTAGGCAAGACTTAGTTAAAAAGAAAAAAATATTGCAGGAATTATTGAAAGTTCACAACCATTTTATAGGTATTTTCAACTGCAATACAAAGATAATATAAAATTGAGAATTCGTTGTACATATGACAGCAATTACTTGAAGCGTCTACTTAATATTTCATGTTTTGAATATCGTCCAGTTGAATACGAGAGATTTTTGAGTAATGGTGAAATTGAGGTGGTTACTCAGGATGATACTACTTTCCGCTCAGATATGACATTAATCAACATTCAAGATTATAAACATGACTTGGAAATGGAGATATCTTAAATTTTTATTAAAACAGTTATAAATTTATCGTCGTCATGCTAAGAGTTTTCAACTATAAAGAAATGAATAACGAGTTTCGTGCAAAAATTTTGAAAGATTTCTTAAGCGAAGGAATACTTTTATGGCCTGAACACAAGATTACTTTACAAAAATTAAAGGATCGATTCGATGAATATGCATTATATAAGATACATACGTCAAAATTTGGTGATCATTATAACAATTGTGAATGGTCAAGAGATGAAGCAACTTGCGGTCCTGATACTTGTGGATTCTCCTCTATCGATAGAATTTGGGATGACGCATTGAATATAGTAAACTTTCATTATAATATAAAAGCTCAAATTTTAACAAATTTCCTTCAGTTAACCTCGTGATAACATCGAGATAACGTTAATCAACAATGTCTGACGAGAGAATTTTAGTTCTAGACGTTCAAGGTTTCTACATAAATAATGATTTTAATGTAAAAGAATTGAGTATTTCAGTAGACAATGACTCACAAGCTCAAACATTTATAATTAAACCACCTTTTCAATATACATCTCTGACGCCAAAGGAAAAAGTTTTTTATAATTGGATTTATAGAAATCATCATGGTTTAAAATGGGAAGATGGCGATTCAACTTTATCAAATATTATAGAATATTATAAAACATATATTAGAGATAAAAATTTTATTTGTTATGTTAAAGGCTTAGAAAAAATTAAATGGCTTAAAAAATTGTTTCAAGACGACAATATTATTTATTATAACTTGGACGATTTAAACTGTCCAAATTTAAAAACTTTATATCAAAATGATCAAACAATAAATGTTTGTAGCTACCATAAGAAACATTTTACATGTGCTGAAAAGAATGTATTGCTATTGAGAAAGTTTATAAATAAAAAATTATAATTATAAAAACAATGTTATCATTTAATACTTAAACCAAATTAAATAAATATCGATCGTCAGTTCATAACGCATACTCGTCATGTCTATAACAATCTCTTTAAACGGAACCACGTCAACTCTTACTGGAAAATATTTTCCACCAATTGAATTTGCTACAAAATATGTCTGCGGGCTTGTAGACTTTGTAACGTTTCATTCTATACCCAATGTAGACACCGACAACAATTTATTTCATATCGGTCCTCACACTATTACAATACCTGTTGGCTCATATGAATTTGAAGAGATTAGCTTTTTCTTGGAAACTGCCGTAAGAGACATTGATAAATCAATTTTCCTAGCAATTGAATCGAACAACAACACTCTTCAAACTGAAATTAAATCCTCTTTAGATATAGATTTTTCAAAACCGAACAGTATAGGACAGCTACTAGGATTCAGTAAAAGAAAATTGCTAATAAATGAGTTACCGTATGAGGACTTTATCAAAGTGATTAATATAGAGCCGTTACAAAATATAGAAAAAACAAAATATATGCATGTAGACCAGTCAGTTAATAGGAAAAAATTTGACTCTGATTTATTTATTTATTTATTTATTCGCCAAACAAGGCATTTACTTATTCTAGGTGTTTTTTTTCCTTCTCCTTCTCCCTTTTTTTGGTGAAAAATCGTGTCATTCAAGGTGGGCGTAATCCGCCCACCTGATTGACATGATCTAATATTACACGTCAAAATAGAAGAAAAAAAAAGAGAAAGTAAAAATAAAAATATACTTATATCTTAACATTCTAAAAATATTTAATTAAAAAAGAGTGGGGTGGTGAGTTAAGGGGTAGTAGGGGTGAGAAATAGGAATTCAGAATGGTAATGCTTGAATTTCCCAAGTGAGTTTAAAAGAAAGACGGGGAAAAAGGTATTAGGATGGGAAAAGATACTTTGAGAGGTTTCGTTTAAATGTGTGCTTGGACATGGGTGGCAAATAACACTCGCTAATATTATTGAATTCTCTACAGCATCTATTGATGGGCTCATTACCTGCGTAGACGGTATGATGCTGATATTCAGTTAACAGCCGTGTATGCCTCGTTCGCCTTATTGGATCAGTAAATTTTATCTTGCTTGATATAAATTCGCTGTTAGTAATTCCACTAATAACATCGAAAGTGAAACATGAACTAAGTAATGTTCTTCTCGATGATAAGGGCATTAAATTAAGGAGGCTAAGTCTTTGTTCATAGTGTGGCAGGTTACTGTAATCACGGGGATTGTAGGTGTCTCTCAATGCAAAAAGCAAGAATTGTTTTTGAATGGATTCTAGTCTTTCCTTGTGTGATTCAAACGCAGGGTTCCAAGTAATGCATCCATATTCGAGGAAAGGGCGCACTAACGCACAGAATAATGACTTAGTGACCCATACATTTTTGAACTCTTTTGCACGTCGTTTTAGGAACCCAAGTTGTTTGCTAGCCCTAGACAAGATTTTATCATAATGTAGATTGAAACGCAACTTATTATCCAAGATAACTCCAAGATCTACGATATGATTTACTCTAGATAATTCACTGTTGTTGAGGGAGTATATATTATTTGCTATTAAATTTTTACGAGAGAAGGTAATAATGTAGCATTTGCTAACATTCAGGCAGATATTATTTTGAATGCACCAATGTTCAAGAGATACGAGCTTCGACTGTAAGAAATTTATATCATGCTCCGATTTAATGACATGATACATTTTTAGGTCGTCCGCCTACATCAGATGATGGATATCATTCAATATGTCAGATAAATCTGAGATGAAAATGTTGAAGAGAAGTGGACCAAGGTGGCTTCCTTGTGGTACTCCGGATGTAACGGAAATTTGTTTAGATAAGGTCCCTTGAAATTTAACGAGCTGTGATCTGCCTTGGAGATATGACTTTAGCCAGTTGAGAAGAGATCCTGTGATACCAAACTTTTCTAATTTAGAAGCCAAGATAGCATGATCCACACGATCAAAGGCTTTGCTAAAGTCCGTATAGACTGCATCGACTTGATGTCCTTTTTCCATTTTACTTAAAACATCAGATACCAATATCATTAAATTTGTGGTGGTTGATCTACCTTTACGGAAACCATGCTGCTGTTCATTAAGTAAAATATTTATAATGCTTGTAAGTTTATCACATATTATCTTTTCAAAAAGTTTTGGAATAGCCGATAATATAGCAATACCTCTATAATTTTCAACAGATCTTTTGTCACCATTTTTATAAATTGGGGTAAGATGAGATGATTTCCAATAAGAGGGAAAAATACCTTGGTACAAAGATTTATTAAAAATTATGAGCAAAGGCATGATCAGTGGGTCCTTGCATTGAATTATTAAGCTTGGGGGTATGAGGTCAGGGCCAGGTCCCTTACCTGGGTCGAGGTCGTGGATTGCTTTGATTATCTCATCTCGTGTAAGACAAATATGATTTATCGTGTGTAATGCATTTGGATAGTGAGGAGGATTGGAAGTTTGGTTTCCTGGAACACAAAAAACTTCTTTGAAATGATCTGCAAAAAGATTGCAAATCTCTTGCAGGTTTGAAGAGATAATGTTACCTTTAAACATCGACGTAGGATAACCGTTGGATTTACGCTTAACATTAACGTAGTCAAAGAATTTTTTGGGTTCTTGAACAATATTTTCTCCTATTAGGTTTATGTATAGTTGATATGCTTTTTTTGACTCAGTAGAGAATAATGTAGCCAGCTCATTGTATCTGATTTTTACTTCTTCGCTCACATTAATGCCTTTTATGACAAATTTGTAAAGTTTATATCTTTGATTTCTTAGATGTCTAAGATTTTGGTCTAGCAAAGGTTCCGAAAGTTTATTTTTTTTCTTTATCTTTGGCACATGTCTATCAATAATTGTGAGCACACGCTCGTAGAAAAGTGAAACTGAACTATCTAAGTCCAATGCTGACAGATCGGTCCAGTCAAAGTAATTCAGACTGACCTTAATACTCTCGTAGTCAGCATTCAGAAAATCGTATACAATCGAGTTATTGAACGAGTGTTTAAATGTCATATTGGAGGGGGATAGCTCTGCAGTTAAGGCTGTATGGTGCACACTGTTAGAAAAAAAGTGTTCAGTCTCCAGAGTTGGACGAACGCGTATTTCGTCATAGGCATTAGTAAATACTAAATCTAGCCATTTGCCATTCTTATTTGGGGTTCTACTAACTTGTTGTAAGTCATTGCCATAAAAGGTACTAAGTAAGGTAAAATCAATCGGATTAGAGAGGTTAACCGGAAGTAGATAACTGTCATTTTCATCAATGACAAAGGAAATATTAGGGCGGTTAAAATCGCCAAAGATAATGACTTTATCTTCTTCATTTAAGGAAGCCGTTATTGACGAAATTGTTTCACACATTTGGTTATATATAGCTTCAATAGAACCAGGTGGAATGTAAATAACACCAATATAAATAAAAAGATTATTATCCGAACAAATTCTGATTATTTTGTGTTCATAGAGCTCGTGTGAAGTGGTTTCGACAATCTGACTTGATAGGGAGTTGTGAGTTGCGATAAGGACACCACCCCCACGGGAAAGACCTGTGTGAGAATGATTTCGATCATTTCTATATACTGTCCAGTTGCTGTCCAGAATTTCCTTGTTTTTGAAGGAATCATTTAGCCACGTTTCTGCAAAAACTAACACATTGAAGTGGCAGGATTTTGCGTCGACAAAAAGTTTATTTAATTTGCCGCGCATACCACCGCAATTGTGATAAAATATTTTTAATGAAGATAATCGGGGTATAACTTTTGGGGCAATCTCGTGGGAATTACTTGTGGAGCAAGCACTTGTGGGTGAAACTTGTAGGGGAAAACTGTTAGGAGCTATAATAGTTTTTGAAATTTGACCTGGTTTTCTGTAGGTGCCAAAGACGCTTCGATGTTGTATGTGAGGCAAATGCTGTCAAATCATTCTCAACCTCAGATGGAGAGATATTAAAGGTTTCGTGGTAGCGAATGAATATATTTTTAAGGTCGGTTAGGTTAGTCGGCAGACCCTCTTGTTGAATAGCTACTATGACGCTAGTTTTTGTCGATCCGTCAATACATATTGAATCTGATTTATTGTGCAGATATGCTAGGTACAGGCGTACATTTTCATATAGTCGACGGTCTCTCAAGCGAGATAGCACGAACCGCCCTTCGGTGGTAGTTTTAACGAGATTTTTGGTTAATTTAACTGTGGGTGGAAGAAGAGGATCAAGAAATACAGGGGATGCGTTTGTGAGAGTTGATGTTGTGGTAGGCATTTCAAAATTGGATGGGGTTGCTTCGTTATGGGAGGAGTTTGATACTCTTTTTGGAGTAAAAGTTGCAGCTTCTTTGTTAAGAGTACTTTTATTTACAGTATGTGACTGAGGTTTTTGAGGATTTAAAGTGTGTGAACGTATGAAGTTTGGATAACTGTTGGAGGGGGAGACTGATGGAGGGTTAGAAACGGAACTAGAGGGTGCCAGATTAAATGAAACACGCTTATTTTTCGGATACGTTAAATAAGTGGAATTTTTCGGACCCGATTTTTTTTTAATGGGAGACGGATTTGAGATTTTACTTCTAGTAGCGGGGAATGTAGGGAACATGTTTGTTTTAAATGTCCAGTTGGAATTGGGCGAGTATTTTGGAGGTGTACTGGAACGTGATTCGGAAGGGTGTCTTAGAGGATTTATTGAGTTGGGAAGCAATTTAGACTTATTACTAGTGGATTTATGATTTGTTTTTTTTAAGGTTTTTGACGAATAATTTAGATAATTATGTTTTTTAGGATTATTACTAGCTCCTTTCTGTTTACCACGCCAAAGTGACAACCTCAACTGGCCTAGCTTAACACTTCCTTCTGTGGACGTCTGGAAAAGCCACACGTACTTTGAAGGCATTTCGAACTTAAAACTGCCAGTTTTTATCATTGTGCAGTCCTTAATCGTAATGCTAAGCATACGTTTGAAGTATTCCCGAACCCAAGAAGCGTCCGCTAGATGTGGAGCACCTTTGATGAAGAAAGCAGTGTGGTTTAGTTGATTTCCTTCGTTAAGCTTCATTATTCTGCTTTTCCATTCTGAAGAAGTCCACGATGTTCCAAATTGAGTGATGAATTCTCTGGGCGCAGCAATAGGAGGAAGAGCCAATTCAGAATTCATAGTAGTTGCAGGAGGAATTGGACTTGAATCGGGTCCTGCAGTATGAAGCAAATGGGGATGTGGAGAACAATGTTGGGGTATTATGGAGGAGGTTTCCAGTGATTCATCAAGAAGTGATCGTTGATGAACAGCAGATTGAGTCGACTCTAATTGAATATTGTCTGATATGTAATCGATGTTACTCGAAGCATGTTTGAGTACATCTGTTACATCCGCAAGCTCCAGACGAGTGGCTGCCATCTCATTGCCAACTTCGGTAATTTGGTTAAGTAGGACCGGAAGAAGTGGATCAGACCGTTGCTGTATATGTGATGTTTTCGTCATTGAGCTCTGCATTAAACTATCTATATCACTACGTAGATATGTAATGCTATCACTGATTTGTTTTAAGTCTTTCGCTGTTGTTGACGTTTTGGTGTTATTTTCATTCATCGCACTTATCGAATGACCGAAATTATTCTTGATTTCATCTAAAAGTTCAATTTTAATATTTTTTAAGTGTTTTTCAATGTTTTTATTGTTCGATTCACTAAATCTTTTTAAAGATTCTAACATTGAGGTCTCTAAGTTGCATTTAAGATCCTCAATTATTTTAAAAATGTCTTGAGTTACGGTATCGAAATTTTTAAAATGATTTGACATGAATTTTTTACTTTCGGAGAACGAGGTGGCAAAAGAGTCATTTAAACATTTAATTGTGAGCATTAAATGTGAAACAGATAGTTCTTTACATTCGTCGCAGAAAAATAGAAAGTTATTCGAATATTCATTTAAATAGTTGAGGCCTCTTTTTGACAGCCCAGCGCAACTACAGTGAAACGATTTTTTGCAAAGCCCATTGCACGACATTTTGGGTGCATTTTTGTCATCGTTTTTGCAATTAATATTTGCGCAAGACATTTTTTTTTTTTTTTTTTTTTTTTTTTTTTTATGGTGTATTGAACTTTTGGCACAGTTACCGAAATTGAGTTTAGTTGCACTATGAGTTTTTTATTGTTAATATGCAATGTTTGCACTTTTCACAGAACACTAGTAAGCACTGCAGCGATTTTTTATGGTGTATTGAACTTTTGGCACAGTTACCGAAATTGAGTTTAGTTGCACTATGAGTTTTTTATTGTTAATATGCAATGTTTGCACTTTTCACAGAACACTAGTAAGCACTGCAGCGAAAGTGCTGGGTGAATAAATTTAAGGAATTAACTTGCGGAGCAACTGAAAAAAAACACGTCCGAACGGTTTGACTGCTGAAACAGTACCCTTTTACCTTTAAATATTACCTTTAAATTTACCTTTAAATATTGCAAATATAAACACAGTCCGTATTGAATGCAACTTAACCATAGGATCATATATTAACAGCACACCAGTTCATACTATTCACGAATTTCCTCTCAATGTTGCACCTGGCTATAAAATAAATGAGAAACCTCAAAATGTCATTTATTTACCTGTCAACTGTCAACAAGTAAACAACATTACATTAGAATCTTAAATCAAGACGGTGAGCTTATAAATTTTCGAGAAAAAATTTCAGTAAGACTTCCCTTTAAACCAGAATAAAAAATGATTATTTATAATAAAAGCATAATTCAGAAAGGATTTCTAGTTAGTCCTTCATCAACGCTCGACCGAGTCTATACAAAAAAGAAATTGTTGACTGCAGCTAATAAAGAATATTTAAAATCCTTGGGACTTAATCTACAATCATGAACGAGATATTAAATGTCCTTCAAAAACCAATATATGATGAGAGCATTATAAAGAGGGAATATCATAGTTACTCTCCATATTTGAGGTCCTTCAACAATAACGATGAAATTCGTATACCAATTCAAAATCAAGACCTTTTTGTCCTAACAAGTGAGAGTATGATTTACATTCATGGTTCTATAATAAAAAAGGAAGGAGGAAATGATGTGGTAACAACAGGAGTAAAATTTAAAAATAACTTTGTAACATATCTGTTTGATGAAATTCGATATGAAATTAATGGGTTTGAAGTTGATCGTACACGCAATCTTGGAATTTCATCTACCATGAAAAATTTTGCATCATCAAGTGTGGTTGAAAGTGATGCATTAAAAAACGCTGGTTGGGCTTCTGATGAAAATTTCACATTGGAAAAATCACATTTTAGTTGTTGTGTGCCGTTGAAAATGTTGCTGGGGTTTGCTGAAGATTATAATAAAATAATATTAAATTCTAAACATGAGCTTATCCTTCAACGTTCATCATCTAATGAGAGATCATTTCATCCATCAATTCATGCAACAGATCAATTAAAATTTACTATATTAGATATAGTATGGAAAATGCCTCACATACAATTATCGGACTTTGCAAAATTGGAAATGTATAAAATAATAAACAACAAAAATCCTATATTAATGCCATTTCGAAGTTGGGACTGTCATGTAAATCCAATGCTACCAAAGAGTACAAAGATTTAATGGAATGTAAAACTAGCTCCGCAAAATGAAAGACCTAGATTTCTCATCATCGGCCTATTCCTATGATATAGTAATATCTCTAATTTAAAAGTTTATCTAAACTCTGAATCATATCCCTATGATGATTTAAATAGTCGCTTTGAAATGGGACAGTATGCTGTACTATATGATATGTATGCAAAATTTCAACAAAGTTATTATATGCGGGAACCTCAACCATTGTTAGATGTCAGTACATTCAAGGCTATTGCTCCGCTAATTGTTGTTGATGTAACACACCAAAATGAGGCAGTTAAAGTTGGACCTATTGATATACGAACTAAATTTGATACCGAATCACTCAAACCAATTCCAGATAAAACATCAGCCTACTGTTTGGTAATTCACGATCGTTTAATTGAATACTCACCTCAAACAAGCGAAATTAGGAGAATAATTTAAATATTTTATCAATTAAATTTTTCTAAACACAAATAAAGAATTTATAAACGATTTTGTTTTTATATATATATATACTTTTTTATTTATTTAATAGTTTTGATTAAAAAATATATTTTCTTAATTAATTCTATAGTGACCCCATGCAAGGGTGTCAACACCATTTTCTTTAATAAATCGCTTGTCATCTAAATAACTTAACACTATTTTATGAATTTCTTGAGTATATATAATATGTATCTTAGATCTAAAAGTAAACATTTTATCATAATAAATTTTCTTATCAAATAAACATTTTTTATAATCATTAATACTAAGATTCATTAATGCTGATTTTTTTACACCTTTTGCTTTTTTAATATCATTGTCACCCTCAACACTTATAGAATACATTTTAGATCTTAGTCCAATGAATTCCCTCATTATCTTCCCATTATTTTCATCTTTCATTAAACCTAATACCTTTTTATTTTTTTGTTCTATACCATATGGATTGTTAGGCTTATAGTCAGATGTATCAAATTTCAAATTAATATCGGGTATTATATCTTTATAAAAATCTTCGGTATTAATTGAATATATGAATGAATCCGTATCCATATAGCACAAACTCAAGTTTTCATTATATTTTGGGATCATATAATTATAATGAAAATCATACATTTTTTCTTTAGACTTTTCAAGAACTGCAAATCCTACAGAAATAGGTTTATTAAATTCGATATGTACTCTATCCAGTTGGATAGCTACCATATTATCGGTAAACCTTGTAGAGCTATGAAAATTCGGTTTTGCTATAAGACTTCTAGCTCCCAATCTTTTTCCAACACTTTCCCACTGGCATACAATTTTTACATCTTTCCTTTTCTCTACATTTTCCATGGTTTTACCATGGACAGCATTGTTTAGTAATTTAAAAAAGTTTTTTTCAAAGTAATTTTTAGCGTTTGTTCTATGAAAAGTATTTAGATCTATGTATTTCTTGAGCCAGGGAGATTGTTTAAATTTTAAAATTCTATGTACTTGTTTAAGCTTTAAGCCATTTCTTAAACATTGTTGTAAGTTAGTATAATGTATGATATAATTTGATTTATTATATAAATCAATAATAAGCTTTTGATGTTTCCCCGTAGGACTTTTTTTGTTTTCAGCGCAAAACGGTAAATCATTATGTCAGTTATGTTGCTCAAAAGGAATCTCTAAGTCTACTTCTAAAATAAAACCTTCGTCAGAATCATCTTTACATTCATTTAAATTAAACGAATCAATATTTTCAACCCATTCAAACTTTCCTTCTGGTAAATACTGAGACATAGCCCATCCATATAAATTATTAGCGTCTAGATACATGAGATAATTTGAAGGCTTCCCACTATCGAAATCAGTCATATATTTGTTGTTTGCTTTAACATGGCGTTTTGAACACTGAACTATGCCTCCTCTTATCCCGTTTTGAATGAATTTAATCATATCAATGTCAGTTAATAGATCCAACTCAATTTTAGTATATTTTAGCATTGAACTCCAAGATAGCCCAGGTGCTGTATAATACTGACAAGGATCTAAATTGTAAATAGATTTACATACTTTTCTGAAATTTTCAAATACATCAGTTAACAATAAAACATCTGTCTTGAGATATAGTTCCAAGTAGTCTTTGAAATTAGAACAATTAAAAGATGTCCACACTTTTTGAGCATGTTCATAATCAACAACACTACATTCTTGATTCGTTAATTTATTAAAAAACTTATCTCTTGAAGGTAGATATTCCTCTTGAAGTCGATTAATGGAATTAAAATAATCGTATGGAAATACTCCCTTTCTCTTCATAAGATTAAATTCGTTTTCATCGATAAACTCAGACCTTAGAACATAAAAATCTGAAATCGATAAATTTTTAGCTAAACTCTCTGAACTTGAAGCCATAAATCTAAATGAATCTAAAAACCTAAGTTCAACGCTATCACCGTCATCAAAATGAATATGTTTAGAAACTGATACATATATTTCTTTGTTAATTGGTACTACGTTTATTCTTCCGGGAATCGTTGAAAGTTCTTTAATGAATAAATGGCAATCATATGAAGAAAGATTGTGGAAAAATATAGGAATGAATTTTGAAATTTTAAAGTTTAGATTACAATCATTATGAGCTGGACCTCGATATTTTCCCGTTAAATGACAATGATCTGCTACTCTATCAACTCCCAACGGTTTTTCACATATATGGCAATTACTACTATTATTTTGAATATTTAATTCTACTGGGGTGAGGAAATTCATTGGAATAACTTTATTAAGATAATTACTATAAATATCTCTAGCATCGGCAACTAAAGAAGCAATAAATTTTTGAGGGGCATCTTCACCTCTATATAATCTAAACTTATCTAAAGAATTATTAAAACTACACTTAATATAATAACTAAATGCACACGGCTTATGTGTTTGTATAGTTTTTACAGATCCTGATTTCTGAATATTTTCCGGTGTTAGGAAACACTCGAAATCTGCATATATTACAAACGGTATATCTAACTTATGTTTAAAATTTTGAAAATAAATTTTTCTTTTTTCTGCATCCGGCACTTTGGTAACAATTCTGCTACATTCCTTGCGATGACGTTGCAACTTGTAGTCGGAATCAAAAAACTGCAAGCAGACATTACATAAATGCATTCCGTGTCCATATCCTGTTAGTTCACTGCGTAAAAGTCTGAAAATAAAATAAAACAAATAAATTTTAAGATTCTTTAAATATTATAAATGTATATAGCAAGTAAGCAAGTAATAAAAAAAAAAAAATTTATAAATATGATATTTACCTTGAAATATTTTTAATCCAGATGTAATGAAATTTTTCTCCTTCCTGTAGCAAAAGTAGGTTAAGATGAGTGGTTTTCTCCTCCTTTGTATAGTAATTAGGTCCCACGATACTTTTTAGATCTTCATTGTATCCAAAAACATTAATACTTATTTCGGGATTGTTTTCCTCGAATATTTTTATATCTTTCACTTTCATTGGAAAGACAAGACTTTCAAAATTTAGAGTGATGTTGTTGTCTAGAGTTATTACAACTGCGGCTATATCTGTGATGTTATAACTGGAACATCTATGTGAATGATCATTGATAGGATTTAGCGCTGAGATTACTGCCCATTTAAAGCAGTATTCGTCATTGTTTTGCACATTTATACAAGCTTTTTTATCTCCCAGTATTTTTGGTAATTTAATGTATTGTGAACCTTTAATTGGTTTGTATTGATTCAAGTTTATTTCCAAATGAGAGATTCTTATAAGTGTCCAACCACTATCACGTTCTTGAAACTCTGACATCTTTGTAATTAAATTATGGCATTTTGTAACATAAATCTCATACAAATTTGTAGCCTGTTGCACCATGATCATTTTAGTTTGATGTGATTTGAGATCTATTGTTGCCTCATCTTCACTCATTTTGATGTATTCGCAAAACAATTCCATATTAAATTTAAAGTTGGTGTGTTTTTCCAACATTTCTTCAAGTGTTTTTAAAACTATATCTCTGATGTTTGCTAAAAACTCTTCGGGAATCAATAAACCCTCCTTATGATTTTTAATCATAAATGATTCTATCCGCTCATTAAATATTGAGGTGATTCTTGTTACGTTCTCGTTAACTATTTCACCACTATTTCTCTTATGTTCGTTTGTCCTGATGTGATAAGCCCAATTCTTAGTTATTATCTCTTTCTTGCACTTGTTGCAATATAGATACGGAATTGTTTTCTCCACAATAGCCCGAAGACTTGGAACCCCATTTGATGATGATAATGGAGATGATGTTGATGCTGTTGCTTTTGAGGTTGATGCAGCATGTTGATTTCTCTGATGTTTTTTCGGAATTTCTGCTGAAAGTGGAATCACATTCACTGCATTCAAATTGATCCATTTTTAATTTTTTATTTAATGACTGTGTTTGTAAAATTACAACCTTTTTATTATTCACTTTATTGATTGTTTATTGATTTCGGATTGTTTTAAATCACTTTTTATTGTATTTTACACTAATTGTTTTTATATTTAGATACTGAATGTGTATTGATCGTTTTTTAACAATTCACTTGTATCTCTTTTTAATAATAATTAACTTTAAGCGCACTTGTAGTCGATAGAAAGAACCTTTAACAACTGAAGATTAAATTAATTTTGTTTGACATATCAACCTTAAATTCTTATCTTTTATTTTTTTTTTTGCTCTTGCACTTGCACTTGACCGCAAAAATTGTTTCTTTATTTTAGAAGTAACATAGAAACATGTTTGAACTTCTACATTGCTGCCTTATCTTGAACTTGCGGTTTTTTGAGTGCGCTTACTATGAAGCTTGGCTCTTATCACTTTAACCTTAAAATTAATATTGAAATTGAAATTAAATAAAATTAAAATCCGTATCGGGATGGGGATGGGTGACGTAATCGGCATACAATGACATTAGCCGACTTCTAAATTGTTCTCGACGTTTCTGCATCTCGAAGCTTCTAGAAACTTCTTGCCTCTCCATGGTTGCGGTGTGTTTCGTTTACTTAAAATAATATACAGCGGCGGAGAAGTTGCTGGGTATAAGCGACTTGGCCGATGATTATTAAGCGGGGGCTTGTTACCTCGATGTCCCCCAGCTGACGAATAGATATTTATATATACGCCTATGTTTCAAATGGTTGTCATCTAATACACAAACTACTTATACAAATCTAATACATGCACCTTATACTTGGCACCATTATGATAAATTTATAAACATTTCTTTAACCCTTCAACCTTCTCCGTACCTAAATTGCTTCAACCCATATTAATATATATATTTTCATAATGCAAGTCATACCATTTAAGCTAAGCTCGTCACTCAGAATTTGAGTCATTGCTATTAGGTATTCGAGGGTTAAGAAAAAAAAAAACGAAACATGCAAACACTGATAAGAACTCGCTTGACTACCACTACCGATAATGAAGTAAATAAAATTATAATCAACGCTTAAAAGCAAAAACATACACCAAACTTGCCAATTTAAAAGTTTAAAGCAAAGACATACTCCAAACTTGTCAATTTTAAAAGTTTAAAGCAAAGACATTCACCAAACTTGCCAACTTAAAAGATTATAGCAAAGACATACCCCAAACTTGCCAATTTTAAAAGTTTAAAGCAAAGACATACACCATAATAGCTTTTAGCAAAGACATACACCTTTGCACATTTTATCAAAAAGCGCTCACAAGATGGCGCTGGGGTGCGGGCGTGACGTCATCGGCTTGCGCCTCCGCGCCTCCTGGCCCAGAATCGCTATATCGTATCTACTTTGATGCAATGTAGGCAATGGTGCGATGGTAACACGTTCAACTTGCAGCCGGACAGCGAGCATTAGTACCGACACAAGTTTTTTTCAACAATTTTTTTCTTTTAAATATTTATAAATAAAAATATAATTAACAAAAAAAAAAAAAAAAACAGCAAGATCTGAAGTATGTGCTATGAGGTTGAGCCTATGCACTACTTAAGTCATAAAATGAAAATATTAAATCCTATTGATAACCAACTGTGTCACAAAAGTAAAATTTTTCGTGAAAAAAAAGCGATCTACCATATTTCTGTACGTTAATATTAAACTTTTCAGTAACTGTCCATAAACAAAAGGGACAATTGATATTCAAATGATATCGCCGTGTTAAAAATACTAGTTGGCTTTATAAAAAAAATACAGTTTTTGAACTACTACTGGTATGACGGCAGACTGCTTTTTAACCATTTGGTTGCATTGAAGGAAGGAATGTTAATAAAATAAATTATCAATCTTCCCAAAAATTTAATTTTTGGTTCACTTCTACCGTGCGTTGCGGCTTCACACATATTGTGTCTTGAAAAGCTGTCAAAGATGTTTCTTGTTGTTATTGATACTGAAAAAATAATGCGAGTTGAGCTAAGCAGGGCGATGAGAAGGTGTATGTTGTTGTTGTAAATACGGTAATTTTAGATGCATGGAATCGACGACGAAGTACTGAAGGGTGGTGATGGTAGTGCTAAACAAAGTGATGTGTTAGAAGAAGCTTACCGAAAAGAAGTGTGATTTATTTATTACGAGAACTCATATATAATGAGATGACAACAACAACGACCGCTTGGCGAAACGAGTTTTTTTTTTAAGGCTGACATACCCTCAACGAAAAATAATAATTATAACTTATAAAAATTGTGAGAGTGTTTTAAATCTCAATCGCAGTGGTTATATAAGCAAAAAAAGAAACACCACTCATTCCCAACACCATTGTACTGGCACTACTGAGTAATACTTCTGCTATTTCGTCGTTTACACCGTTATAATTTCTCATCACCTCCGTCTATTCGTCTCTGCGACGGTACCAGTCTTGCACATTTAGCGGTTTTCCCGCTAGATCTGGCCGCTAGCGGCAAAAATTAAAAAAAACCTTCAAGTGTCTTTTTGGCGACATTTAAATTTTTTGGCGGCTTTTAGCGGGTTTTGCAAGCAGAACAAAATACAAATTAGTTTAAATTCCAGTATTCTAGCATCCTTTTACCCTTAAGAAACTATTTGCTTGCCTTTCCGCAAAATACAGTTTGCAACCCTGATTGCAACCTTATGTTTTAATTATACATTTTTCAATTATAAGTCCGATTTTCAATTTTGATAAATCATTTTAAAATGAAATATGAACTGCATTCCAGTTTTTAGAAAATTTGAGCTTAATAAAATGTAATTGGGGTTTTTTGTTTTTGGGAAAACAACACTATTTTCCCATATAAATCAAATTTTCAATATATGTATCGTCGTTGGGTGTACAATAACGCGTACCCGCCACTTGCACATACCCACACACGGTGATAGTAAAATTCTGCAGGAGTGCAGAAAAACTGACTTCTTTTAAACTATTGAATAGAATTTCAACTAAACTAAAAACATTTATTAAAATTAGATACTTTCTTTGTTCTTAAAGATCTTGTAATTTTAGATGCATACTTATTTGGTGAAAAGTAAGCACTTTTTTCGAAGACTACTTTTTACTACTCAAGGTCAAACACAATAAAATCTTAGGCTTCTAACAAAAATCTTCATGTCGTCATAGTTCAATATCAGAAAAAAGGGGGGAACCAAGGTCAACTGTGAAAATAGAAGAACAACAACTAACCTCAACATGCCAAAGTAGTAAATAGCTTTGACCTATCTTCGAAAAAAAAGAGCAAACTTTTTACCAAATAAGTATGCATCTTAAATTAGAAGAACTTTAAGCTGCTTAATATAATTTGTATTCGAACAATGTAATTCAAAGTAATTTCGTAACATTGACGAAACAAATAAATATAAACAGCTTAGTGGATCACTGCAATCATACAAGGCTACTGATGAGTTAGTGTAGCGGCCAACGAAACTAGACAGACTGTTTCAGTCTGCTGCGTGATTACTACTCTATATAAGGGTATTATTGTTGTTGTTGTTGGTTGTTTTCTTCGGAAAGCAACAAAGACATTGAGCACGAAAATATAACTCTTCTATACTATTATATAAAAGGAGACACAAATGAAGTAGATTGCTACCTGGTCTCACCCGAGCTGGAGAAGACCCAAAAGTTGAAAAATATTACAAACAAAAAGTTATAATTCTAAAGCCCTCTAAGAGCCGAAAAAATGTCGCGCATTAATGAGACTCCATTATGTTTGGGAGTCATCACTTACCTTTCAAAAATTTTAAGTTTAGAAGTTTTCGTGTATTCCAAGGAGACCACAGGGCCTAAAACAGGGTAGGCAAATATATTTGCCTCTTCGCGACGAGGGAGCAAAACTTATAAAAAAAACAAAGTACAAAAATGCCGTTAGTTTGTTCGTCATGTGTTTGCTTTTGCATGATTTGTTTTCTATTTCCCTGTGCATCTATATTTATGTTTAGTCTTTGTTGAAATTGAGTGAAAGCAGACGTATTGATTGAAAGTGATTTTTTATAGTTTGTGCGATATTCTTGATAAACAGCATCTTTGTGCAGTGTTTTTTCCATATTCGTTTCTAAAACAAATTTTTATGAAAATGAGTGCATCAACGCGTGATCGTTTGTTTTTTCTTCGAACGGACGAAATCGAGCAGATTTTGCTTTGCGACACCAGTGACAACGAAGATGATGGTGTCACAAACTTGGATGAAGAAGACATCGCATTTCTTGAAAATGACGCTTTAGAAAATGAAGGCGAAGACAATATAGAAGTCATCATTGAGGACGCAAATGATGCAGCTCCTGCACCTAAAAAACTGAGATCACACCGGACGCAAATCCCAACGCCAGTAAGCCCAGTTCCATCGACATCAAATCTAGCACTGGATCCACAAATTCCAGTGTTGTCCATACCAAATGAAATGGTGTTCCGATTTAGAGAGATATTGGCTTATAAAAAACCAACTTTCACAGGGTATCAAGAGGAATGTGAATATGAATACTCTCGGGTTGTAAAAGCAAATGTGCATATAAATGAAGAAATGCCGTTAGCATACGATGTGTTCAACACTGTTAGTAATTTTGAGGGTAAGTTATCATTAGCCAAAATGCATAGCTACTTGTTTGTCAGTTCATTTATTTTTTGTTCCAGAATTGTGCATCATGATAGTTGAACAGCATTTTCACTATTACGGTGACTGAGTTCAAGGCCTATATGGGTTTGATTATACGTATGACCCTTGTCAAATTGCCCAACATTCGTCTGTACTGGTCTACAGATAACACTTTCCGCCAAGCCCAAGTAGCTGATGTCATGACCCGGAATCGATTTGAAGAAATAACTTCCAATCTTCACTTTTCCGCCAACGAACAGGATGATAAAACCGATCGCGCTTACAAAATCAGGCCAATTATAAACCATTTAAACAAAGCTATGCCGGAAGCGTACACGTACTCAAAGAAACTATCAATTGATGAACACATGGTGAAGTTCAAAGGTCATAATGCTATGAAGCAGTACATGAAGGATAAGCCTGTTTCGTGGGGCTTCAAACTTTGGTGCTTGTGTGAATCGGAAACTGGCTACTTATACAATGTTGACATTTACACAGGTAAAAAGCAATTCGTGGAACACGGCCTTGGTGAGTCTGTTGTTTTGCAGCTATGTGCACCCCTGGCAAAAAAAGGCATTGAAGTTTATTTCGACAACTTCTTCACTAGTCTAAACCTTATGCACATTCTCCAGGAAAACGTAATAATGGCCTGCGGCACAATTCGGAGCAATAGAAAGCATATGCCAAAGAATTTTCCGGCGGATAAAATAATGAAGCGGGGCGACATAAGCTAC
This sequence comes from Coremacera marginata, assembly GCA_914767935.1. NCBI lineage: Eukaryota > Metazoa > Arthropoda > Insecta > Diptera > Sciomyzidae > Coremacera > Coremacera marginata. The sequence continues at coordinate 104,524,026 of OU612043.1, forward strand.
TTTACATCTGACAGCATTTCTGTAGTTAAATGGATGGATAATCGTGGCGTATATCTGGCATCAAATTTTATTGACCCAACTGCTGTGTTTCAAGTAAAGCGGATAAGCGTGTTTTTGGACAAGCTGGAAAAGTTGATGTCAACTGCCCTTTGGTTATCCAACACTACAACAAGGGAATGGGTGGAGTTGACCTTATGGACCAGAAGAAGGTTTATTATGAGTACGATCGTAGAAGCAAATGGCGTTTCTATATTCGTCTGTTCATCGATCTCTTCGAAATATGCATCCATAATAGCTATATAGTCTACAACAAGCTAATACTACCCAGCAGCTTTTCGATAAACATAACATCTATTGAATATAGGGCAGCTTTGGCCAAGGAACTAATCAGTGACTTCACGTCAAGAACGCGAGCATTTCCAGAAGTTTCCAGAATTGGAAACCACAAGTTAGTCAAGCCCCGATCTCTCCACAAAATGGAAAAGCGCAACCAATGGAAACGGTGTTCGAATTGTACAGCGAAGGGCAAATATAGCCGAACCAATGTATTTTGTGTCCAATGCAACTTGTTCCTTTGCTTCACTACATCCCGCGACTGCTTTGGAATTTACCATACACAACATTAATTAATAGTTTTTCTTGTAAACTTTTTAAATATAACATATACTTATGCATAAAAATCTTCATTGTACATTTATTTTTTTTGGGATAAAATTTTCCGTCGTTGACCACAGGCAACTATACTTGCCGTCAAAAATTGGAGACAAGGGGGAGATTTAGGGATCCAATTTTTTGTGAAGCAACTACCAATAGGCCATAGAAAAAAAAAATAGAAAAAAAATTAAAATCGCTTCGACCAAAAATGTCTGGTTAACAGGTTGTGCGCAAAGCTATCAAGATACAAAAATTTATTATTTATTTTTCGGAGCGAGACAATAGCTTTTTTAAAGCTCTTTTTGAGCAAGATTAGAAAAAGTCAACAAAGTTCATAAAAATAGAGGCAGCAACATGAACTGTGTGCGTTACCAATGTTGCCACATTTTTTAATGCAAAAATACCACATTTATAAAACCAGCGAAAAATGTAAGCTACACCAATTTTTAAGTTTTAACGAAATTATAATTAATTAAATTATTTTACATTGACGTAGTTATTTTAATTTAATTAATACCTGTGCTGCTTTATGGTAGCTCTGGGCCGCTCTGGGCCGCTCTGGGGGTGTTCGAGAGAAAAATTCTTCGCAAAATCTTCGGTCCTGTTCGAGTCGGCGATGACTATCGCATCCGAATGAACCACGAGCTGTATGAGCTCTACGATGACATTGACGTAGTTCGGCGTATAACTGTGCAGCGACTACGCTGGCTGGGTCATGTCCATCGTATGGACGACGAAGCTCCAGCGAAAAAGGTGCTCGAGGCGAGGGTCGCTGGTCAACGACGACGAGGGAGACCATGCCTCCGATGGATGGACCACGCTGAGGAAGCCCTAACCGCACTTGGTGTATCCGATTGGAGAAGGCGCGTGCAAAGCAGAGGCGCCTGGCGAGAGCTGATGAGGTCGGCCGAAACCCGGACACGGGTTGTTACGACCACCAAAGTAAGTAAGTAAGTAAATTAAAATAATTAATTTTAAAATAATTGAGCTTTGGTTTTAAATTCAGCTATTTTTAGTGCTTATTGCCAGTCTTGCACGAACGTTCGTTCGTAGAAAAAAATAAAATAAATATTTTGTTCGTTCGTTTGTTCGTGGAAAATGGATGTTCGTTCGTTCGTTCGTAGAAAATTTATGTTGGTTATCAGAAAATAGATGTTCGTTCGTTTGTTCGTTGAAAATAGATGTTCGTTCGTTCGTTCGTAGAAAATATATGTTCGTTCTTCGTTCGTAGAAAATATATGTTCCTTTCTTCGTTCGTAGAAAATAGATGTTTGTTCGTTCGTTCGTTCGTAGAAAATACATGTTTGTTTGTAGAAAATAGATGTTCCAGGAGTAGAATCACAAATAACAAGGTCTGTGCGAGTTGCTACGAGTTTGAGTCGAGTGGAGTAATGCAACTCGACTCGATTTTCGATTCGAGTAATTCGGTTTTTCGAATGGTATGGGGACCCAAAGAAGGGTGGCAGATAGGGGTAGGTGTGTTCAGAAGAAATGTTGAGGGGCAAAAAAAATAGGACCAGCTCATATATTTGACGCCTGTAGGAGTCCTGGTACGGCCCACATAAACTATTTTCGACAGTTTTTGTGTTCTCTGTATGGGGTCCCAAAGAAGGGTTGTAGAAAGGGGGTAGATGTGTTTGGAAGAAATGCTTAAAGGCAAGAAATAGAACCTATTAATTTATTTTACCCCTCTAGGAGTCCAGGTAGGGCTGATATAAACTATTTTCGACAGTTTTTGTGTTTTTTGTATGGTGACCCAAAGGAGGGTGGCAGATTTAAGGTTGGTGTGTTCGGAAGAAATGTTAAGGGGTAAAAACTAATAGGACCAGCTCATTTATTTTACCCCTCTAGGAGCTTAGCTACGGCCGATATAAGCTATTTTAGACAGTTTTTGCAGTTTTTGTGTTTTCGCACTACTCGCACAGGCCTACAAAAAAACTTCTAAATCTGTTCGACTTATAACAATTAATTTGCGCATTAGGCCACGTGCATAGTGAAGCATATAAGCACCATACGTATATTTTGTTTGTTCGTTCGTTCGTAGATAATAGATGTTCGTTCGTTCGTTCGCAGAAAACAGATGTTCGTTTGTTCGTTCGCAGAAAATAGATGTTCGTTTATTCGCTCACCGGAAATAGATGTTCGTTCGCAGAAAATACATGTTCGTTCGTTCGTCCGTTGAAAATAGAGGTTAGTTCGTGGGAAAATAGTTGTTCGTTCGTAGGAAATAGTTGTTCCTTCCTTCGTTCGTAGAAAATCGAAATTAAAATTTTGTTCGTTCGTTCGTTCGCAGAATTTTTTCAATGAACAAATAAAAATATTACGTTCGTGCAATGCTCTGGGCACAGCTATACACCAATAAAAAAAAACGGAGACACCAAAACACCAAATTCTTGATCAGCATTCCCATCAAATCGGGATTGTGCATGTAGGATTGTAACGAAATTTGCACATTTCCAGACTAATTTGCTATGAACGCATTTAATATGAGGAAATAAGCGTTTTTTTACATTTTCATTGCTTATTGCTTGGCTTCAGAAGTCATATATCAATCCGATCTGGTAATTGTGCATAGAAAGTGTCACTGCTGGTAACCATTTTTTTTAAAATTGGGTGAGAAAGAGAAACCTACAGTCTTAAAGCGACACTGCTATCTGTCTTTATGTCTTCGCTGTTAGTTCATCTCCATTAGTGATTGGTTTTTATTTTAAAATAATATTCTGAAAAGATTAAGTTGTTGCAAAAATCCCCGTACATTTTTAAATGAAGACATTTTTTTTTAACAAGTACAGTGGTCCCAGGTTCATTGCGCCCCGTTTTATTGTGTTCCCCGCTTAACTGAGCTGAACAGTAAGAAAACTTAGTATTATTAATATACTATATATTCTCGTAATTGAGTTCCCCGGCTAAATGTGTTGAAAATCAAGCATTTTATCTGACGCAAATAACCGGGGAAAGGTGTAGTAGCCTCCATTAAATAAGAAAATCCAGCAGTCTAACGGAAAGGTTGAATTCAATAAAGTTGGCCTATGTCAGCTAAGATAAATCGCATTAACAAGTTGAGGCTAACGAATTCATGGAATTTTCGATTTTATTGAAACTAAATATTTTTGCAAATTATTATATAATTTTTACAAATTATAATAAATCTGGGACAAATAATAAGAAAGCAAATTATTTGTAGGATAAAGAGGATAAACTTATCAAGGTAAATTTACGGCAAGGTGCCGTACGGCAATTACAGTTTGCTGTATCGTCTGAATCCCCCTATTTGCATCGAGGCGAGTTAAAATTGCTTTTACAAATATAAGCTTTCAAATTCGCCGCATTACTTAAGTTTCTCCGAAAGTTTTGCCGCCACTGTTTTTTTTTTAAATTCAGAGATAGGCGTCTGCGTAGCACAACTAGAAGCAGAAACAGGAAAAATTGTCAACGAGCTGACAATGCCACATAGCTGTCTGACCAGAATCATGTCGTTGTAGTGTAGTGTAGTGTTGTAGTGTAAAGTAATACACAGGATTTAGCCAGAACTCATTTATATACGCTAAAATTTACTAAATCTTAAAATCAAAATTTAGGGAGAGGAGGGCACCTTTGAACACTTTTTGCTTTCAAGCCTCATAAAAATGTATGTTTTTGATTTTTTACATAATTTAACTACATATGAGTTAAATAAATATGAGGAAATAAACTACAGTTTAAGCCTACAAATACCTTATTTTAGATTCGATTTCAATTTTTTTTTTTTTATTTTGTAATGGATTAAGTCATTGTGTTCAAATGTGCCCCCCATAAGGGGCATTTTTGAACGGCAGTTGTATCTTATAGCGTTTATGTTCAAATAATACCATAAGCAATTCTATTTTTTTATATATAATGAATTCGATTTATTTATTAAGAAAAACCATAAACATTACCATTAAAACGTAAAAAAACTACAGTTCACAAATAAGTTTAATATTATTAAGGCATAAACATAAACTTAAAAACATGAAAACGAAACTTCAGCTCAAAAATAACTTGTATAATTATTAAGGTCGAAATAAGTACCAAACTTAAATAGAAAAAAAATAGTTATAGATAGGAACAAAAATTCACAAATATAAATCCTATTCATTAATAAAATTAAATGAGTTGTCTCATTAACCCATTTTAAATTTAGAGAAATTGAAGTCAAAATTCATCATCGCAGCTGTTATTGATGTTCCAGGTTGGTTTACTGGTGGTGGAAGCTTAGCCTTTATTTCTACGCCATTTATAGACCACTTGTCTTCTATATCAGGATAAAAAAGTTTGAAAGAAATTGGCTTTCTCTTAAAAAAGCTGACTTTATAGTTGTTGCCATATTTTTCAGTTATTTTGCCAACAAATCCCAATTTTGTTTAATATTTTTTATTGGAGCATTCCACTAATATCTCCTGTATTTAATTGGTCAAATCGATGTTTTCTTCTTCATGGCACTCTACAGCAATCCGATCTTCGGATGACTCATCAGCAAAGTTGAAATCGAGATCTGTATCATCATCCACTGAAAACAAGCTTTCAGTAGAGTCCGAACTAGAATCCTCAGTTTTTTTTAACTTTTATTGGACGTTTTGCATTTTTATCTATCTTGATACGTTTATTGAAAGAGCTTATGACTTGTTTCTTAACATGCTTTGGAATTCTCTGTTTAATTTTTTTCTGGTGTTTCTGTTAAAATTCTTGATTTTTCTTTTTTTCTTCCTCGATTAGATTGTTGTCTTGGAGCAGCTTTTGGAAAAGGCCTTGCGATTTCCGAATACCGAAAGTATTGGCAACACCTCTTAGAGTCATTGTTTTGTTTAAAACTGCGGTGATAGCACTCTTCGCGTCATCTTTACTGAATCTCGCATTCTTTTTCTTCTTATATGTACGTACCATTGTGGTAACCTGAAAATAATTTAACAGTTTATGCAAATACATAATTAAAAATAATGTATATATTGTTACGTTTTTACCTTTGAATCTTATACAGTTGATTTAGAACAGTTGATTTAGTTGATTTATTTACAGATTAACTGTTTATTTATTCTTATACAGTTCATTCAGAATAAACAAAATCAGCCAAGTGTCACGGATTTTATACCTAATTACCATGAGTCTCGACTATTCTACTACATACTACTAAATTCTAGTTCACCCATCTGTTGACAGGGGAATGAAACTTTCTTGTAGCATTGACACCAACCTTTAGGTATATTTTTAGGCGCTGTCATTTTCAACAATATATAAATTGCTTAGAAATACACGTTCAAATGCAGCTACATCTGCGAAAATAGAAAACAATTTTTGGTGAACATGCTCAAAGGTGCCCCATTCTTTTGGTTCAAACCTGCCCCGGCCTGCCATTTCACGGAAAATTTAGAATAAATATTTCCTTTTTACATAATTATCAGTGAACTTACCCTAATTTAGTTTAAGATGAATGTTTGACTACAATAAATTTTTTTCACGAAAGAAAACGATCACTGAACACTCTTTGCACTCTTACAAAAAAAATATAAAAAAATATACATGGGCTCAGCAAAAACATGTTCACCCAACTCCATTCGGTCGGCGACTGAAAAGACCAGCGAAAGATGTTGACGTTGCTAGACAACAGTGTTGCCATGTGAAAAATTTGGTTAAGGATCGGAAAAAATTGAGATTTTATTAGCACTGTTCAAAGGTGCCCCTTGTTTAAAGGTGCCCCCTTCTCCCAACTGACAATCAGTCGATATTGCTCCTTTTCTCACATCAGAAATAAAAATAATTAAGAATTTCTAAAATGAATTACAGAAACATTTGACGAACTATGAACTAAATTATGTGTCATCTTGGTAAAGATATCTTCTTTACTTTCCACGTAAAAAAAAAAACGAAATGGCCATTTCAGCCCTTGAAAGGACTTTGACCGAGCTTCTTATGATCATTGTATTGTAAAATGTTTGAACACAAGTGATCGAGAACTGGACCTACCAGCTTTATGCCGACTCCGAACGGCTTATGTTCTCAAGAAGCTTTTCATGGCATTTTTTTACTCTCTGAGGTTTGCCATTGCCTGCAGAGAGGTGACGGCCAAACAGAAAAATTAATTCAATAGAAAAAACTTTCTGTACCTAATGGTGGTGGTGGTGGTAATGAGGTGGTGGTGTAGCTGTATATTGTAAGTCAAATCTTAATGTGAAATTTGTCAACAAGAGTAATGATGTCTGCGAATTTCTGAATGTTGAAATTTTTGATAATAATGTTAAAATCCTAGTATCGTGTGTATATAGTCCTCACCGCTGTCTTAGTCTTGAAACATATTTCAATGATTTATCTAATAAAATAACTGATTATGATTTCTTGTTTGTTTGTGGTGATTTTAATGTAAATCTGTTATGTAATGACTCTGCTGCTGATAGTTTTTATTACCAGTCCTCTTTGTGTGGACTAGATATTGTTAATAATTGCATTCCCACTCGATATATGCATAACTGTCAACCTAGTTTACTCGATGTTTGCTTAGTGTCGGATATTTCTCTGCTCCTTAAATTTGACCAAATAACTTTTTTGTCAGATCATGATTTGCTTTTCTGTTCCCTAAATATTAGCTTTGGTAGAAATGTTCCTTTTAGTTTTTCCTATTATGACTTTAAGTCTATTAACCTTGCTGCCTTATTTGAAGACTTATCTGATGTGAGATGAAACGACTGTTGGTTATATAACTCAGTTGATGATAAACTGAAGACAATCTTGGATAAACTACGTTTGTTGTTTGCTCGCCATGTTCCTTTACGTTCTGTGTTAGTCTCGAATAATTGTTGTCCTTGGTTCACAAATCGTATTCAAGTAGCAATTAGGATTAGAAATAAACTCCACTCGAAATGGAAAGTGTGCCCCTCTAGTGACAACTGGGATAAATTTAGAATAGCTCGCAATGGTGCTAATACTCTCATTAAACATTCCAAAAGAAACTTTTTTTTCTCGAAACTAAACCCAAACCAAAGTTCAAAGCAGTTATGGGAAAACATAAAGCGATACAGAGTTTTTAGCAAAAATTCAACTGAATGCGGCTTAAAACCAGAAGACCTAAATAACTTTTTTTTGGCAAGTGGAGGCCCTAGTAGTTCAAATGATATAAACAGTGCTGAATTACCTGTGCTGAATAGAAACTTTCGGTTTGCTGCGTTTGAGTTTACTTCTGTTAGTGAAGACTATGTGGCCAAATGCTTAATGAGAATAAGTTCTAATGCTGTCGGAGTTGATGGTTTGCCCATCAGATTTATCAAGTTAGTGTTACCTTTTATTCTGTCTTCGTTAGCCCATGTTATAAACCATTGCCTTACTAGTTCCCAGTTTCCTGAAGCATGGAAGACGGCCATTGTTTTGCCTGTAGCAAAATCAGCTTCTGCTTATGAACCCAACGACTACAGACCTATAAGTATTCTACCTGCAATGGGCAAGGTCCTCGAACGCATCATGGCTAACCAAATCATTGAATATCTTGGTATGAATAAGCTATTATCTCCTTTTCAGTCTGGTTTTAGGGCTGGTCATAGTTGTAATACGGCCATTGTTAAAATTCTTGAAGATGTTAGAATCCCTTATGACCAAAACTTTTTGACGTTATTTTTATGTCTTTTTGACTTTTCTAAAGCGTTTGATTCCGTCAACCATATGCTCCTATGCTATAAGCTAAAAAATCTTTTCAAGTTTAGTTCTCCTGCAGTTAACTTGGTTTCAAGCTACCCTGAAGGAAGAATGCAACAGGTAAAAATTGGTAATGCCTATTCATCTCTTAAAGCAGTTAAAAGTGGAGTGCCTCAAGGATCAATTTTGGGTCCACTCCTATTCTCTGTATTCATTAACGATGTCTTTTCTGTCTGCAAATATGCAAATGCACATGCCTATGCTGATGACATCCAACTATATATCTCAAGGCCTACTGGACTTCTAGAAGACTTAGCCTATAGGATGAACTCTGATTTGACCTTGGTGAATAACTGGGCTGTTGCGAACTTGCTTACCATAAACCCCCTTAAAACTAAAGTTCTGCCGATTGCAAGAAGTGATTCCTGGTTCATTGATATACCTCCGTTTTTTATTGGTGATAAGCAGCTTGATGTTGTCCATAAAGCTAAGAACTTAGGTTTTATAATCAACTCAAAATTAACTTGTACTGATCATATCAACGCCACAAAAGGTAAAATATATGGCACTCTACGTTACTTACGAGCTTCCCAAAACTTTACGCCTATCGAGACTCGACGCAGATTAGTTGAGCAATTAATTGTGCCGCAAATAACATATTCTGAAATTGTATATAGTCAGCTTGACTCGCAATCACATCATAAACTTTTGGTAGCTTTCAATAGTGCGGCTAGATATGTATATGGCATTAATCGATTTGACCATATTTCACATAGAAGTAAAGAAATTCTGGGGTGTGGAATAACTGAATATTTAAAAATTCGCAACATTATATTTCTGCATTCAATTTTGTATACTCAAAAGCCTGAGTACCTTTTTGTACATCTTCAGTTTCTTCAGTCCCAGCGGTCAACTAGCTTAATTGTTCCTAGATTTAACTATCTGAACAGCAGTAGGTTATTTTTCATCAGCGCCATTAGAATGTGGAATGCATTACCGAGCTACTTAAAAAGGATAACTTCACGAGCCACCTTTAAACATGCCATATTTGAATATTATAGCACACTAAATCAATAATCTTTTCCTCCTCTCTAATCTAACTCCTTACTTTTTAATATATCTATGACTCTGAGTCTTAATCTTATCTCTCTCTGGAACTCAACTTGCTCTGTTTCCTTTACTTTACTTATTATCCAATGTGTATTCTATAAGTCAATATATATTTCAGGAAATTGTATGTTAAGATTTATTTAGTCACATTATTATTTATATTAATCTAAATTATATCTCTTTTAAATGCAGATTTAAATTTATTTTTAGTTTTAAATCAAATCAATTTATGTAATAGTGATAAGTAATCATGTAGTACTAAAAAAGACTAAGTCTTATGGTACACCACAATCCTAAATAAATAATAATAATAATAATAATGGGGGATTCGAACCTGGGTACTTTCCATGTAAGAGAACATTTTTTTATAACTTCGTCTCAATAAGTTTTACAATAGAAGGACATATTTCAAGCTTTTTCGATGTCGCCGTGTTAAGATACAACTATTTCAAATTAAGTGGCATATTTCGATATTTTGAAAGAAGTGGAGCATTTCCTCATTCATGTTAAATTCTCAAAAGTTTCTCCTGATGAATCGTTTTTTTTAAGTTATGACGATATTTTCTAAGAAAATATTTGCGACTTAAATTATAATTGGTATGTTATAAAATCTTATACACATCTATATTAATAAAAATCATTTTCTGTTTGTTTGTTTGTTTGCTTGACTTTTATACAAATCTAAACGGCTGAACGGATTTCGCTCAAATTTAAAACGTATATTACTTCAATCCTAGATTAGTTATTGCGTACTTAGTTTTAACCACACCCCCTTTTACCGCCCTCAAATCAATAAAAGTGCAATATTTCTGACTGTTTCGATTGTATGATACTAAAATTTGGTAATTTAGTTTGTAATTTCGGCAATTGTACCAAAAATGGGTTTCCACGCCTTCTTTTACTGCCCCAAATCAATGAAAATGCTATATTTCGGACGGTTTTGGTCGTATTAGACTGAAATTTGGTAGTTAAGTTTGTATGCTTCTCGTCGGCAACTGTACTAAAATATTGGTATGGTACACTAAAATTACATCCACTTTGAATAAATCATTAAGACTTCAAAACTTCTGTGCCGATTTTGCTAATTGTTTCCGAGCAGTAGATTCTTTCCGAGCAGTAGATTGTTTCCGAGCACGAGATAGTTAACAGAAAAAATGTTTGCCACACCACCTTTCCCCGCCAACAAATATAAAAAGTATAGTGGACAACTGGGTCCTGCTAGTAATAAATAATTGAAAAATTACACTGGTTTTCAAATTAAGTATAGCTGTCTGTACAATGAATGCCACTATCCATTTCTTATGTGAAATCAGCCGCTTATTCAAAAAATATTTTTTTTCTGTCACTCCGTTTTCGAGATATTGCCCAGATATTTTCAACTGTTTGTTTAAACGTAATTTTTTTTAACATTCTGACTTATCAACTTTTGTGTTTACAGCCTCTTGAAAATATAAATTTTGTGAAATTTGGTAAATTTTGCTGACTTTGGGGTCAAATGTCTCTAGTGGGCACTGGTTAAAAAATTTGAAATTTATTCACAATAAAATACTTAATAGCGTTATGTTGCAGTTCAATTTATAAGTTAGATATTTGCTTTGTTTGGAAGATACAGCACTTCAAACTTCGCGAAAATTCGCCTCATAGTATGTATATTAGGGTGGTTGTTATATGGCTTTTTTCAAATTTCAGTGATGGATGCTTGTTGAATGGCGTCAAATGTCAAAAAAATACTCTTTAATTTTTTCAGATTTTTAAATTGAGCCCTGAATCTCCCTATTTGCTCATTTTTCTGGCTTGTCATTGAAAGCCTTGTCATCAGTCATTGAAATTTGAAAAAAGCCATGTAACGACCACTCTAATATACATAATATGAGGTGAATTTTCATGTTTGAATGGCTGTATCTTATAAATGAAACAAATATCAAACTTTAAATTTTAACTGTAATTTAATGCTATAATGTACTTTACTGTGAATAAATTTCATATTTTTGAACCCGTGCTCCCAGAAATATTTGACCCCAATGTCAGCAAAATTCAAAAAATTTCGGAAAATTCAAATTTTTATGATGCAGTAAACACAAAAGACGATAAGTCAGAATGTTAAAAAAATGTTTGTTTAAATAAACAGCTAAAATGTACTCTAGAAAAAAATGTATGTCTGCAACTTACTGTTTCTATAAAAAAATTCTGAAACTTGCAAGATATCACGATTTGAACACAAAAATGTAATAATTCTTTTAATATGAATATGAAGACTAATTTTTTTCGCAAAAATGCAGATTTTTAGCGAAAAATATCAATTTTAAATAAATATTTTTGTTTGTTGTTTCTTTGTTTTTTTTTTAAATTTTTCTGAGAAACAAGAAAAATCCTCGAAAATTGAATTTATTCCACCAAAACTAACAGCTCAATCAAAAAATTATGTAAAAATTGTAATTGGAATTTTATTAGCTTTAATTTGATGTATCACTTGTTTGATTAGTAGTTCGGTAGATATATGCAATTAAATGGAACCTTTTTTTTGGAGAAAAAATACAGTGGGCAATATCTCGAAAGTTAATTGACAGAAAAAAAATTTAAAAATATTTTCGGAACTAGCAACCGATTTTACATACGAAATGGATAGTGGCATTCATTGTACATTTTGGCTGTAAGTTAGTGTTATTAGAGTTATCAAACCACATAGCATATCTTTTTTTTAACTGCCGAGTTAACTGTCTAACTTGTTTTATGCAACTGACCTTAAGAGGATAGAACTGATAACAATACAAGTTGGAACAATCTAGCACTAATGAATGGGTTTCTGATAAAAATTAAAGTGATACGCCTTATCATGAAAATTTTTAACGAAAGGCTAAAATTAAATAATCTTTAAAATATCTTACCTCCATAAACTTCACACTTAAGAGACGCCATGTCTCCTTCGCTAAATGGACCAACAACTGTCGAACGTTCAATATCTAGTTCGTCTCTTATCACAATACGTTCGGGTGGTGCTAAAAAAAATGAAGAACAATATAGATTAAAGTAAATGATATTGAAAACAGTAAATAATTAGAGTAATACATTACAGTGTCCAAAAAAAAATGTGTCTTGTAATTTTTTAGGAAGTATTTGACAAATAGCTTGGATAATGTTTAAAAATAATTTCCCAAAAATTTCATGGAAAAAAAATATTTATGTTTAGAGGTCCCTCCAACTCGTTTTTTACCCAAACGTTCCTTTATGCCAACTTTTAAATCGGAATGTTATTACATTTTTTGATGACATAACCAATTTTAAAGATAACTCTCCATGTTTAATGAATGGTTAAATTCAATATTACTACGGTAGTTGGATTTCAAGATATTAGCAGATTTATTTGAAACTAAGGGAAATATTTAAAAATTTATATTTTAAACAAAGACAGTTTTTCCAACTGAATTAATTTTCTGTTCGGCCGTGACCTCTCTGCAGACAATGGCAGGCCTCAGAGAGTAAAAGCTTCTTGAGAACATAAGCCGTTCGGAGTCGGCATAAAACTTGTAGGTCCAGTTCTCGATCATTTGTGTTCAAACATTTCACAAACACACACAATACAACTGATCATAAGAAGCTCGGTCAAAGTCCTTTCAGGGGCTGAAATGGCTATTTCGTTTTTTTTACTAATCACGCATACAATATTTTTTTACAATATTTTACAAATATTTTGTACTATTAGGTTAGGTTAGGTAAATCCGACCGCCTTCTGACGGAGTCTCACATAGACCATTCTGTTCCTTAGCGGTACCGGGTGTAAGGAGCCTGTAAGCAGTTTGTTAGTTAAAGTCGGTAAAGATTTGCGTTGAATTTACGAATCTAAGGAGGGTTTCTGGAGGAACTTTGGCAATATGTTGTAGTGACGGAATCGTCGGTGAGACTAAGTATTTCAGTATCGATCTTAGTAGAGCGGGGCAGGTGCATAGTAGGTGTTCTAGGGTCTCAGCCGTGCCTGGTTCCTTACACTTCCTACAGTTGTCATCCGTTGTGATGCCCATCTTCTTCGCGTGAGCTGACGCCATGCAGTGACCAGTGAGGATACCGACTAGTGTCCTGTAATCTCTGCGCGGTCGTGCTAGGATGAACAGAGTTAGTTTTTGCATGTTGTCGTATCTCTCCATCTACGACTCACTACTTGTGCGGCTCTATCTTCGAGGTTTCTGTACAGCTCTTGTAGTGGGATTGGTACATGTTGTATGGACTCTTATCCCAGCCTGGCGCCGTCCTTTGCCAGTCTATCCGCCCTCTCATTTCCATCAATGCGCCGGTGACTTGGGACTCAATAGGTGCGCACTCTCTATATTAGAGAGATGTGTGTTCATGTTTAGGGCAGTCTCCACCGCCTTCCTTATGGCAAATACTTCCGCCTGAAAGATGCTGCAGTGGTCCGTTAGTTTATAAGGCTGACTTATCTCTGGTTCTGCACAGTTAACTGCCACTTCCACTCCCGTACGCAGCTTAGAGCCATCAGTGAATATGTTGACCACCCGCTGTGCTTGTTCTATGCCGTAGCACCAGTCGTTCGGTCCTAGACGTATTGATATTCTTGAGTCTATTATTGTGCGAGGTATCATGTAGTCTGTGCTACTGGATAAATCCTTGCGTATAGTACAGTGCCCAAGCTTTTGTTTCTGTATGTTGTTTGCCGCCGTAAGGCGCTGTGCCGTTTGCCTGCTATTAGTTTTGCATATATGTCTAGGTGGTCCATACATAGGATTGTTTCTAGCGCTTTCGTTGAAGTTGACTTCAGCGCCCCTGTTATGCAGATCGTTGCCTGCAGCTGTGTTATCTCCAGTTGTCTGAGGTATGTTGACTTCTCCACCGCAGGCCACCAAACGATAATTCCATAGAGTAGAATTGGACGTAGTACCGTTACGTAGGTCCAATGCTTCAGAGAGGGTGAGAGACCCCAAGTGCTACCTAACATCTTTTGGATACGTATAGAGCGTTGGTGGCTTTCTTTACTCTTTTGTCGACATTGATTCTCCATGATAGTTTGCTGTCCAGGACGACAGCAAGGTTTTCGGGGTGGGGTGTATATTGTTTATTTTCGGTGGTATCCACAGCGGTATCTTGTACCTTTTCGGAAATAGATCTGTTGATGCGTTTATGCTAAGGCCGACTGAGTTAGTCCATCTGATCACCTCCCTGAGTGTGCTCTCCATTATTGAACTTATTGTTGGTAGACACTTCCCCACTATAATTATGGTTAGATTATCTGCATAAGAAGAAAGAACCCCCCCTGGGAAGTACCCCACCAAACATCCCTTCCTATGGTAGTAGTGCCCCACTCAGCCTGGACAATTCTTCTACAATTTAAAAGATTGTCCATCCAGAGGTCGATTTCTTGTGGTGCCACTATTGCGCGTAAGCCATTGAGTATTGCAGCAGTCGATATATTGTTGAATGCGCCTGAGATGTCTAGAAATGCTCCAAGTGCATATTCTTTGTATTGGAGGCCTTTTTCTATGGGTGCTACTAGGGAGTGTAGTGCCGTCTCAACCGATTTCCCTTTCATGTACGCGTGTTGGTTAGATGCCAGAAACTGGCTTGCACCGTTCCTAAGGTGCAAGTCTATCAGTTTCTCGAGAGTTTTGAGTACAAAGAAGGTAAGACTAATGGGCTTGTAGTCCTTTCCAAGTGGCTGCTCTTGCCTGCTTTTGTTGCTCCAGGCTACAGGCACATAGTTCAGCCTGAAGCATTCTTTGTATGTAGCCACAAGCCAAGGAGCGACTCGTAATTTGGCAGCTTGCAGCATGGCGGTTATAATGCCGTCTGGTCCTGGAGATGTATATACTGAAAACGGATCTATAGCCTACAGAATTTTATGCAGTGTTATTTATTCATTTGGAAACTTTTGGGTTTGCCCAGTGTCTCTGTACTGAATAGATTCTGAGGAGTCAGTTTCTGTACAACCAGGAAAGTGTGCTCTTGAAGCTTTGCGTAGCTTGCTCTGAATTGGGGGCTGCTTTGGCAGTAGCCTCCTGAGCCTCGCTTTGTCTGCATTTTTCTCTATGCTTGAGCAGAAGTTCTTCAATGAGAGCCTCTTTACCTTACGGACGTTGGTCTTAAAGAGTTTGAGCCTGCATTTGTATTTCCCCCATATTTTTTCCTGGTCTGCTATTTTAGCTAGTTTGAAGAAGTCTAATAGGTCGCTTCTTTGCTCAAGAAGGTCCGGATTACACCATGGTGGTCTGAACTTCCGCTTCGTTCGCGTGGGTTTACAAGAGGAGTGATACGCTTTGAGAAGCTGAACTGAGAGGGTCTTCAAGGACCCTTCTATGTCGGCTTCTGTTTTTATGAGTTTAGAAGTAGGTAGCCTGGTCTCAATGATACTTCTATACCTGTCCCAGTTGGTGTTTTTGGGGTTTCTAAATATCTTTTGAGCTGGGGTATAGTTAAATCTTGTATTGAAACTAATATATTTGTGCTCTGAGAAGGATGGCCGTTCTAGCACCCTCCAATCAGTGACAAGAGCGTTAGTATCTGAGGTTAGCGTTAGGTGTATTACATTCGACGAGGTTGGGCCTACAAACGTTGATTTCTCGCCTATGTTAGGCGAGGTTAGTTAGTAAAATAGAGTTAAGCATGAACTCACCTAGATCATTTAAGTCTGGGCTACCCCACACTGAGTGGTGTGAATTGGCATCTGCTCCGATGACAAGCGTCTGCTTCTTCTCGCTGCTTGTAGCCGTCAGCCTCTGAGGCTCTTCTGATAGTGCGTCTCTGTTATGCACCATGCAGCATGATGCGACCAGGATCGGCTCGTCCACATCGCCCTCTAGCGCCCGACGGTGAGGTCATCAGTGCTGTAATGAGACATTAAATAGGTATAGATGCCTTTCCTTGTGAGGATGGCAGTTATTGTTCTACTTACTGTTGTAGCGAAAAACTTTATTAAAGTTTGTGATTTCAGGCCGGAGACCGTGTTATTACCCGATCCTATCCACGGCTCCTGCACCAAAACCACAACGTAGCCACCTTCCTCTAGCACGAAAAGGAGTTCTGCGCTGGCCTTCTTGATTTTGCGCAGGTTTATTTGGAGGACCTTCAACTGCATTAAGTTGAATGCCTCTCTCGTGGTCGACTTGCATCGTCGTGCCTCCGACTACTGCGTCTATCAGACTGACTCCCTGGGTGGCATCGTTCACGTCTTCTACCCAGATAACAATTTCACCTAAATAAGCCTTAAGTAAAGTTTTGAATAAGGAATTTATATAGGAAGGAGAATTTAAACTTCCTTGAACAATCTTTGAAACAAGTTTTATAAAAGGTCTATGCAAGGAAAAAAGGCGTATGAATTTATTTCCTTTATACAAGAACGTATATAAAGTTTGATTTAAGGTTTTTATTCAAGGCTTATTCAGGAACTCGGAAACTGAGAAAAAATTTAACTGTTTTAGCAATCTACGTTTCATCATTTCATTTTAGTTAGCACAGAAAGCTTTTGCATTTTAAAAATCTTTCTATATTTACCATGTCTTAAGCCAGCACGGATTGAACTCGGATCCTTTGTATCGCACTCCTCTATTCAAGACTTTTCTCGCGCGACGTTGAAACATAATTTTTTATTTATTTATTTTTATTTGATTGATTTTATTTGTTAGCCTATAAGAACGTTAAGTCTTTTGCATGCCTCTAAAATAACAATTAATAACAACGAAAAGCACTAAATACATAAAATATTAAAATATCTTAGTTTTAATACAATAAATTAAAATTAAAGTTAAATAACAATTTAATATTTAACTTATTTAAAATTAAAGTTAAATTACAATTTAATATGAATTAATTAAACCAAACATAGACTTAATTTACATTAATTTAATTTAGTTTTAATTTATATAATAATCAACAATTTTTATCTTTTTCTGAAAATATAAAGACAAAAGGTAAGCTAAAGAGCAATAAGTAAGTAGTTAAGTGTGAAAAAGAAAAGAAACGAAAGAAAAGATAGAATAGAGATATGAGAAGTGTTCGAAAATGAAATGCTTAAAGGTCCTTTGGTTGGAAACCATTTTAAAGTGGTTTGGCAGTGAGTTCCACGTTCTTATTGCGCCTACTAGAATTTTTGTAATAAACAAGAGGTAGTAAAAATATGGTTGATGATATGCACAAGTGGGCTAAGAACGTATGGCAATATCAACTTAAGGAAACTCATAGAGATACCATCTTCGACTGAGGCATTTGATTTTATTTTCCTTACACAGCGAACAATATTCAGTTCGCTTACAGTCGCGAATTCGAACTCTATGGGAAAGTCAGAATCGGATCTAAAATTATCAATTGATGGAGTAGGTTCATCAGATGTCGAACTTGCAGTGAAGTAATTATTAAGACAATTGGGATCAATTTGACAAGCAACATTTCTTTTGTTGCAGATGCTAATACTTTTCAAATTACTCCACAATCGTTTTGAGGGTAATGTAGGACTTAACTTTGACAAATAAAATTTCTTTTTTGAGTCTGGTGGATAATTAAGCTTTATTCCTAACTTTTTTGTATTCCTCTTAGTTCCGAGTAGTAGGCTTGCGTTTCCACCTATTTTAGCTTTTGCTGCGCAATTTTTTTACCATTTTCACAGCGGCAGTGAACCAGGGGCAAAAGATCTTTTTGACCCGGCGTGTACACAAAGGAATGTGCCTTTCGAAAAGATTGGTGATCTGTACATTAAAAAAATCTACCACCTTGTTCAAAAAGAAATGTTAATATATTAAAAAAAGTTAAAGTACAAGTTTATTCATCTAAATCAATTTTGTCGCCTTCAAAGTAGTCAGCGTCGGCTGTAACGCACTTATGCCAGCGCTTGATCCAATCACGGAAACCTTTCTGTAACACGGTTTTTGGTATGGCCTTCAGAGCGTTCGCCGATTTGTCCATGACCTCTTCTTTGCTGGTGAAACGCGCTCTTCGAAGCGGTTTTTTGACTCGATCGAACAGGAAAAAATCACACGGAGCCAGGCCAGGTGAATTTGCCGGCTGCTGGATGGTTCTCGTGTTGTTTTTGGCCAAAAAGTCACGATTAAGATGAGCATTGTGCGATGGTGCATTATCGTGGTGCAAAATCCATGATTTGTTTTGCCACAACTGCGGTGAAAGCAGTGAACATCGCCTTCTTTTTTGAATGAAAACGACGTGGTTTCTTTGGTCTCGGTTCGTCTGGCGACCACCATTCACTCGCCTGATGCCTGGTTTGCGTGTCATACTCGTATACCCATGTCTCATCACTATTAATGATGGATTCGATGAATGATTCGTCGTTTTCGATCATTTCCAGCATGTCTTTCGCGATAGCAACTCGGTCTCTTTTTTGCATGAAATTGAGTTCTTTCGGTACTAACTTCGCAGCGACACGACTCACGGCTTTTTGAATTGTGCCCAATTCATTCTTCAAAATGTTCTGAACGGATCCAATTGAAATGCCGACGTCCTCTGCTATCTCTCTAATCGTCAATTTGCGATTTTTGACCAACATTTCATTGATTTTTTCAACGTTTTCTTCGGCAGTCCAACACGATGGCCGCCCGGTAGGAGGGTCGTCTTCTACTTCGTCTTGGCCACTCACAAATCGATTAATCCACTTGTTTGCCTCCTGATATAATAGAGCAGAGCCACCCTAATATTTCACTTACATTTTACGCGTATCGGCGCAATTGAAACCATTTTTCGCACAAAATTTGATACAAAATTGATACAATACCATCGTAAAAATCGAAGACTCGAAAAAATTTGTTGTAAGCAAAACACTGTCACTTTACCAAATGTCAACAAGAGACGCTGCTATTTGGCAGCCTTGTCATAGACACATGTGACAACCTACTAAAAAAATTTTCGAATCGGACAGTTAAGTCCGGTTCACAGTGTGAATGAACCTTTCTTTTTGAACAAGGTGGTATTTTCTCATCAACCGATCTAAGAAACCAGCAATCGGTCCAATTTATGCAACATAGGTCACCATTCAATGAACCGCATACAATAGACTTGAAATTGTACAATTGACTTGAAACAATAGATGCCAACAAGTTTGTTGGTTTGATGTTTTTGTTTTTCCTTTTGTAACCTGACGTTATTTTTTAAAAAAAAACATCTTTTGACATATAAAATTTAATCTACTCCAGAAAAATAAAAAAAAAAGAAACACGATTAATGAAAGCAGAGTATTAATTGCATACTGTGATGTATTTAATGGCTTCATTTTGTATTCCTATCCGATCAATCGCTTCGTTCAAAACAGTGTTCGTTCGTGTTTTTGAAATTTGTAATTTGAACAGATTCAAACAACGATAACAGCTGATCAGCCAGCGAACGATGCCGTAGTACAGTTACATATTTGCAATATGTATTTCTAAGGAGCACTGAACCCACAAATCCGAACGTCAAAATCAAACGAACACTTTTATGCTATCGTTGTGGTAGCAGTCGTTAACAGAATGGTTAAAAAATTAAAAATTTTGAACATAAAGGTAAATTAATTATGAGATATATATATACATACAGTGTCTGAAGGCTGTTAGCACTTTAAATACATAATATAAATATAAAAACTGCAATAGCTGCCATAGAGTGTAAATTATTATCTAGAGATTGCATCAACTCTGCTAAATCTCTGGCATGTGTTAACAGAGTTATTTCACTTAAAAACATTTTATTATTAAAGCCTAAGCTAATCTAACAAATTTTGAAAAATAGTGATGACTTATTTTAAATTACAGAAGTTGAAGAACCTTTTTTAAGCTGTAGATATCATTGCATAACTTGAACGACATACTACATAAATGCTCCTCAACAACCGATTCCCCTTTGACGACAGAATCCATATCAGACTTCCATCAATCAAAGGACATCATCTTATGTAAATTTAAGTCCAAAAAGATCCCCACAAACAATTCCCTAACGCGTAAAAGACTATTGTGAGTCAGAAACTATCCTATAGTATGACCTTCAATCTTACTTTAAATCTTGTCGTACAAAACCCCCTAAAAATTATACACAAGATATTTGCATAGCCCTTCAACCCCACAATGAAAATCTTATACTTATCTAACCTACTTAAGAGACATTACTTAAATACCTGTCAGATGGCCTAAGTAAAGTACAGTCTCAGTCAGTGTTTGTGCAGAAATATGAATGCAGATCTACTGACATTTTCCACACTAACTTATGGAAGAAACAATAAACCTTACAAACATATCCACACCAAGGTACTGTTGTAAATGTCCGTTAAAAGACAGTTTTTTTGTCAGAAGTACTGTTCAATAATGTACAAAAATAATGAAAAACAAATCCGCAAACCACTTAATTGCTCAAAGTTTATTTATTGAATACACAAACCGATCAAAAGCAAAAAGCACTGCCAACATATAAGAAACAAAGCAACATATTTAAAAAATCTTTGAAGTAAGTAGACAAAATACAGAAAACTTCTCTAGTATTTGATATGGCAGCACCACATTTGACAACTGCTTGTGTATAACCGTTTGAGTGTACATATCAAACAAAAGCTTGTCGAATGAGCTAACGATAAGCTTCGTTCGAAAACATATTTCAGTTCGAATTCAACATCGTTCGAGTAGCCATCGCTCGTTGAATACTTCGTTAGGAATACAAAATGAGGCTATAAGTCTTGATACTGTTCTTCATTAGTTGTTTTGTTTCCATTGAAGTTTTCTCCTAATTATTAATTCTTCAATATTTTTTATTGCTTTATTGCGGTTAACATAATTTTTCCAAAGGGAGGAATCTTTTTCAAGAAATTCCGAAGATATATTGCTTGACTTGAAAAATTTTTTGTATTTGATGTTATTAAATTGAACTGGGTATTTCTTCTGTATCGATTCTTCATCCGAGATAAATATTTATTATAAAAGTTTTTCACGTTTTTTATAATATTACTTTTTTCTATGTGGTGGCCGTGGCGTAGTTGGTAGAGTGCGTGGCCCATACACCAGAAAACCCTAATACGAATCTCATCTGACAGGACATTTTTTTAATTGAATTCATTTTTCTGTTCAGCCGTCACCTCTCTGCAGACAATGGCAAACCTTCTTGAGAACACATGCCGTTCGGAGTCGGCATAAAACTTGTAGGTCAAGTTCTCGATCATGTTCATCAAGTTCTATGTTAAAATAATTTCCGTCTGGTAATGTCTCCAAAGGAGAATCCACTATCCAATAAATTAATTTTTCTTTAGTCAAATTGTGACGTGCAAAGAAACCCGTTATCTAAGAAAATAAAATAAAACAAGAAATAAGGAAACAGGGGTCTACCCCCTAAACGTGGTTTATATTTATGTCGGTATTTTATTTTTCTGCTTACATTAATCGTGTTTCTTTTATGTCTATTTTCCTGGAGTAAAATTAATTTTATAAGAAAACCATCAAATATTTTTTCGAAAATAGACGTCAGGGTGAAATAAGGAAGAACGAACACATCGAGAAAGTTATATAAAACTTGTTGCTATCTGTGTTGCTGTTATATTATTGTAATAAACCTTTTTCGAAAATTAGAACTTATGCTTTTCGGTCATAGTTAATACATTTTAAGACTTAATACATCACTGTTTTCAGTATTTTCATCACAAAATAAAAGTTAACAAAACTTTTTACAAATACTTTGCGTGGTTGAATCGGGAAATATTTCCCTTATTTTTAAATTTACTCGCCAATGTCTCAAAAACCAATTACCGTAACCAAAAAGAATGTCTATATCAAGTTAAACCACTCAAAAACATGTAGAATGAGTGTTCTTTAAAATAAATAAATAGTACAGTCATTTGGGGGGAAAAAACCAGGTTACCTGGAAAGTTTTCCGTGAGTTTTCAAAATGGGTGCATTTTATAGATTACGATGTACTCTTTCCGAATTTCAACTTTGCCATCTCGTATTGTTGCCGCTCGCGCCGCCATATTGACAAAATGGCGGCCAAGAACAGTTTTTTGCTAATATCTGCTTTCCAACTCATGTCACGATAAAAACATATATGGTACCAAATGAAACTAGGGAAATTCCCTACAATTCATGTTATAACCTTTTTTCGTAAAATTATTAGTTTTGGAGTACCGCCAAAGTGTAGCACCGCAAAGTGTATTTAAAAAAAAAATATTTCTTATATTGTAATTTAATTTTCAAATTAATTTCGACCTCTTTCATATGTTATGTTTATAACTCTAATAATTTTTTTTAAATATTAATTAATTTTTTATATTAAAAATATATATATTGTATTAGACTGCATTAGATTTGTATTTAAAATGCTTAAATATTTTGGATCCTGCGTGCCCTCTGGTATTGTAAGCGATGGTTGCAAATGAAATAATTTGAGCTATTAAAAGTCCAAAAATTGTCGAAACTGGTCCGGTTCTTCTCGAAAATCCGATTTATTTTGGGAATTTTTGTATGATATTTTAGAAAAAAGAAATGCATTTGAAATTTGCAGAAAAAAAACACAAACCATCTATTACGATGTTAACTTTGGTGAAGAGTCTGATTCTGGACTTGGAATTACCGAATAATTTAGTCCGGGGCCACCAAATTCTCTGCAAAATTGAGATTTTTCGATTATTTTCATACTATTTTTTTCATGCATACTTAACGTGACCAACGTTTACTCCTTTTGGAGTTTTTGTACTGCTTCTTTGCTCGATGTACATATTGTAGCGAAGTACGCATAAAAGCACTTCTTTTTACTTTTTGTACTTCTTTATGAGGTAAAAATATTAATTTTATGCCCATTTTTAAAAATTTTACTTTAAATTAATTTTATTGAATATGCCAAATTCTATGTACCTTTTATTTGTAAAATGATTTAAGTATAAATTTATTTGGTGAAAAAGAGCATTTTCTTATAGCACACGCAGTACAAAACCATCACAGCTCAAAATTTCGAATCAAAATTTTTTCATAAATCAATTCACAATACACATCTCTAAAGCAGTTATGACACTAGCTTTATCAGAATCTGAAAAATACAAAGTGAGCAGCACACAAAACAAACGATATATTTTTCAATGCGTGTAAAGGAAGAACATCAGTGACAAAAAATCCTAAGCTGTCACTTTTCAATACTAGAAACACTCGAAAATTCTTTACTTTTTCAGCTGCTGGCGGCTGAAAACTTGACGTTCAATATTAAATCTATCAACATTTTTCTTTTTCTTTCAAGTCTTGAAAATAAAAAAAATAAAAAAATAAAAAAATAATTTAAAATTGTATAAATAAACGTACGCTTTAAGTGAAATAATAACTTCGAATACATTAAAAATTGAGAGTAATCAACATTTACTTCCATCGACTGAAATCGAGCAAAATACCTACTCCCGCATATAGCAGCTCAATCATCAAAATTTTCAGTAATTTCGACAATCAACTTAAAGAAAATCTACAATGGTGTGTGGACATTAAAATTTTCAATCACAAGTGAAGGCACAGGAAAAGCAGGACCAAATCAAAAAGCAGCACGGACACAGTGTACTGATAAAAAATAAAGACACGCAAAAAGCACTCGTGCATTTTTGCTCCGTTTGCAAGTCTTAAATGCCTGATCCGAAAGCGTGCAAACAGTACTTTGGAAATAAACATCCCGAAAACGATATGACAGAAGAACTGAAAAATGTTGCTTAGGATATTTTTCCGCAAATCCAGAGATGAATGAAGTTACAGTGAAAACATGAAGGTGTTGTCTGCTTGTTTGTGGTCTAACCGAAAAAACTTACTTTCTATTTATTTTTCATTTGCATTTTTAAAACAAAAATTCCTAATTTTAATAGGTTTTTAATAAAGAGAAAACTAATTGTAGTATTTTAGTTTTTATATGAATCTTTACAAAAGCAAAACACAAATATAAATTGTGACGACGCATTTTTTTTGTTAAATTTGCATTTTTTTGTAATACGTATAGAAACTTACAAAACAGTTACATTCTTCTGTGTTGTCTGGTTTTCTGGTGCTGTATAGCTTTCGATTTCAATTTTTCCAATTTGATTTTTGGTTAAAACGTCATATTGGACACCTTACTATATATTTCCCTTTCTCACAAAGTATTCCTATCCGTTTTATCTGCGTCTAATTTTAAGATCTTTAAAATACTAGAACAAGCCAGTGTCATAACAGCATAACTACTGCAATTATTAATTTTATATCACTATCTCCTTTAATTGAAAAAATTAAAATATCGTTGCATCTGCAGGCTCAACATTTTATCTTCTCCTGAAAATTTGTGATTTTTGAATTGTGACGGTTATGTACTGCGGGCGCGGTGTGTGCTAAGATATATTCAGTATGGTTTTTTGAAGTGAAACTTTTATAGCCGCGTATACAACAATACGGCGAGCTATATGGTGGGTAAAATCAATGTAACGAAATGGTTCTTATGAAAACAACAACAACACAGCAATTCGGCGCAGTAGTTGTATAAAAACAAAAAAATTGCTATTACAGAAGTTGTAGTTTTTCTGCTGCCACTGAGGATTAAACACAGTACCATTGGTTCCGTAGTCGGTTGTTCTAACCTCTGAGTCACTAAAGCATATCTGATAGAATATCTCATACTCAGTTTAAATCAACAATCAGCTATTCTTTTCTTTCTTTTATGCTTGAATTGAGCCTTAGCATGTAAAGCTATTAATAGAATGCACAAAAAGCATTTCCAGCTCTTCGTCAACTCTCGCTTCGACTCATGGTACAATAAAAGGGAAAGATGCATGGCTTAGAGCCGAGTGTCAGAACTGTCAAACAAAAAAACACAAAACAGCACTGAATGGAGACTCAGTTTGCCAAGTGATGGAAAATTATTGCATTGGTTTTGACAGTTCTGACACTGTGAACGCAAGCATGATCAGTACTATTACCGCTTACTCACGTTCAATTTTTGGTGCTGTTTTTAATAAATTTTTTGTTTATTAGGCTGCAACGAAAGAAACAACAAGAGTGCAGGGTCAGCTGCAAAAACTACCAAGTATTTTAATTAATTAAAACCGATAATCTGACATATTGCCAGCTATCTACCACTAGATGACTGAAATTTTTCAAAAAAATATCTTATTTATATTCCAGTTCCTTTTTTTGGAGTTAACTCCTTTAGAATCGATTTCATATATTGCCCGCGGTATGAAAATTTTATGGCGAGTGAAATCGAGCGCTATCTAAAAAATCAAGCGTTACGCAGTCAGTGTTAAACCAACAAAATGCATACTCACAGCAGAGAAATACCAACAACGAAGAAATACCAACAAAATGCACTCAGCAGCAATCTGTTATTGTTTTGCAAATTGAATTGCAAATTTTTGTAAAACTCCAAAAGCACTGAGCCGATTTTTATCAAATAAGTTTTAGCATATTATATTTGTGCTACAGCACATTTTCCTTTCAGAATTTTAAAAGTAAGTATATTTAATTAAAATGTAAAGATTTATATGAAATCATCCCCGATGCCACGCATTGCTTGGTCGTTTTCTTTTAACCAGCTTGAGCTTGCGAGATTTTCAATAAACTCCACATTGCTCTCTATCTTCTCTTTTTTGTTCAGCTATCCACAGCACAACAAAAAAAATTGTGTGCGTTAGTGCGTAGCCGTTGCTCATACGAGAAGTTTGTATTAAAGTGCGCTTTTATTATAATTGATAATAGCTAATATTTATATTTAAGCGTTTAAGCTTGATTAATTATAAATCCAGCAAGTTTCATTTCATCGAAATTAGTTAAAAAGTTTGTCGAGTTATTTAATATTAAATTGTAAGCATTAATCCGTTAAAAACAGCATAAAATCGTTGTTTTCATGCTGTTTTGCATGAACTGAGTTTTTCGCAAGTAAGAACAATAAAACATAGTTATTTTGGTGATTTCAAAGTGAAGTAGAAATACTTTAAATAGAATAACTCAACGAGTTTTCAACCGATTTCAATTAAATAAAACTTGCTGAATTTACAATTAGCTGGATTTTTTTATTGCTACGACATAATGGGACATTAAATACAAAATATGTCCAAAATTGATCTTAAAGTGAAAAAAGATGAACAATTTAAGCAAATTTCCAATTGCTTCATCATACAGAAGGATTGACCATAATGCAATTTTTTAAAGAAGACGCTAATTTAGATTAAGGTTCTGGCAGAACACTGGGAACAACTAGATATGGTACAACCATTGATGCGATGTTTCACGATATTACAGTATTTAATAATGACGTTACTATTATAAGGCTAGATTCACTGACCACCTTCAGCAAGTCTTACAAGTTTTTTTATACGAAGTTCTTGCGCTCTCCGCTCAGTGAGAGACTTGCTGCACGCTCTTCAACTTGATTAACACTATTTTAATTTTCGCAAAAACTTGCTGAAGGTGGTCAGTGAATCCAGCCTTAATTAAATTCATCATTTACATCATAATGAATTTATGTAATATGTGTATATATATTTTAAAATTTTAAAAGTATACAATCCTTTTAGTAATATAAGAGATGCCTTTATTCACCCCTTTTACCTTTTATATACATCTCAAATTTGAAGGTAATCAATCTAACGCAGCGTCTACACCAAACAATTTGTCTTAACAATCCCAATACACTCACACATTTTTTACTAACACACTCACATTTTCTCAGTCGACAGCTCAATTGTCTCAATTGTCAGGCAGACAATTGAGCTGACAACGATTTGACGAATGCTGACAATTTTTGACGTTTACTAGAAAAAAATGCTGAGAAATGTTAAAAAACTTGAAAAAAGCATTTTGAAACAGAAACGCAGTGAGAAAGTTGAAAGTTAAGTTTTCCGCACAAAATTTCATTTTTTCGTTGGCCAACGATCTCCCAGTGCATTAGTTAAATTTTTCTTAAAAATTTTTGTTAACATCCTGCAAGTGCCACCACCAGCAACAGAAAAAAGTCTGCAGTGAGTTTGGTGGCACCGGACTAAATTATTCGGTAGTTCCAAAGAAGATTCTTCACCAGATTTAACATCGGAATAGATGGTTTGTGTTTTTTATCTGCAAATCTCAAATGCATAATTTCTTATTTAAAAAAATATCATATAAAAAATCCCAAAATAAAACGGATTTTCGAGCAGAACCGGGCCAGTTTCGACAATTTTTGAACTGTTAATAGCTGAAATTATTTCATTTGCAAACATCGTTTACAATGGGGGGCACGCAGGATCCCAAATATTTAAGCATTTTAAATACAAATCTATTGCAGTCTAATACAATATAGGTATATATTTTTTATATAAAATATTTTTATTTTATTTGAAATACACTTTGCAGTGTTCCACTTTGGCGGTACGCAAAAACTAATAATTTTACGAAAAAAAAGTTGTAACATGAATTGTAGGGAATTTCTCTTGTTTCATTTGGTAGGTACATATATGTTTTTATCGTGAAATGAGTTGGAAAGGAGATATTACCAAAAAACTGTTGGACGCCAATATGGCGGCAACAATACGATGTGGCAAAGTTGAAATTCGGAAAAAGCACATCGAATTCTATAAAATGCACCCATTATCAAAACTCCCGGAAAATTTTCCAGGTAAAACTACCAAATGGCTCTACAATATAGCATTAAAGAATACAATAGTATTCCGGTTTTAAAGTTGACATAAAAACATGTTATAGGGAAATGTAAAAACCTCTAAACAGAAATATTTTTCAAAGAAATATTCAGAATCATTTTCTCAAATACTTTCCTTACAAATTAAAAAAATATTTTTTTTTTTGGTCGTCATAATAAACATATATCAGACTAGCAGGACCCAGTGGTCCGCGGCTTCGCCACGGACGTTTTCTTTTATTAATAAATAAGAAAGCAGTGCTGGCGAAAGTAGTACAATATTAGTACATGTACTACTTTTATGTCTTCCGTACTATCCAAATTTTAATTGTACTACTATTAATAAACAGTCTTACTTCTAAATTTAATGTGTTCTACTATTTGCTTAATTTGAAAAACTCGGATTTATATATATATATGTATATAATAAATCGGGAATTAGCCGAAGTGGACCACAGTAGGTCCGTTTTCGTCCTCTATTGGACAAGGGATGCTACCTCTCGGAGCACACATACGTGTGCATGCTCCTTATATAAGCATCCTTTGTCACCTCAAGCATATCCTTGAAGGTCAGTTGCAAGCGTGCAACCACAATTTTTTTTTGGGGTCCGTTTTATAATATGTCGGACTTACATATAAAAAAAGAAAAGTTAGAGTTTCTAACGGCTATTGTGTACTGGTTAGTGAGTCCGATTTTTACACTAATAGTTACTGGTAAAAATTTCAGCCAGGGCAAGCAGCATCTTGCCATTCAACTTCTTCACCTCACAATAGTAAATTGCATCTTTTGGGAGTAATATTTTCATATCAAAGTATTGTTAAGTTAACAAACACGCAAAGATTCCACCACAATGATAAAATACACAATAGCTGCATTCCCGTGGCACTGGATCAGATGAAATCCCAGTGAAACAGTTTTAGTTCAACTTTATTACAATTTGACACCACTCGCGATAAATACGAGTCAATATACGAGTGCCAGTAGTAAGACGAAAACATGTCGAAGAGTACTTCAGATTTGCCAACTATGTTCGTTTTGTAAAAAATGCTTTAAACTTGGTAGCATTTTAAGATCAGAAATAGAGCCAGGAAAACAGCTGGTTCTAGTTTTCGTTTTTGCATTGTGAATAAAATAGAGCCACGCTCTAGATCAACGACCATGGGAATGCATCTAATGATAACTAAAAATAGGTTTTTATAAAAAGTGTTTTATTTGTATTAAAACAAAACTAAAAATTTAAAAAATTGTGATGAATTGTTTCCTTTTTACAGAAAAAAACGTTAGTTAGGATTATTGGGATTAAGATTAACAAAACAAACCAAAACTTTATTTTCAAATTGAGTTTACGCTTACTTTCAGCGAGTTTATCTAAAATAAAATCCAATGATGGCGTCATATCTCTGTACAGATTAAGTAATGTTAGACCGTTTAATCTTGCAACATCGTGCTTTTTAAATAAGTTGTAAGTCGGCGAAGTACTGAAAATATTCGTTCATATTTACACGAAGTGACTGGAAGAGTTACAAGGATGATTGGTAAATTAAATATATTAGAGAATATTTCTTTATTGCACAGTTATAAGACTTCAAGCACTGTCTTTTTTCCATCGCTAGTTTTATTACTAACTTTATACCAAACATTCAGTTTCATCTTTAAATCATCAAAATCTCTTTCCAAATCATTTTAATTTTAAGTGCCCAATCCAGCGGTTTTGTAGCGTCAGAAAAAAGTGTTGAAATGTAGTGGAAATAGATGTTTTAAAAATCTACCTCTTAGGTCTGAGATAAATCAAACGCTTGTCAAAAAAGTTTGACAGAGACTGAGCCAACTGTTGATTAGTGTCAAATAAATTTGTATTTTGTTGGCTTTATGTTCAGAGTATAATAACTAAATTCTTTACAATATTATATTGTGAAGTAACAAATTAAATGTGTGGTAATTTAATAATAAAGAATTAGTACTTCAACCACAGCTCTATCTAGGGAACTAAACGCCTATTGACCATAGTTGGTCATTCAATGGGTGGCGCCATAGCAGTGTTGTTTTCCATAGTTTATGCACTTTTCTATTAAATACTCGTATATACGTATTGTTAAAAATTAACAAAAAACCCAAATTTCACAAAATTCATTTTGCTAATGGGTTTTGTTTAAAATTAACCATCACCTGTTTTTGACAGATCTAGGGACATTTTTGGTGAGAGAGATACGCTACCAAATAGAATGAGAAAGTACGTAACCACCTTGTTTCTCACACCAGGCTCAAATAGAAGACTTGTCAACAATACCCCAAGTGGTCAGAATTACAACTAAAAAAATTTAAACTCATGTTTTCTGAATGAATAAAATATAGATAGCTTAAAAGATTGCGGTTCAACGACAATAGATTTGAAATTTTTATTTTGGGTTCTCATTCTTTTGATAAAAACTTGTGATTACTTTTCGTGTGAGTCACTTTGATTGTGTCCTATTTCTCTTTTAGTTACGATAATTTAGGGGAGGGCTAAAACCCCGAAATCCCCGTATGGTTGCGCTAGTGGGCAGTTGACTAATATCGGCTTCGCCAATAAATGGAAGTCCCAGAATGGTCAATCTTATACTTGCAACCACCGGACACTGGCACAGAATGTGTGATGCTGTTTCCGGCTCTTCTATGCATAACCTACACGTATCTTCCTCGGTCAGAGTCATCTTCCTGAGATTGTACATGTAGTGACCATGTCCTGTGACCAATGCAGTAAGCTTAAAGTCCTTCGTTTATATCGGATAACTTCTGCTGTCTCACTACGAGACCACTTCACGGCCGCTTTTGATTGCCTGCAATTAGCAGCTTCTTCCCACCTTGTACGGTGTTCCGAATCCGTCCATTGCTTAATAAGGCCTGCCCCCATGTTGTTGGATATGGCGATACGTGGTTCTGGTCCACAAAATTCTTGCACTGATCCTTCTCTCGATAAAGAGTCAGCATTTTCATTCTGTTCTATGCCAGAATGTCCTCTCACCCACATAAGTGTGAGTGATTTCTTCGCAAACGGCTCCATCTGTTATAATAATTTTATAACATTTTTCTGTTATTCCTACACTCTGCCTTCCGTCCATAGGCATACACGTCTCCCTGATATCTCTCTGTACAATATCAAGGATGCGTATATGACCATGCAGGGCTGTTGCCCCATGCCAGGTAGCATTTCGCAACATCCTCAGGGCTGTTAGTGTCACCGTTTTGTTTATTTCTAAATCCAACGGCAGCATTTCTAACAGAACCTCCATTGCGCTTGTTGGAGTGGTGCGAATTGCACCTGTTATTCCAACACACACCATCCGGTGAGCTCTGTCCAGTTTCTTCTTAATGGTTTTCTAGCTGACTTTTCCAGAATCACCAAATCACCGAAGCATACGTGATGATAGGTCTAACCATCATAGTGTAGACCCATTTCATAGCGTCTGGGCTTATCCCCCATTTGAGACCACAAATGCGTCTACACTGGAATAGAACTCTCTTGGCTCTTTGAATCCTATCCTCTGCATGCTCGTTCCAGTTCAGTCCAATAAATGGAGTCCAATAAATCGGGGTGGCGCCCATCTTGGTAGCAGGACATATTCGGTATATCGATATGAAACAAGCCTGCGAAGGTATAGCAATTGATCTTTAAACTTGTTAGCACAGGGACAGTCTTACCCGTCAAATGGGGTAGACCCTATCTATCCACAGCACTGAGACTAGAAATGGCCGATAAATTTGGATGTGAGTGTTTTGACATGCGTGCTTAACATGTTGACTCTCGGGCTTTTCTTTGGGGTTTGCTCGTCGACGTTTGAATTGGTCCCTCAAACTGGCACGGCGGTCACTGAGGTTAGTAGTGTAATGGTGATTATCAATGGTTTTCATACTGAGCACGGCACACAGTACTTTGTCCAGTAGGAATAAATCAAGAGTTTCATGGTGACGAACCCTAACAAAATATATATTGTAAGTTAGGTAATATTTTCACTAAAAAGAGTTTAAATTTTCTTCGCAAAAGAAGTAGTTTTGTGGAAACTACACCTCTTCAAAGTCAACGCTTTTTATGCGTTTTTATTATTGTAGAATTTTCGACTTCGCGTTGTATTTAAAGAAAAACATGCTGTTAGCACAGTTTTTACGCTATTCAAGTGATTTTATTTTTGTATTTTTAAGGAAACAGTTAGAAAAAATTAATTTTAACTATATTAGCAAGAAAATTTAAAATAAGTAATAAAAATTGAATTTTAAATTATCAAAAAATTTTGAAAAAAATTGAATAATTTACTGTTTTCAACAGTCATTTAAAAAAAATGTCCACAAGAGTCACCTTCAATTTTTACATATGCATTTCTACGTCTCTTTACCTTTCGGAAACATTAAATATTTCGTCCAACTTCGAATCACTTTTTGAGTTATCGTGTTTTTAAAAATGGTCCAAAAATAATTTTGTGAATTTTTTGCTTATGTGCTTCATTCAAAGAAAAAATGCCGTAAGCACGTTTTTACACTATTCCATTGATTTTATTTTTTTTTAAATAATAAAAAACAATACGTTATTTTATATTTATAAGAAAATGTAAAATATGTGTTAAAAAATTTATTTTAAATTATAAAAAATTAAAAAAAAAATTTTTAAATTTGCTGTTTTCAGCAGTCATTTAAAAAAAATGTCCACAAGTGTCATATTTAATTTTTAAAATAAATTATTGTATGTTTATCTATCTTTCAGGAACATTAAATATTTTATCGAACTTCGAACTATTTTTTGAGTTACCGCCTTTTTAAAAATGGTCTAAAAATCATGTTTTGCAAAAATTAGCTAAATGTTGTTAGTGTATGTAACATTCAGTATGTTATACAAAAATAAAAAACGTAAACAAACATATTCTTTGTACTCTATACCTAACAGAAGGGCATATCAGCTTATGAAAATTAAGTTCTTACAGAGAATGATAACACTGTATTTTTTTACAGAAATGTAAGAACTTTTTCATAAATTATTATTAATAAATAAACTTATTCTTCAAAAGAATGTTTGAGCAATCAAATTGAATATTAATAACTGTTATTAATATTACTACAAATGAATTTATAAATTGTTAAATGTAGGGAACTCTCATATTCTCTCAATGCTACCCAATTTTTACCGTATTTTTTTAACAAAAACAGAGAACTTGCAAAAAAGCTGTGGAAGTTAAAGTCTATTTGCATGTACATTAAGAAAAAACATAATATATTATTTTTTATCAAAAATGTCAATAATTTTAACTAATAAAGATTTATTTAATTGCTGGATTTCTGCTGGTCCAAGAGATAAATTTTCGATTTTAAAAAGTTTTGTTAAAAACAAAATTGGTGAAAGACTGTTTAATGAAGCAACAATAGAAAACATTCGGATTTTTCAGATTAAATTAGATAGAAAGTGGAAGGAGTGCCACTATAACAAAAATTTGTTTATAAAAAAGTATGAAAACTGGTTAAGTGTCCAAACTTTTATTATTCCTGATCCAGATGAAGTAAGTAAAAATAAAAAAAGTTTTTACACAGTTTAAATAAATCTTCATATCTAAGCAACCTAGCACTAGTCGCGGAAGACCTAAAAAGGAGTTCCACTTGTTATCTGAACAAATGAAAAGAAGAAAAGTTGCTGAAATAGTATCTGACTATACTGAAGAAGAATTAGAATATGCATCAGATTTTGCGAGAAGAAAAGGCAGTATTAAAAAAGAAAGTGTCCTCTCAGTACAGGTGGCATTGACAATTTATTTAGACTTCTCTCGGAAGTAAAGTATAATATTCTGCGCAAAACTGTCAATGAACATCATGAAAACTTCTTTCCAAGACTATATGCAATGCAAAATTTTAAAAAGAATATAGTACCACCTGTCAAAGCTTCTGAAAACTCTGCAGAAGTGGAATTAAAACCACTCATGCGAAATACAGCTAAAAGTATATTTAAGCTTTGTGATGGCGAAGAGTCTTCAGATAAAGTAACACTGATATGCAAATGGGGTATGGATGGCAGCTCGGGTCACAGCCGATACAAGCAAAATTTTTCAACGGAAGATTTCAGTGATGAATTTATATTTTTCATTGCATTTGTCCCAATCAAGTGAGTAAAAGTTTAAAAATTTAACTATGTATATTTTAATGAAAAAACAATTATTTTTTGAATAAAAGGCTAATTGATTCGTCATCAAAGAACCCTCTTTGGATAAACAAAAGCCCTTCTTCTACTCTTTTCTGCAGACCCATAAAAATTGTAATGGCTAAGGAAAATACGACCTTAGTTATACAAGAAAATAACGATATTAAAAAACAAATAACCGAATTAGAATGTGAAATATTGGAATTTAATGGGAAATCTGTAGAGGTTTCATATGAAATGAAATGTACAATGATCGATGGATCCATTGCAAACGTTCTTACGGAAACAAATTCAGCTAGCAGATGCTTCATTTGTAATGCAAGTCCAATTGAAATGAACAAAATAAATTTTACTAGATCTGCAAACACAGATTGTTATAAGTATGGACTCTCAACTCTTCACTGCTGGATTCGGTTTTTTGAATGTTTAATCCACATATCATATCGTTTGCCATTTAAAGCTTGGCGAGTAAGGCAAGAGAATCAAGCTATTTTTTCTGAAAATAAAAGCCGAATACAAAGAGAATTCAGAGAGAGAATGGGCCTGCTTATAGATCACGTCAAACAAGGTTATGGCACAACTAATGACGGAAACACGGCTAGGAAATTCTTTGCCAATTTTGATGTTTCTGCGGAAATTACTTTCCTTAATAAAGATTTAATATATAACTTCTCATTAATTTTGCGAATTTTGTCATGTGGAAGAAAAATTAAAATTGAAGAGTTTAGTAAACTTCTTATGGATACCAGGAACTTATACTTAAAGTGTTACAGTTGGTACTATATGCCCAGCTCTGTGCACAAAGTTTTAGTGGATGGATGGATGCGAAGTAATGAAGTATTTCGATTTACCCATAGGTGAATTTTCTTTAGATTTTCTAATTGAAATAAAATAATAAATATCGCAACCTTTTTCTTTTGAAGGAAGTTTATCGGAAGAAGCATTGGAGGCTTCCAACAAAAATATTAGATATGCTCGTCTAAACCACACGAGAAAAAGCTCTCGGGAGAATTCAAATAAGGATTTGATGACACACCTATTGATTTCAACAGATCCTGAGTTATCATCAAAAAGAAATATTAAATTTAAAAACAAGTTTAATGAGGAAGACCCTTATTTTACCTTCTATATTGAAAGTGAGACAAACTAAGATCTCTTATAAATTTCATAATATTAAAAATTTTAGTTTCATTTGTTAAAAAAAATTGTTGATAACAACATAAATAAGTATTTCTTTGCAAAAAAGTATTTTTTTAATATATGTTGGTAAAGATTTATATTTTGGAAAAATTGCATAAAAAACTATATGTATATCTTTTAAACGAAAAAACATATTTCCAAACGGGGTCAATATTAAAAAGTTAAAGATTTAACAACTTAATATCTTTAATTTTTTTTTTTAATAAGTGTTTTTACTTATTTTATTATTCCGTTTAAATCACAGAAATTTCGATATTTAAACTTTATTTCCAGCGAAAGTAATAGATCTACGTTAAATCTGATTTCATTTTTAAAATCAGCGGTCATAAATTAATCAGCATGCAAAATTTCATAAAAATCGAACGGCTCCTTGTATTTATTCCTCACTTTTGTATGGGCTCAAAGTACTGTACGGCAGTCCCTGAGAACAAGGCCAATACTCTATCTGGATGTTGTCTTTAGATCATCCGGACTGCCATAATAAGAGTGGCAAAATCAGGACCTCCTCTGTAGGTACCAGTTATGTGTAATTGCTCGCCCCTGAGCCAGCAGCTGTGAGCTGTTAAAATGGACCTTTCAGTGCTCATTGAGC
This sequence comes from Coremacera marginata, assembly GCA_914767935.1. NCBI lineage: Eukaryota > Metazoa > Arthropoda > Insecta > Diptera > Sciomyzidae > Coremacera > Coremacera marginata. Next base: position 104,559,924 of record OU612043.1, read on the forward strand.
CACGTATAAAAATGCACTCCTTCATAATTGCATGAGTGCATGTTTGGTCTCTTTTCGGGGATGTTGTGGATCCTCATTGACGGGGTCGAGTTGCCCTGATGATTGTCTTGGGCTGGACCTTCGGGAAGACTCGTAATGGTTATGGTTGTGTGAATGTTACACAGGTCTAGATTGACCGGCGGGGTCTCAAAGTGGTACGACCGAGCAATCCAGTAGATGGACTGTAGGTACGTCACTATTGAAATCTAAACTGGCACTGCTATTATTGGCAGTATGTAATATTGCATAATGCTCCTTATCAGCAGTGCACTGGGTGATGCTTTGTGTTTGTGAAACGGCTTCCATGTTCGTGTTGCTACACTGGATGCCCCGTATGTTTTACTGGTTAAAGCATAAACGGGTCCGTGTTGTGGTAAAACACACATGTTCTGGTTGTCTGTTTCATGAACTATTACCCTAGGTCTGGAGACCCAAGTACTTAAGACTTGCGGCAGGTGTGCTTGTTAAACCAGATTCTGTCTGTGCTTAATTTTTAGGTACATACCCTTAATCTTGCAAACAGAACCACTTTCTTGAGGTTACTCAGAACCACTATTTTCACTTTTCACGTTTGACTTTGTCGTTTTTTAGTTTTACTGTCAGTAGTAAAATAATAAAACATTTCAAGAAGTCTTTTTTGTTAGTTCAAAACGTATTTACGTTAATACGTGTATATATTAGACCGTATTTTTAACCCAATTTGTTCACTCGATTTTAAATGGAAAAAAAATCTGAAAAAAGTTACGACATTAAAAAGTTTTTGTTATGACATAACATATGACTTTTCTTTTCCTCATTTTAATAATATACCGTTTGTTAAAATTGGACGGAAAATGCATTTTTGGCGGTAGTTTTTCAATTGTAATGCAGAAATTCTGATTATAAAATGATCGTCAATTTTGTATTATGGAGTGCTTTAAGTGTTTTTTTTTTTCTTGCTAGTTTTTCAAAATCACTCTATCACGGTACTATAGCAAGGTAAATAAATCTTAAATTTAGGTTTTTTGTTTTTTGTGAGAAAATTATTCGCATGAAATTTGAATTTGCAAAAAAATTTAAATGTCAACATTTTTTCACATTTTCTGTCATCCAAAATCGACTAAATAAATTAGCTATTTTTTCTTCCGATCAAAGTCTAAGATATATATAAACATTTTACATATTTTTATTTCTTACCAATTATACTATGCGACAAATTCCAGATCAATGTCTCAGGATGGAATGATTTAAGCACTCAGCTAAAGTAGACGGATGTTGGTACTCAAATCGACGAATGGTTTAATGAAGCAAGCTTACTTTTTAAAATTTTTTTGAGGTTCTATTATTTTTGTACTGGTTGTTACAGGTTCATACTTCCTTCGGCAAATTAGTTTTAATTGACTTGCTCTACAACTTTGGTGATGATACTATACAAATAAGGCTTTCATTCAACTTTTTTAGAGTTTTTATATAATTTTTCACTTTGAAAAACACTTGTAAAGGTAACACTGGAACGTATTACATATAACGGAACGTATATATTTTCCTTGCTTAATGCTACTGTTTACTTGACACAACAAAGTGCAAATTTGTTGAGGTGTTGTTTGATTTCGTTGAATAGTAATGAAACTTAAATGTTCGTCACATTTTTGATGATAACGATGATTTTGGATATGAGCCACCAACACAAGTACTTGGAACAATGTAAATGTTTATAAAATAAACAGTTCTAACGCACAACACCCTATCATTGTTACTAAAAAATATGTGTGTGGCCGCCACGCACGGAAGAAGTGAAACTTTAACCCCAAAATGGAATTTCTCGGAGATTGCTAATTTATTTTATTAACATTCCCTCCGCCAGTGCAACCAAATGCTTAAAAAGCAGTCTGCTTTCATGCCAGTCGTAGTTCATAAACTGTATTTTTTTTATAAAGCCAACTAGTATTTTCAACACGGTGATATCATAAGAATATCAATTGTCCCTTTTGTTTACGGACAGTTACTGAAAAGTTTAATATTCACGTACAGAATTAGATCGCTTTTTTTTACGAAAAATGTTTCTTTCGTGACACAGGTGATAACCAACTAGATTTAATATTTTTAATTTTATGACTTAAGTAGTACACAGGCTCAATCCTCATAGCACATACGTCAGATCTTGCTGTTTTCTTTTTTAAATATTTTAAATAAATATTTAAATTATTATTAATTTAATAAATATTAAATTTTAAATAAATATTTAAAAGAAAAAATTTGTCCAAAATTTTGTGTCTATAATAATGCTCGCTATCCGTGCTCACATCGAACCGCGCATAATTCGGCTGCAAGCTGAACGTGCTACCATCGCACCATTGCCTCCCTTGCATCAAAGCGAACAAAATACGCGCAAGCCCGAAAGCAAGCATAGTATATATCTTCCAATTTATTCCATAGGATTGATGACAAGCAAAAATGTATCGTTTATCCAAAGAAATCATTAATCAATTATAACTCGGGCTTAATTTATATAATTTTTTTTTTAATTTTTCTTAAAAAAAAAAAAAAAACTGCCAGTATGATTGTATATTAGACCGTTTCATTTTTCCAACTTTTTCGAAAAGATACCGAGACACGCTGATTGCTGTTTCTACTTTAAAAAATATGAATTTTGGTATACAACACATCAATATTAGCAAACGGTAACTGGTCTCGCAAAACGCTTAAAGAGTTTGTGGCTAAAAATTCATTATTTCCAAAAAACATAAAATTTCTTCTTTAGTATTTAACTATATATACCGAAGACATATAACTAAGAAACTGATAAAACAACTTTTACCAATTTGCTTTTCTTGAAAAGATAATAAAATTTCTCATCTGCTATAAGATACATTGCATTTTGAAAGGTATAGTTTGTTTTACTACTCTCCAAAGTGATATTTTTAAGAAAATTATTACGAAAATTCGATGACATCAACACTTATTACTCCGTGTTAAAAGAGCATGAAGAAGAATTTTTTTAATTGTATGAATTTTGTATTTTGAGAAATTTCAAACCAACAATTTTGATGTATGATGCAAAGATTTTGGAAAGGTAATTTTTCAAAAATCAATACAACTCTACCGTGAATTTTTCTATATTTAATATACCTTAGCAGATACAATAAGAGAGTTCTGGTCCAGGAGGCGCGGCGGCGCAAGCCGATGACGTCACTCCGGTCCAGCGCCATCTAGAGGGGGTTTTTTGGTACAAATCGGCACGTTTGGGGTATGTCTTTGCTAAAAGCTATTAAAAATCGGCAAGTTTGGGGTATGTCTTTGCTTTAAGCTATTAAAATCGGCAAGTTTGATGTATGTCTTTGCTTTAAGCTTTTAAAACCGGAAAGTTTTGGGGAATTCTTTGCTTTATGCCTCGAATTCGTTATAGCAATGACTCAAATTCTGCTTGTCGACCTTAGCTGAAATGATATGACTCGCTTTGTGAAAATTATTTATATTAATATGGTTTGAAGCAATTTAGGTACGGTGAAGGTTGAAGGGTTAAAGAAATGTTTGTAAAATTATCATAATGGCGCTAAGTATTAAGTGCATGTATTAGAATTGTATAAGTAGTTTGTGTATTAGATGACAACAATATACAACATAGGCGTATATAAATATCTATTCGTTAGTTGGGGGCCATCGGGGTTTCAAGCCCCCACTTGATAAACACAAGTCAAGTCACTTACACCCAGCAACTTCTTCGCCGCTGTATTTTATTTTAAGTAAACGAAATACACCGCAACCAAGAAAAGTCAAAACGTTTCTAGGTGCTTCAAGATAAAAAAAAAAAAAAAAAAAATACCTCAAGTTCAAGATAAGGGAGCAGTGTAGAAGTTTAACGCTAAACTAAACGAATGTTTGTGGTAAAATTCTGGAAAAAATTTATTTAAATTTTTCCTTATTACTATTATTATTATTATCATTATTATTATTATTATTATTATTGTTATTATTATTATTAATATTATTATTATTATTATTATTATTATTATTATTATTATTATTATTATTATTATTATTATTATTATTATTATTATTATTATTATTATTATTATTATTATTATTATTATTATTATTATTATTATTATTATTATTATTATTATTATTATTATTATTATTATTATTATTATTATTATTATTATTATTATTATTATTATTATTATTATTATTATTATTATTATTATTATTATTATTATTATTATTATTATTATTATTATTATTATTATTATTATTATTATTATTATTATTATTATTATTATTATTATTATTATTATTATTATTATTATTATTATTATTATTATTATTATTATTATTATTATTATTATTATTATTATTATTATTTTATTATTATTATTATTATTATTATAATTATTATTATTATTATTA
>OU612043.1:104567048-104711489 GCA_914767935.1 Coremacera marginata
AAATATATCCAGAAAACAAAGTTTCCAGGAAAAGTTTTATTGTGGTTGGCAATCCGCGAGCGTGGTATCAGTGAACCGATTTTTTTCAAAGGTGGTTTAGCAGTCTCTGCTCAAACTTATACCGAAAAATGTATGCCTGTGCTTCAAAATTTCATTAAAAAATATCATAGCCGCGATAAAATAGTTTTCTGGCCAGATTTGGCATCGTCACATTATGCAAAGGCAACCTTGCACGATTTGGAAAAGCGTGGTATTGAATTTGTACCGAAGGATTATAACCCACCAAATGTTCCACAGCTGCGACCAATTGAATCTTTTTGGGCGAATTTGAAGAGAAATGTGTACAGTAAGGGATATACAGCAAAAAATACAGGCTGCCTAACAAATAAAATCAAAAAAGAGCTCAAGAATATCGACACAAGTGGAATTCAGGAGTCGATGAGGACACTGCCTCAAAAAATACGAAAAGCGAACCGTTATGGAGTAAATATGTTTTTGTAAATTTAGTTTACATTTCAAAATATTGGAATAAATCTTTACTTATACTTTAAAAACTTTTTATATATTTTATTTTTTAAACGACGCAATTGTCCAGATTTTATTCACCATACGTTAATAATAATAATAATAATAATAATAATAATAATAATAATAATAATAATAATAATAATAATAATAATAATAATAATAATAATAATAATAATAATAATAATAATAATAATAATAATAATAATAATAATAATAATAATAATAATAATAATAATAATAATAATAATAATAATAATAATAATAATAATAATAATAATAATAATAATAATAATAATAATAATAATAATAATAATAATAATAATAATAATAATAATAATAATAATAATAATAATAATAATAATAATAATAATAATAATAATAATAATAATAATAATAATAATAATAATAATAATAATAATAATAATAATAATAATAATAATAATAATAATAATAATAATAATAATAATGATAATAATAATAATAATAATAATAATAATAATAATAATAATAATAATAATAATAATAATAATAATAATAATAATAATAATAATAATAATAATAATAATAATAATAATAATAATAATAATAATAATAATAATAATAATAATAATAATAATAATAATAATAATAATAATAATAATAATAATAATAATAATAATAATAATAATAATAATAATAATAATAATAATAATAATAATAATAATAATAATAATAATGATAATAATAATAAAAATAATAATAATAATAATAATAATAATAATAATAATAATAATAATAATAATAATAATAATAATAATAATAATAATAATAATAATAATAATAATAATAATAATAATAATAATAATAATAATAATAATAATAATAATAATAATAATAATAATAATAATAATAATAATAATAATAATAATAATAATAATAATAATAATAATAATAATAATAATAATAATAATAATAATAATAATAATAATAATAAGAATAATAATAATAATAATAATAATAATAATAATAATAATAATAATAATAATAATAATAATAATAATAATAATAATAATAATAATAATAATAATAATAATAATAATAATAATAATAATAATAATAATAATAATAATAATAATAATAATAATAATAATAATAATAATAATAATAATAATAATAATAATAATAATAATAATAATAATAATAATAATAATAATAATAATAATAATAATAATAATAATAATAATAATAATAATAATAATAATAATAATAATAATAATAATAATAATAATAATAATAATAATAATAATAATAATAATAATAATAATAATAATAATAATAATAATAATAATAATAATAATAATAATAATAATAATAATAATAATAATAATAATAATAATAATAATAATAATAATAAAATTAATAATAATAATAATAATAATAATAAAAATAATAATAATAATACTAATAATAATAATAATAATAATAATAATAATAATAATAATAATAATAATAATAATAAAATAATAATAATAATAATAATAATAATAATAATAATAATATAATAATAATAATAATAATAATAAAATAATAATAATAATAATAATAATAATCATAATAATAATAATAATAATAATAATAATAATAATAATAATAATAATAATAATAATAATAATAATAATAATAATAATAATAATAATAATAATAATAATAATAATAATAATAATAATAATAATAATAATAATAATAATAATAATAATAATAATAATAATAATAATAATAATAATATTAATAATAATAATAATTATAAAAATAATAATAATAATAATAATAATAATAATAATAATAATAATAATAATAATAATAATAATAATAATAATAATAATAATAATAATAATAATAATAATAATAATAATAATAATAATAATAATAATAATAATAATAATAATAATAATAATAATAATAATAATAATAATAATAATAATAATAATAATAATAATAATAATAATAATAATAATAATAATAATAATAATAATAATAATAATAATAATAATAATAATAATAATAATAATAATAATAATAATAATAATAGTAATAAAGAAAAATATAAATAAATTTTTACCAGAATTTTACCACAAACATTCGTTTATTTTAGCGTTAAACTTCTACACTGCTCCCTTATCTTGAACTTTTGGTTTTTTTTTTTTTTGTATCTCGAAGCTTCTAGAAACTTTTTGACTATTCTTGGTCGCGGTGTATTTCCTTTACCTAAAAAACAGCGGCGGAGAAGTTGCTGGGTGTAAGTCACTTGGCTTGTTGTTATCAAGCGGGGGGCTTGTAGCCCCGATGGCCCCCAACTAACGAATAGATATTTATATACGCCTATGTTTTAAATGGTTGTCATCTAATACACAAACTACTTATACAAATCTAATACATGCACCTAATACCTAGCACCATTATAATAATTTTACAAACATTTCTTTAACACTTCATTCTTCACCATACCTTAATTGCTTCAACCCATATTAATATATATATATATTTTTCACAAAGCAAGTCATATCATTTCAGCTAAAGTCGACAAGCAGAAATTGAGTCTTTGCTATAACGAATTCGAGGGTTTAGAAAAAACAAAACATGCAAACGCTGATAAGAACTCACTTGACTACCACTACTAATAAAGAAGTAAATAAAACTATGATCACCGCTTAAAGCAAACTTGCCCCAACACTTGCCGATTTTAAAAGCTTAAAGCAAAGACATACATCAAACTTGCCGATTTGAATAGCTAAAAGCAAAGACTTACCCCAAACTTGCCGATTTTTATTAGCTTTTAGCAAAGACATACCCCAAACTTGCCCATTTGTAGCAAAAAACCCCCACTTGATGGCGCTGGACCGGAGTGACGTCATCGGCTTGCGCCGCCGCGCCTTCTGGTCCAGAACTCTTATATTGTATCTACTGACCTTTTGTTCAAAATTGCCAAATCCAAAGTTTTAGAAAACCTATGGAGAGTCTGCTATATCACGTACGCAGGCATTTGAGTGGTAAAGCGAAATTTTAAGCGATTTGCGCGACCATTTACCGTTTGTTAATATTGAAGTGTGTAAATATTAACATAAATTGTTTGGTATATAAAATTCATGATTTAAAAGAAGAAGCAGAAGTCAGCGTGTCCCGGGAACTTTTTGAAAAACGTTGAAAAAATTAAACGGCACACACTTTCAACCGCAATAAGGACCACTAAACATTCGCTTTATGGTGAGAAGCCCTGGCCTTATGCTACCGAGCGTACTTGTTTTGGCTTATTTTACCTAGCTGCATTTTTGCCATAAGAGATCAGGATCATAACATCGAATTTGCAAGCAATGCAAAAACAACAGATGATCCAGCAAGTGGGCTGGATAAATTCAATTGATCCAATTCTATGTTTTCAAGTGTTGTGGCCGAACTGTAAAAGTAGACAGCACATGACCGTTTGTTGATGGCAAGATGGCGCTGCGACTGCAAAAATGGACAGCACTGCTTTATTTGACATCAGATGTTAATAAAAAATTTCCCTTAAAATAAAAAATATATTAAATTGAAACATTATTAGCTTGCAAACTTTGAAACAATCAACAAACAAAAAAAAACAATTTAATCAAGATTAGAATAATCATTTCACCTTCCAATTGCAAGGAATATTTTCTGTCATAATCATAAACAATCTCCGTTTGTGTGCTTTTCTTACGTTAGCAAGAAATAACTTTTTAGTAGGTAATGTTTAAATTGCTGCAAAAGAATTAGCAACAGCACCAAAAATTGAGCGTGAGTACGCAGTAATAGTACTGATCATGCTTTCTTTTACAGTGTCAGAATTGTCACAACCAATGCAATAATTTAACGTCACTTTGCAAACTGAGTCTCCGTTCAGTGTTGTTTTGCGTTTTTTGACACTTTGACAGTTCTGGCACTCGACTCTAAGCCATGCATCTACCTCTTTTATTGTATCATTAGTCGAAGTGAGAGTTGACGAAGAGCAGGCAATGCTTTTTGTGCGTTCTATTAATAGCTATACATGCTAAGACTTAATTCAAGCATAAACGAAAGAAAAGAATAGCTGATTGTTGATTTAACATGAGTATGAGATGCTCTATTAGATATGCTTTCGTGGCCCAGTGGTTAGAACAGCCAACTACGGAACTGATGATAGTGAGTTCAATCCTCAGTGATAGCAGAAAAATTAAGACTATCAAATAGCAATTTTTGAAGCGAAATTTTTTACGCCTCGTTTTGTGATTTGCTTGGAGTGAAATCTGAAAAATTTTGGACAGATTTTTTCTTAGAATTTTATGGTTTCTTATTGCTTGCGTTTATTACAATAAGAAAATTAAATACTTTAATATAAACAAATATTAAAAATATTTCTTTTCCCCCGTGCGGATTTGAACTCTGACCCAATTGATCACGAGTTCTATACGCTATCCACCAGGCCACCAAGCTGTATTAGAAATGGGTGTTGATTCAATGTTAAGTATAACAGAAGCTATGCTGCAGTAGATCGTTACAATCTATCAATAGATAGAGGATTATGTATTGGCTTATGCCGATAAGATGGCACCAAGATCGGTGTGTTTTGTTTTTTCTTGACGTAAACGCTCAAAGAAAAACACCGATGCTGGTGACATCTTGTAGCAAGTAGAAGCAAATTTGTTGTAAAAACAAAAACAAAATTCCCATAAGAAGTACATTGAGTTTTTTGACACCGAACAGGCAGCGGAATTTTTTTCGCTAGGTAGTACGCTGTTGACGGAAAAAATTTGTTCAGTGCAGCCAAGTTCACAGCCATGTGTGGAGAGTTAAAATGAAGAGTGGCTGGCTTTATATGCCCGTATATGTCATTGTCGTGAAAATTTGACATTCAACAATAAAAAAATAAGCGGTAAGTATGTTTTGTGTAAGTATGTAATTTATTTTATGTTATTTTAAATTTTTGAACTTAAAAGTTAATTTATTAAAAAAAAAAAATTATTAAGCTATCAAATCTATGTAGCTGCAAAAAAACTTCGCTTCTCTCGTGTGTCCAACGACGCACCTGTGTTTTTTTTTCGCTTTTAAACAACTAGTGCAGCGAATTGCTGTGTTGTTTTTATAAGAACCATTTCGTTACATTGACTTTGTCCCCCATCTAGCTCGCCGTATTGTTGTATACGCGGCTATAAAAGTTAAATTTCCAAAAAAAAAAAAAAACTTTGGTACTACATATACGAAAATAACGAAAAATACAAAAAGTCGTCAATGTGATTCTAGCCATAGTTTGTTTTGAAAGGTAATAGATAAAGATCAGAACAACTTCGCCATAGGAATTCAATTCGATTCAATTTCAATTTAATTTATGATTTAAGTATAATAAGAACAAGTTCTTTTAATATACAAAGTAATAACTTAGGAGTAAAATATAAGAATATTACAGTAAAATTATTTCTGAGTCTATATAAAACAAGAAGAAAAAAAAAAATAATAAGGATAAGTGTTTTATTTTAAGTACATATTAATTATTTAGCTTACACAATTAAAAATAACATATTAAAACAAAAGGTGTATAGAAAATTGTTCAGAATATATGCAAGAGACAAGGAAAGAAAAAATAAATAAAAGGAAAAAATAAAAACAAAGAAAATAAAATTTAATGTAGTGAGATAGTTCCAATACGTTTGGTTAGGTAAAATATTTATATATAGCCTGCATAAAGCTTCCAATTCCATCAATTGATTTTAAGTGGTTCGGTAAGGAATTCCACAATCTTACGGCGTTAATGAAGAAAAGTCTGGTTGAGTTTAGAAATTTGAAATGAGGCACTAAAAGCATTTTACTTCGAGTTGACTGGCAAAATTGCAATTTATCAAAGAGGTACATTGGAGTCTTTGTATGCATAAGCTTATGGAGAAAAATACAGTTTCTGGCTTTAATGTAGTTAGTTATGCTGCAGCCAAGAATAGCATTCCTGAACTGCGATAAGTGATCATATTTTCGAATGCCATAGACATATCTCGTTGCATGATTGAATGTTCAGATCGCGAATCTAATTTGCCGTAAACGAGTTCCGAGTAAGTAACAATTGGTAATATTAGCTGTATCACGAGTTTACGTCTAGTTTCTACAGGTGTAAAATCAGCAGACATTCGTAGATTTCTCAAAACACAATATATTTTACGTATTATGCTGTTCACATGATCGGCACAGGTTAATACTGAGTTTATGTGATAACCTAGACTTACAACATTTTTCACAAGTTTGAGTTTTTTATCATTTATAAACAGCTGTGGGATATTTTCAGTAAAGATTTTTGAGGCTGAAATCGGAAGCACATATAATTTAAGCGCATTTAGCTGAAGACCGTTACTAATGGCCCATTTATAAATATTACAGAGATCCTCATTTAGTCGACAACATAGGTCTTCGACAAGACCCGTTCTACAGGAGAGATGCAATTGAACATCATCCGCATAACCATGCATGGACGCATTTCTACAGATGGAGAAGATGTCATTTATAAACATTGAAAAGAGCAGTGGACCAAGACTAGATCCTTGGGGCACTCCACTGCGTACTAACTTAAATTGAGAACACTTCACACCTACTCTAACTCTCTGAAATCTGTCCGACAAGTAGCTTCTTAAAAGGCTTACGGCACTAGCTTGAAAACCAAACAAGCATTTCAGCTTTTGACAAAGTAATGAATGTTTTACGGTGTCAAATGCTTTGGAGAAATCCAGCAAGCATAGCAAAGTAATTTGGTCTTCATCGTAGGATTTTCGTATATCATCTAATATTTTTAAAGTAGCAGTTGTGCAACTATGGCCAGCACGGAAACCGGATTGTAAAGGGGATAGCAAGTTATTTCTGTTCAGAAATTCTGAAATTTGATCAGCCATTAAAGCTTCGCACACTTTCGACAGGGAGGGCAAAATACTTATAGGCCTAAAATCGTTTGCTTCAAGCGCTGATGATTTTTTGGCAACAGGCAATACTTTTGCAATTTTCCAGGATTGAGGGAAACAAGACGTTGTAAAACAGTGATTAATGATATGCGTTAGCGAGTGCAGTACGTGGGGTAAAATAATTTTTAAAAATTTTATTGAAATACCATCCTCGCCAACAGCATTTGATTTCACTTTCATTATGGACTTGTTAACATCACTTTCCCTTACGGCAGAAAATTGAAAATTTGGTGCAACCAGTGCATCGTCAATCATTTGATTTACTAAACCACAATTATTATTGAGGAAAAAATTGTTAAGAATGTCAGGATCCACGTTACAGTCAGCAGTAGGCTTGTTTCCAATTCCTAGGTTTTTTAGATTTCTCCACAACACTTTAGATGGAAGTGCGGTATTCAGTTTAGCAGAGCAATAGTTCATTTTAGCTTGTTTCGTTATTAAGACTGAAGCATTTCTGGCGACTCTGAAAATCTCCCAATTTTCTTGTGATGGATTCTTTTTCCACTTGTTATGCATTTTATTACGTTTTTTTATTGCATTTTTGACATAACTATTAAACCATGGACAGCAAACATTTTTTATGACCATGGTACGAGTAGGAACATGATTAACAAAAAGATTATTAAGCATATTAGAAAAAAGTTCTACCATTTCATCAATACTTGACAGAAACCAAATATCGGCCCAGGGCACTATACTGACATCATTGAAGAGGGCATGCTAATTTATGGCTTTAAAATCTGGGTATGATATAGTTTTTGAGTAATTTGCACGAGTTAGGTGAATGTCAAGTGTACAAAATATTAAATCATGGTCAGAGATGAAGTAAATCTGGTCAAACAAAAGAACGGACGATAAATCAGAGACTATGAAATAATCCAAAAGACTAGAATTACTAATATTTGAAAAACGGGTAGGCATCGTATCATTCACAATAGACGGACCGACAGACGAAACATTTTCATACATAGACTTTGCGATGTTATCATTACATAACAAATTGACATTCAAATCCCCACATGCAACAAAATAGTCGAAGTCAATTGCTATATCAGAGAGTTCAGTAAAAAAATTATTCAAACTATTACATTTGTTAGAATTGTAAACACTCGACAGAAGGATTTTTGTATTTTTGTCAGATACTCCTCTTTTGTCAGTTCTGTCATTTCTAAACAGATTGAAATTATTAATGTTAAGCACAGTGTTGTTAATATCTGAACAAAACCATGTTTCCGAAACACATATGATATCGACAGACGAATCTTCAAATACAAACTTTGTAAGGACCATATTTTGGGACGCCAAAATATGCCTCACAATTGGGAGTCATGACCAGCGAAACTGCCGATCACCACCAACAACAGCTATCAACACCAAATAGCAAGTATTAATAAAATATAAATATTATAATGTATATTTTAAATATTTGCTTATATACAGTAGTTAATATGTTAGTAATAAACAGATCCTATTAGTATAAGTATATAATTCATGTAAAGAACTACGCTCTAGCCAGACAAGTATTCATAAGAAATACTTTACCACTACCTTAAGTAGTAATTCTATTTAGTAGTTAAAACTACTACTAAAAGTTAAACAGCCTATTTTACCACTGGGTCGTCGAAGCCATACATGTTAGGTAGTTTTATTTTATATCAAAGACGTTCATACCGACATGCAACTCATTCAAACGCAACATGCGACGAACATGAACGAACCAATCAATTGCACACGGCACCACGAAACAGTCACTATACAGTATTGACTCATGCCAATATAAAACATACCTACATACATTCATATACCTACATACATTCATATTAACAGTAACACGAGCCAAGCAGCTACAACAACTAAAAAACATTAAACGACATACAACCGCTATACGACATACAGACGTTTAGTTTAGCTAACATTAAGCTTAACAACGACAACAATAAAAGGCGTAATTATTTTGCACACGACACCAACGTTCGACCGCTAACCCAAGGACAGGTTACGGCAACCAAAAGAACATCGACTGATAAAGCAGCGAAATGAAGCTGAGACATTTTTAGAAAACTCTAACAACGAGGAGTTGGATTTCAATCGTTGACCAGTACGGACGTGCTCAAGATATAGTGCCTAGGAAGTTAAGGGCCGACGTTGCGGAAACAATAAGTAAAAGTAATAAGTAATCCTAGAAGAGTCTCATACATCTGCCCAGCGGAACAGACATCCCAGGAAAACTTTGCACGGAAAATTATTACTCCGCTATCGCATCACCAAATATTTTCCATCGAGGACAAGACACATCAAACGAACATCACAACCACGATTGCTAGGAAATTTCATGCAACTCCAACCAGACAGGATAAAGGAATAAATAGCCAGCACGTAGCCTGAAACAAGTGGGTCAGACAGCAGCAACCGAGCATACCACACGTAAGAGTCATCCTTATATCCCCTATTGGGGCAATAGAGGACAGGAGTTATATTCCTTTCTGAGCGCCACAACCCTCTTGCTCTACACGAGCCTAATGTAGTTTTCCCCACAAATTGTGTCATAGTCGGACAGGAGTTATATTCCTTTTCTACGACACACTCATCCTGCCCTACACGGATAACAGGTATAAGTTTTCAGCGTTACTCTCACCCCCCCTCTTCACGAGCGAATAGATTTAGGATTCATTTTCCCACTCAATAGTGACACAAGGGGACAGGATTCAATAATCCTTTCGAGTGCCACATATCCTTACTCTTCACGAGTTTAATACTATCCTACCCCCCTTTTCCACACGCTCGTTCATCGCACCAGACGTCTCACGCTGCAGAACCAACCAGCTCCAACTACCAACACTGGGCTATGAGAAAACAGACAGTTACGACCAGGTCTACAGAGACAACATCGGGTCAAGGTGACGCTTTGATCACCCAGTGGCATAATTAATGGCTTCAAGATAAATAAATAAAGCAGAGTCAAGATTGACTAAATGAAAATACCCAACGAGGGCTAGAGCGTAATACCCAGCAGAAATATAACAATAGCGACACTAAAAATTGTTATAAATATAAGCATATGAGTAGGCTAAGATTCGAGAAGAAGATAATAAATAAAATGAATGCAATTCAATAATTTAAATAAACAACCTCTTTCTTGTACTCACGAACCGTGGACAGCCGCTGAGGATACCTCAGCTGGAAAAACATAAAAGTAACGCCAGGAGGTTCGTTACAACTTTAAATAGTCTAATTTATGCGCATTTAGGCTTCTAGCATTAAAATGTACAATTTTAAGGCCCCAATATCTTCTACATAAAACATTTATTAAGATTTTACTGTTTTCATTACCGCCACTGCAATAGTTGTTAGATGCAATCATTAAATTGAAGGTAGCACTCAGAAACATTAGGTAGGTTAAGTAGAGTAAAGAAGGGTATTGGATTCATAAAAAGGAGATTAAAGAAAATAGTATCAAATAAAAAACAGATGAGTTTTCTGTCAAAACTCGCTAAAATTAAGAGATAAACAGAGGAGAAAGTACATAAGAAAGAAAACAGAAAAATCTTTGCATAAGTTATAATTACTAAAATATTATTAACATAAAAGCTCATTTCCGATAAATGTCATCCTGCTCACCCGCAACAATAGCAGAAAGTTGGTTACAGCTTTCAACTAGTAAGCTCTCACCATTCTCCATCATTTTCACATAGATGAGCCCCTTCTTCGCATACGCAGAGAACAGCAGTTTGCGACGCTTCAGTCTGATTGCACTCTGCAGAAGTTGATGGCTGCGCTTAGTCAAGCTCTCATTTAAATAAATGCTTGTGTTAAGAGCTGAGTCCTAAGTCATTCAGCGATAGTTTTTTCCCATTAGATCTACGATAAGCCGCTGCAGATCGGAGAACAGTATCCCTCTCATACGAGCTAGAGAACTTCATAATGATTGGAGTGCTTTTGGCATTGCGTGCATTGTTTCTCACGCAAAACACACTCTTAAGCGGAGTAGGTCTGCAGCCGATTGTGAAGCAAAGCTTGTTGAATAAGAGAGATAAGTTCTCTTCACAGTTCTCCGGGACTCCAAAAAGAACAGCATCAGCTGCAACTTCTCTCCGGTCAAAATCAGCAACCAGCTTGTGCATACTATAAACTTCTTCTCTGATCAAAGCTACTTCAGAGTTTACAGCATCCGACTCAAGTTTTTCGACACGCTCAATCATAGCTACTTCAGAGTTTACAGCATCCGACTCAAGTTTTTCGACACGCTCAACGACGTGAGTAAGAGTAGCGTTGATCTTGTTTACTTTTTCAAGCCACATTCTTTCCATCTCTTTCATTCTTGCGTTGAGCTTATTGCGGAGTTGGCTTAGTTCCGTTTGAAAACTGAGAATGAGCATCTCACTTTGTTTTTTTAAGCGGTCATCCAGCTGATCAAGGGTAAGAGCTGAGTTATTGGCACTGTTGGCAGCGGGAGAGGCACCTTGCGTGGGAGTTGATGGCAGATTTTTTGCACTCAAAGATTTAGCTCTAGTTGACATTGTGTTTGTGTTTATTTATTTACTTTATTTTTTTTTATATTGTTGGTTTTAAAAAAGCGGGAAACAACGATTAACCTCGATTTAATGTAGCAATTATAATTGCACAAAAGTTTTAATAATTATTAATATCAGTTACAAATCCATATCTCCCGTTCAAATGAATCAAGAGGATGGCGATCAAACACACGTAGTTCACCGGCTTTAAGATATAAGGTTTAGTTAAACACTTTAAAATTAAAACTATTGTCGAGCAAATGAAAACACGTCTACTCGTTGCGACACATATCTATTTGTATGAATAAATTTAGAACCACTTGCAAGTAACAATCACTACAAAAATAAAAGAATCTCAAAAACAACTTTAAAAAATTCACTTGAACCTGAAAAATCTTTAGCTAACTTCACCAAACCTTTTGTGATTTTGAGTACCTTCATATGGCTTTAGTTGGGTGCTTAAATTATTTCATACTGAAAAAATTTTCGCACAGTGCTATAATTTAAATAGCAAATATTTTCTAAGAAAAATATCGTCTTATTTTCAATACCGTCATAACTTGTTAACTTGACTCTTCTGAAAAAATAGTTTAAGATTTTAACATGCATACGGAAATTCTCCACCGCTTTCAAAACTCGAAATATGCCAAAAATTTTGAAATGGTTGAATCTCAACATAGCTCAAAAATTTCTTCTCTTACGTGCAAAGTAAGAAAAGATATCTTTACGAAGATGACGCACAATCCTAATATATTTATAAAAGGCAGGCACATTGCTCTTAACCCAATATCGCTCAAACTGCATTTATTTTTTGCGATCAGCATAAAAGTATGCACAGAAAATTATTTCTTATACTTATCAGTGTCATGCTTCCATTTTATGTATGTGCATACTTTCAGGCTGAACATTTTTCAGAACAGTATATTGTAAAAGCATTGTGATAATAGCAAAAAATAATTACAGTTTAACGTTAATGCTTCGAACCCGTCGCACAGAGGCGGCATTTTGGTATTTCTAGTTGCAAAATTCACAACTTCTGAATGAATTGATATATCTCTAAAATTTTTTTTCCTATGGGATTAGGTATTCATGGTCAAAGTTAGACTTTCTAATAGATACGCAAGTTATGAATATGAAGTTCTCCATATGAGTGTTTTTTTAGAAAAAATTATTAAAACCATAAATTTTGATTACAAACCCATAGCAAATTAAAATTTTCAAAGCTCAACATTTTTTTCTTAACTGAAAAATAATTGTCCCAAAACTTTAAAATAACCGGAAATGCACATTTTTTGATCTTCTAAACAATTTCAGGTGTCTATAATTTAAAAGCATATCTTTAATTTTTTGGAAGCATTCATCGATATTTATATAATTACTACCAGAACATTCTTTTTTTATTTGTGAGCGGCGAAATTGGGTGTGGCGAACATTTTTTTCGTAAACCATCTCGTGCTCGAAAACAATCTACTGCCAAAATTTCAGCGCAATCGGCCCAGAAGTTTTGGAGTCTTAATGATTTCTTGAAATAAACGCAATTATAGTTCCACTACGGCCATTTTTATTACAGTTGCCGACGGTAAGCATACAAACTTAATTACCAAATTTCATTTTATACGAACAAAACCGTCTGAAATATAGCATTGTTTCATATGTGGGCGGTAAAAGAGGGCGTGGAAACCCATTTATGGTAGAATTGCCAAAAGTAGCCATACAAACTAAATTACCAAATTTTAGTCTCATACAATCGAAACAGTCGGAAATATTGCATTTTTATTGATGTGTGGGCGGTAAAAGATGCGTAGTTAAAAGTTTGTATGCAATAACCTAATATAGGACGCAAGGAATACACGTTTTAAGTTTGAGCGAAATCCGTCAATATCATCAGAACACGCGCAATGCAAGTTCAACTACAAGAGCATGAAAAAAGTCACAGGTATCCTGATAAAAATCGTTATTTTACCGACATTTCCCGACAATACATTTTTTTGTTGGTGTTAACAATTGTTCAAAAAATTAATTTTTTGTAGTCGGAACTTAAACTTTTGCGAACTTTTTTTTGAAAGTTAATTCGAAGTTGAAACAATAGGTAAAAATAAACATTAAAAAAAATCACTTTTTTTTGTGTTAGTTGAAAGTACAACACGTTTATGTCATATATGCAAAAAATAACTTTTCTTTCATAATTCGGAGAAAAATTTTAACCTCATCTTGAACTAAAAAAAAAGTAAAAATAAAATTAAAAAACTCGGAAAAACTATCAACTTTCAACATTTCTCCAAATAAGTTAATATTTTATATTCGCGAGTTTGAAGCAATTATTTATCAAACTGCATCATTTGATTTGCAAATTTCCACCACACTAAAATTGATTTTCGCAACCACCTTTTAGAAATGTCGCCACTGTGCGTCGTAGGACGGGCTTTTATACTAGTTTAGTTAATATACTGCCAAATGTTTCTGCGACTCAATTCGAACATATTTTTATTTATGAACGAAAAAAAAACGAAATGGCCATTTCAGCCCATGAAATGACTTTGACCGAGCTTCTTATGATCAATTGAGTTGTGTGTCTTGTGAAATGTTTGAACACAAATGATCGAGAACTGGACCTACACATGTTTTGTGCCGACTCCGAACGGCTTATGTTCTCAAGAAGCTTTTCATGGCAATTTTTACTTTCTGAGGTTTGCCATTGTTTGCAGGGAGGTGACGGCCGAACAGAAAAATTAATTCAATTGGAAAAATTTTCTGTGCCAGGTGGAATTCGAACCAGGGTTCTCTGGCGTCTGGCATAACCACAGCGCCACGGCTGCCATCAGCCGTTTTTATTTATGACGTGATTGAAAAAAGGAGCAATTTCAACTCATTGTCAGTAAGTTTTGATTTTTAGCTTAAGTAAAAGTTCTTGTTAAACCCTGAATTTTGCTTTTGATTATATAATGTTTCACATTAATAAAAAAATTTTTAAGAGTGCAAACTGAAATTTTTTTGCAAGGAAACTATAAGATATTTGCCTTTAAAATATATTTTGCAAATATTGTTTCAAAGATACCAAAAAGGCCATTAATAAAAAGCTTTGGCTATACATAAGTCAATATATATTTATTTCAAGAAAAAGTTTGTAATTATTTTATCCAACTACCCCGTACTACTCAAAACCCCGAAATTGCGCTACTCAAAAAAAGTTCAAATCATGCTGTTTTCAGTACATAAAAAATAAACAAAATTAATTTCTCTACATTAATGACATTCTTCGCCGAAAAAATGTGTAATTTTTGCACCAAAGAGTATGATATGAAACAAATTGGACCATAAATTTGCTTATAATTCAACAATGGCGACACCTATCGGCACAATTTGTAGCAAACGCAGCTCCCTTACCCTTAATGTATTTTTCGAATATGATCCAAATCGGGCAATAAATAAGATTTTTGATAATAATTCAACACTGGCACTACCTAGCGGAGCACTTTATTGCAAAAATAGCTGCCTTACCCTTGCCAACATATATTTTGATTATGAGCCAAATCGGGCAATAAATACGATTTTTCGTAATAGCTTGACTCCAGGTCTATCTAGAGGGTATATTTTTGCGTAAAACCCTTATCCTGGCAACTACAAAATAAAAAAAAACATAGGTGCGTCGTTGGACACACGAGAGAAGCGAAGCTTTTTAGCAGTTTCATAGATTTGATATCTTAATAACTTTTTCTTTTTAAAGCTCAGTATGCTGTAGAAACGAAAACAAAATTCCCATAAGAAGTACATTGAGTTTTTCGACAGCGAACAGGTAGCGGAATTTTTTTCGCTAGGTAGTACGCTGTTGAAGGAAAAAGTTTGTTCAGTGTAGCCAAGTTCGCAACCATGTGTTGAGAGTTAAAATGTCAGAATTTCGCTGGCGTTTTTTATTCAACAATAATAAAAAAGCAGTAAGTATGTGTTGGCGTTGAATTTGTTATAAAACAAATTTATTTAGGTTATTAAGTGCTTTTTCTCCACACAAAAAAATTTTGACTCTGCACAAAAATTTTAGGTGTACAATTATATGCCCAAAAATGTTCGTTCCTACAGCATACTAAGCTAAATAAGTTCAAAAATTTAAAATAACAAAATAAATTACATACATACACAAAACATACTGCTTATTTTTTATTGTTGAATGTAAAATTTTCACGCCAATTACATATACGGGCATATAATGCCAGCAACTCTCCATTTTAACTCTCCACACATGGTTGTGAACTTGGCTGCACTGAACAAATTTTTTCCGTCAACAGCGTACTACCTAGCGAAAAAAATTCCGCTGCCTGTTCGCTGTCAAAAAACTCAATGTACTTCTTATGGAAATTTTGTTTTTGTTTTTACAACAAATTTGCTTCTACTTGCTACAAGATGTCACCAGCATCGGTGTTTTCCTTTGAGCGTTCACATCAAGAAAAATAAAACACACCGATGCTGGTGACATCTTATTGGCATAAGCCAATACATAATCCTCTATCTATTGATAGATTGTAACGATCTACATAGAGTGTAAATTATTATCTAGAGATTGCATCAACTCTGCTAAATCTCTGGCATGTGTTAACATAGGTTAACAGAGTTTTTTTCCTTCACGTTTTTAAGTGAAGTAAATAAGTAAATAACTCTGTTAACACATGCCAGAGATTTAGCAGAGTTGATGCAATCTCTAGATAATAATTTACACTCTATGCGATCTACTGCAGCATAGCTTCTGTTATACTTAACATTGAATCAACACCTATTTCTAACACAGCTTGGTGGCCTGGTGGATAGCGTATAGAACTCGTGATCAATTGGGTCCGAGTTCAAATCCGCACGGGGGAAAAGAATATTTTTAATATTTATTTATATTAAAGTATTTCATTTCCTTATTGTAATAAACGCAAGCAATAAGAAACCATAAAATTCTAAGAAAAAATGTGTCGAAAATGTTTCAGATTTCACTCCAAGCAAATCACAGAACGAGGCGTAAAAAGCTTCGCTTAAAAAAAAACAAAATAGTTCTCTCTCTCAATTGATGCATGTTGCATTTGATTTTTATATGTAGTGAAAGATAGATATAGATAGATAAATGGGCGGTAAAAGTAAGCGTGGCAATATTTATATACATATTGACCGCCATTTGGCCCCATAGCACCTTCATACCAAGTTTCCATACGGAAACATGTAGTGCAGTGCAGTTACCGACAATAAGCATACTAACTAAATTACCAAATTTTAGTCTAATTTAGTCTAACGACCGGAATCGTCAGAAATATATATATTTTTTTATTGATTTATTTAGCCCGCGGTAAGAGTAGGCGTGGCAAATCTTACATAGCCTATCACGATTTCGCTGAAATAAAAAATTTGTTGATACTATATCGTCTAAATCGGTTCATTGGTTCTAGCATGATTGTGGATCATCCGTTTAAGTGGGAACCAGAATGGTGTAGCTTTTAGTACGTAGTATGGCCTGTCAAAAGTTAAAATATACTAAATGCACGGAATCGCACAGAATGCGCATAGTACGTCTGTGGCTCGTAGCTGTAGTTGTCGCGGAAGTTAAGCTAACTTTAACTTTTGAGTGCTACGCTGCTCTGAATGTTGTATTAATGATGCTTTTTTATAAGCTTTTATTTAACTTGCTTCGTTCGTATGTATGTATGTATGTATGTCCGCAAATCTTGCAAGCAATTTTTCGATACCTTGTGGGCCTCCGATTAAGCTGCAATTTAGCATACATGTGTAAGCCCGGTGACAATGCAATATTATGAAAATTGTTTTGCCACACCTGTTTTACCGCCCACAAATCAATAAAAACGCTGTATCTCGAAAACTACTAGGCTGATTCAGATGAAATTTTGGTAATAAATTTTCTTCAAGCAGAAAATGGGGAAAGAAAAAATTTTACACACCCCCTTTTACCGCCCACAAATTAATATTTTTTTTTATTGATTTTATCGGACTCTTTAATTATGTTTTAAAAATTATTGTAGGCTTTGGCCGTTTTAAAATTAAACTAAATTTTTAATTTTTGGTTTTTATATTTCGATATTTCGACTAAAATTATTAGTCATAATTAGGACCTATGAACAAAAAATATATATATGTATGAAACATTTGTCACAAATACTTAAACATTATTTTAGCACAATAAAAACAATGAAAAAAGCAATCACAATTGAACATTAAAAAAATTATTTTTACCAGTAACACTTAACAAAATTGTACCAAGTACTTGTTTAAAAGAGTTACTTTCGTCAACTAATATATTGTCTAACTAAATGTTTATAAATATGTGCACAGTTGTCGGTGTCCGTTTTATAGTTGAGTCTCTTTTGTATGGGTGTGTTGATTATGTGGAGCATCTCTATAGTGTATCTTCGTTTGTGATTGTTCTCTTGTTGTAGAATCTTTGTTTCTTCAAATTCCGGAGAGTGGCCCCACTTTACGCAATGGGCCGCAAGTGCTTTTTTGTTGTCATTCTTGTTTTTTATGTCTGATTTGTGCGCTGATATTCTTGTTTTTAGCTTTGATTTTGTCGTTCCAACATATACTTGTCCGCATACATTGGCCCCGTCTCCTTTACATGTAATTTTATAGATCACGTTTGATTTGTCCATCTCGTCAATTTTTGATTTTGTGTTACTGTAGATATTTCTCAAGGTATTGTATGATTTTGGTGTAAGTTGAAAATTGTTTTTGTTGTATAAATCTGTTTTTTTGAATTTTTCCGTAAAGCCTTCTACATATGTAACTCCTTTGTATTTAAATGTTCTTTGAGGTTGGTTGTTGTTATTTTTGTGTTCTTTGAGCAACTGGGTTATAGTAACTTTAGGAAAATCATTATTAATAAGAATATGTTCAATTTTAGGTTTGTTGTTTGTGTGGAAGATGTCATCGCTCATGTTCAGTACTCTGTTGATAAAATTTTTGGCCGTGTTGATTATTGTCTTTTTTGGGTGTTTTGAGTAGAAATTTATGAGGCGTCCTGATGTTGTTGGTTTTTGATACCAATCTGTTTTTATTACATTGTTGTCCCTTTTCCCTAGCATTCCAGCAGATTTCGCTATCAAAACAATAGAAAAAAAAATGGGACGCAATAGAAAACCACACGAAGATACCAAAACAACTATTTATGGACATATTGAAATTCTGCCTAAAGGAAAATAATTATTTTAAGTATAAAACAATAATATACAATCAAATTAAAGGAATGCCCATTGGTTCACCAATATCTCCAATCATTGCAGACATTGTGATGGAGGAAATTTTAGACACCTTCATGGACAACATCGAACAGAAACCTTGACTGTTAACAAAATATGTGGACGATATTTTTTGTATAATAAGAGAGGATAAGATGGCAACAAAATTGAAAAGTTTAAACAGTTGCCACAGATATATCAAATTCACGATAGAAGAAGAAAACAATGAACAACTTCCATATCTAGACGCAAAATTAATAAGGGACAACAATGTAATAAAAACAGATTGGTAAATTTTTTGTTTTTGGTAAAAATTGATTGGTAAAAACAGATTAAATTTTTTGTTGTTCCATATCTCGGGAGGGTAGCAAAATAGGTAAAAAGTAACCATTTTTTGGGGGTTGATAAGGGAGGAATCATTCTTGAGATACACGAATAGGGGGATCTATGTGCCCCCATTCGCCATATTTTTAGGGGTGAACGTCAAGACACGTGTTTAACTGTCCTCTGTAAGTCAAACACATGTTTCCGCCCCTCCCTAAAAATATGGTGAATGGGGGCACATATACCCCCTTTTCAACCCCCAAAAAATGGTTACTTTTACCTATTTTGCTACCCTCCCGAGATATGGAACAACAAAAAATTTAAATATATCGAAAAATCCTCGAAAAATCCTCGAAAAAGTAGAAAAAGTGCCATATCTCGAAGGGGAAGCAAGATAGGTAAAAAATAACCATTTTTTGGGAGTTTATAAGGGGGGTAGCATTTCTAAGACGCACAAATAGAGGGGTTTATCATTCCCCCATTTGCTACATTTTTAGGGGGGACACGTCGAAACACGTGTTTAACTGTCCACTGCAAGTCAAATTGTAAGTCAAACACGTGTTTCGGGACCCCCTTAAACGTAAAGCAAATGGGGGGCCTATTTTTACCTAGTGTTCGCTCCAGCACCAAATTCGTCAAAATAAAAGAATTTTAGGTGGCAACACTATTAACCATCTTATATTTTAAAATTAGGACATCAGTTCGAAGTCAGCGACCTCTCTGTTAAATGATATTTAAAACTCTTAAAAATACATTTTGGTAGGTGGCAACACTGTTATAAAAAAATTACACAATTTTGAAATTCTGGCAACGGATTAGGACTCAGCGACCCATTTTTACCTAGTGTTTGCTCTAGCACCGAATTCGTGACAATAAAAAAATTTAAGGTGGCAACACTAATAATCATCTTGAATTTTAAAATTCTGACATCAGATTCGAAGTCAGCGACCCCTTAAACTGTTAAATGGTGTTTAAAACTCTTTTAAAAATTTTTTTACTAGGTGGCAACACTATGGAGAAAATTTAGGTGGCAAGCCTATCCTCCATCTTAAATTTTAAAATAGTGATATTAGATTCGAAATCAAATCCGTTGTCAGAAATTCAAAATAACAAGAATTCGCAAAAATAAAAAACAAAAATCAAGGTGGCAACTCTATTCGCCAGCTTGAATTTTAAATTTTTAAATCAATTTCAAAATCAGCTACCCCCTAAAACTGCCAACCACGGAGTCCACAGAACCCTTAAAAGTCTTAATACGCTTAAGATTTTCCTAAACAAGCTTATTGAATTTTTTCGGATACTTGCTTTAAATTCAATTAATTGGATACTTGCGAGCTTACAAGCTTTTGCCGAACGTTTCAAGCTTTTCAACTTTCTTACCCGACATAGTAAGCCTCAACAAGCAAGCCAATGAAAAAGCTTGGATATGACTTGTAATTGTTTGCTATTTTTATAAGCAGGCCAAAGCTTGCTTTTTCTAGTTTGGATACATACTTGAATTCAAGTACTTGAAAAAGCTTGAATTTCAAGTAGGCTTGTGCAGTTCTCTGGCATGGGTTAGAGAAAAATGCTGCCACACCCTCTTTTACCGCCCAGATATCAATAAAAATGATATATCTCCAAAAATACTAGGCCGATTCAGCTGAAAATTTGGCAGCACATTTACGACAAGTAGAAGATAGGGGTTTAAATTTGGCCACACCTCCTATTTCCGCCCACAAATCAATAAAAATGCTATATCATATTAAAGTATGTTATGCAATAAATAATGTAAATTGTATAAATCAAGTTAATATCTACTGTTCAGGTTAATGGTCTAAAAAATAAAAATGCTATATGTAAGGCTCTCAAAATAAAAGATGTTCATAATAAAACTGTAAGACTAAAAAGTAAAAAATAAGATATATATATAAAAAAAAATTTTTAAAAAATAAGCTATTATTTAAAACCAAAACGTCAACTAAAAAGAAAAAAATAAATTTCAGTGACATTTGTCATATATGTATATTGTAGGTATATTCTAGATTCAGACGAACCTCTCCCTTGGTTACCCATCATCATTATAAAAGCGCACGTAAATAGGTAAGTTCTAGTGATGTATATAAATTTAGAAACTTTCAAAATGTAAAATACATTTAAATTATAAAAGCTCAAGGCACTGATATTGTGCAGTAAGCCTGTATAATGGATAGCGGTTTATATACAGATAGGCCTACTAAAAGATTAAATTCCACTGATATTATATACGTCCCTAGAACTTACCTATTTACGTATGCTTTTATTATGATGATGTGTAACCAAGAGAGATCCTTCCTTTCCTTCCATCCTTTTTCGCATCAAAATTGTGCCGAAAACTTGAAACCACGCCGAATATCAAATTCCATATCAATTTTGACAGTTCATTATCGGCGTTTACGACTTTCTCGATTTTCGGCATATTCGGCATCTTTTTAGCATGGCATGAATACAGTCATTGTAATTTTCACACTAACCACGCGGCGGTTGTGATAAAATAGGCTGCTGATGAGGCTACCTTGCTTTTTTGTATCATGCTCGAAACAATGTGGTCATTCCCAGCAAACAGGAGATTTAAAATTCAATCAGATTCATATAGGGATTTGATATGGTATTAAATATGCAGATTACAGTCAATCAATAGCTATTATTGTAACTTTTATCATGTTTCTTTGTTTTGAGTATAATCTGTACATTTCTGTAACTCAGTGTAAAATGAAAATAAAAAAACAACAAACACATTTTTACCAAAATAAACATACAGGATGCCTAAAACGCTCCAATAAAATGTGACAAATAACAGTACAATTTTATTAATTACACTCCGAAACAAAATCGGTCTTTTTCTTTGATGAATTGAAAATGATAAACAATTCTAGATGGATTTTGGACGCAGATTTTAAGGATTCAGTTTTTCTCCATCATCTCCAAGTTCTGAGTTATAGGCAAAAAATAAGAAAGTTCTGTCATGATAATTTAAGTAAATATTTATATTCTTGTACACAAATTACAATCGCTCTGATAGTTTTGAAGATATCGTATTTCAAAATTTAAAAAATTTAAAACGTTGAGGATCGCGTGCTTTTGAAACCCGGTATCTTTTATATATTTTTCAATTCAGTGGCAAATCTTTCTAACCTGACAAATAATCTCTGGAATTTTCAAATAAGTTTTACTTGTTATTATTATCTTGCATATTTTCAAAGTTATTTAAATAAAACTACAATTTTATACCGTGCACCTGAACAAAATAAAATGTTTATGAAAATTCCAGAGATTCCTTTTTCAGAGATTTAAAATTTGTTTTAACTTTTAGGGACATATCTTCAAAACTATCAAAGCGATTGAAATTTTTTGTACAAGGATTAAAACACCTACTATTTTTTAATGAAAGGCCTAGCAGTATTATAAAAATCAGTCAATTAGTATAAAAGATATACTTAAATTATTAAAAACAGAACTGTTTTTTTCTTTTTTGGCTACAACTCAGAACTCGAGCTGACGGAGATAAACTGAGTCCATATTTAAAATCTGCAATCCCCATTTGATTACAATCAGCTGAGAAATCGCCGATATCAGAAAGACTGTTGTGCAGTGTTATTTATTTATTTTAGATTGAAAATTTCATTAACTCTCATTTAATAATACCTGCATAAAATAAATCCCAAATGGTCAGGGAAAGTGTAAAAAATTTGGAAATATGTAAATTATGTAAAGTTTTTGTTTTAATTTAGTTTTTTTTTTTCTTTAAAAAAATCAGTTTTTATAAATATGTTCCATAACTACTTTTTATGGTACTAAGTCGACATTTCATTTTTTAGTTTGTGATTCACACAATAAACAAAACATTATAAAAATTGTTCTTAAAAATTTATTTAATTGTTTCCTTAACTTGTTCTTAAATAGATTGTTATGTATATAGGTTATGTCAAAATTTGTCTGAATACACAGAAATGTTGCGAACAACCCACAATAGCTCGAGACAGCTTTTTCGTCAAGTTTTGTTAACGCAAGTATTGCCTATTGCGTACTCTGTGAATATTGAGTTGACATGAACGCACTATAAAATTGTCCGAACACCGTCGCATCGGAAAGTTTAGTTTGCTGGGTAGCAGAAGCGACGGTTTTTATAACTGTAAATTTGTGCAAGCTGCGAAAAGGAATTGAGAGGCTCATATTACACGATGATGATTTGATCGGCGTTAAATGGACACTTTTTAATCTCTTTTACATTTTGATCGGCGATCAACTTTTGAAGTTTCATAATATTCAGTACCTTTTCTTCTTCACTTTATTTCTTACTAAAAATAATTGCTTTTAATTAGCTATTTGATTAAAATGATTATGATGATTACCTATTTATATTTAGCAATTACAGAATAACAACTAAGCTCTAGGTTTTCTAAAGCTCTTTTTTTATTATTTTATACTAGAATAGCAGTTTTTTTCATCAAAAAAGTACTTTGTAGTGGCATTAAGTCAGCATATTTTTATTTTTGACACCCAAGAATAGGTTTTGCTCGGTGATTGCTGTATTGTACAGCGTTCAAAAATGAACTTATTTTGATCGCCCTACAAAGTGTTTACTCGCTTTGGCTCTCAGGGGTTTTTGACAGTTTCGCATTGAAAGCCACCATACATAGGCATTTTCCATTACCATTAAATTTTCATTACCATTAACCACCTAGTGGTAATGCAAATTTAATTTGCATTATCAATAATATGCAATGGTAATGGGAAAAAATATTGCATTACCACTAATATGTAATGGTAATTGAAAAAAAAATTGTATTATGTAATGGTAATGGAGAAAAGAACTGCATTATCACTAAAATTTAGTGATAATGAAAAATTTTAATGGTGTGGAAAAAATGTGGTGTGGATAATGAAAAAAATTGCATTACCATTAAATTTAGTGGTATATTATTAAAATTAAGTGGTAAAGAAAAATTTTAATGAATATAGAAATTTTTCTCATTACCATAAAAAATTTAATGGTAATGCAAAATGTTTCCACCAGCATTAAAATTTTTCATTATCACTAAATTTTAGTGCTAATGCAGATATTTTCTATATTACCATTGCATATTAATGGTAATGCAGTTTGTTTTTTCCATTGCCATTACATATTAATGGTAATGCGATATTTTTGCCCATTACCATTGCATATTAATGATAAGGCAAATTTAATTTGCATTACCACTAGGTGGTTAATGGTAATGATATTTTTGATGCACTAATAAACCAATGCATTATGCCCATCTATGAAAGCCACAACAAATTATTTTGAACGCCGATCAAATGATCATCGTACAATATGGGCCAAAAGTAAAAAAAAAGTACCATATCAAATTGAAAGTTTTGCGTTATAATTTTTAAGGTAGAAAAAACCTTGCATTTGATAGCAAAAATATTATTTTGATAATTTTTCTGTTAGATTGAACGGTTTTAACGTAATAATGATACGAGTCAGTATTATTTCTGTCTTAAAAGTCATTGCCAATTCTCGCCATACTAGCGTATAAGTTAATTTGTTTTGTTTATTATTATTAAAAATATCTTCCTTTGGCACTATGTGCCAATTAAAACAGTTTGTTTGGTTTTTTATTTGGCACTATGTGCCGATGTTTATTAAGAGGAAACCGTAGAAGAACTAACTTAACTACTAAAACAAACTTAGCCTATATTATAATAATTTAGCTGCACTTCTGTTGTTGTAGTAGTTGTTGTTTTTGGTATTGCTGCTATTGTTATTGTCGTCCTTGCCGCTTCTGCTGTTGTTGTTGTTGCAGTTGTTGTTGTTGTTGTTATTGTTGTTGTTGTTGTTGTTGTTGTTGTTCTTATTTTTGGTATAGCTTTGACTTCGCTGTTGATGTTGTTGTTTGGTGCTAACTCAGCATTTGTCAGTGTGGGAACGTTATGCGCGACAGAATCGCGAAAACGTCACGTACCGTACTCGAATTACAATTAGAGCGGATGCGTGTGTTAACTGGTCCCCCCCTTTAAGAGGAGCCGTCCTCGGTTCCCGTAAGAACTCTTTCTAAGGCTATGGCATTATTAGCTTCCTGACGCCGTCTTGCGATTAGCAGGCCTATTAAAATTACTATTACCGTTCCCATAGAGAAGATGAAAATGACGAGCCATTGCGTAGATTTATTATGAATACGTTGTTTCAGGTTAGCGATGTGGTCAATGTTTTTTATGTTTAACTCATGCAGATATGGAAGTGATAGCAGTGTCCTATGTTCTGTTATATTGACGAATTGGACTGATGCAGGTTCGGGGTGTAATTGACTGAGTTTTCTCCAATTGGTGTAGGTGGTTTCATTGATGGTTATTTTTTCTTCAAATGTTACAACGAATGTCCCGCGCACCGAAATTAATGAACCATTTCCTTCTCGCACTTCTGCTCTCTGATTGTTAATGACTACCAGTCCATCGTTTATCTCCTCAATTGATGCAATGTGATGCGCCGAGGTAGTTTTGCAATTCGCGAAATTATTATTTAACAGTTGATGTACGCAAGTGTTTCTTTTATGAGGTTGACAAAACGTAGTTGTTGTTGCGTCTTGACAGTTTTCAAGTGGCTCATATAGTCCTTTGCAATTTGCTACAGTGTTTGTTTCTAGCAGCAGAATTTTATGATTACGTACTACTGGTAAGATCTTAAGTTTACTACATATCTTTTTGATTTTCGGGTATTTAATAACAAAATGGATACTATTACTATCTTGAAGAATTTTTAATTTTAAAACATTTAAAATATCAGTAACGCTTATATTTGCGAAGTGCTCCGCAACTAATAAATTCTGTACTTCACTGCTATCAAGAATTATAGGGTTTATTACATTTAATTTTCCTAAATTCACTGTGTAGATAATATCCTCAATACTTATTATAATCGCTTTGTTTCTTGCATTAATCAGTTCGAATAAATTTGCATTCATTCATTCGAGTATTCATTTCTTTTCTCTTGGTCACTTTTAGCAGTTCGGTCACCGTTTCTGTTAGTTGTTTGATTCTAATTTGCATTTTGGTGTTTATCACTATTTGTCTCTCATTAGCTTCTATCAAGGCTTCTTCTTTAGTGGCTACTTCGTTAAAGTCGTCGAAATCAGGGGTACCAGCAATGTACTTCAACGCGGTTCCCCAAAATATTTATGCCCCGTGACTGTCGATGGTGAGTTTTGAGTGCATTTAGAAGATTAAAAATCTGGTCGACATCAGTCTTTAGTAGATCCCCCATGTGAGACTGTGTAAAGTGATGGAGTAAGTCTTCGGTGTCAAGGGCTATGTTTTCGTAACAAGTCATATTTGTGCTATGTAGTATAAAGTCGTAGCGATCATAGGTGGCAACTGTTCCATCCGTTATTGGGATGTAGTACGAATCTGTGTTGTTAATAAGTTTGGCTCGCGTCGTTTGAGCTACTGTCAGTACAAAGAAGCTGAAATTACAGAAAAAAAATTACCTTATATTACTCTTGTGAATTTTTTTACCATTAATTAAAAGGGTAGTTCCCAGGTCCTTTTCTACAACTTTTTCTATATAGAGCTTTGTAAATTTGTTCCCTATCCTTTTATTGGTTTTAACGTAAACCTTATCCCCAGGGTAAAAGGTTCTAGTGTATTTATGTCTATTGTGCCTCTTGATTTCTAGAAGTTGAGCTTGAGTAATTTTTTCTATTATCTCGTTTTTTAGTGAGGGAGGTATTGCATGGATTATATCAATAGGCCTATGGCCTGTAACCGAGTGAACTGTTTTATTATATTTCGTTGTTGCTAGCAGAATCAGCTCTGAAGTGTCAATAAAATTTTGTTCCTGTTTCGTACACCTTGCTATTTCCGACAAGGTGCTGTGAAATCTTTCCACCTGTCCATTTGTTGTGCTATGGAACGGTGGTGTTGTAAAGATATCAACATTAAAGTGATTTTTTAGTATTGACTTTATTGTTTCTGAATTAAGGGATTTTTCGTTATCACACGTTATTGTTTTAGTTTCTTTGAAAAAATTAAGCATTTGCAAAAGAGGCTCTTTTATGTCAGTTATTGCTCTGGAATCTATTGGAATTACTATTGCAAATTTAGAGAACTTATCAAGGCATGTGAGAAATATTTTTTATCAGTGGAATAAATGTCCACGTGAAGAAGTTGGCCAGGGTGGGATGGGATGGGTGTTTTTCCTATTTTTGGCCTGATGGGATGTCTTTGATATTTCCCCTCACAGCATATTTTACAATTTGAAATTACTTCCTTGATTTTGTGCCTCAGTGTGGGAAAGTAATAGTCTTTTAAGATCTGTTGTGTGTTCTCGCGTGCACATCTATGTGCTCGATTATGTTCGGTTGTAATTATTTCTATTTGGTCATCTAGGTTAAAAACGTCTATTACCATTTGATTTGTATGTCGAATTTTAACGGATGGGAATAACTTAATAATGTTATTCTGTATCCCAGCTAAGACAGGTAGCTCGCAGTAAATAGCATTGACAACGTCGGGATTAATGGCTTCACTGAGGAGTTCGTAAAGATCATGTGTTGTCGAGAACGTGATCGTGTGTCTTATTTGATTTCTAAAGATAATTTTTGTCGTTTTTTTGTTTTCAACGTCTTCGTTTAGGATAATTTGGTTTTTAAAACAGTTGATCGGGTTTTTAATGGTTTGTACCACATATGAAAGTGATTCTTCACTATGTTCGGTTGCGGTGGAGGTTAGGGTAGAGGAGGTTAGAGGTTTGGTCAAGAGCATTAATATGTTGTCTGGACAAAGCGTCGGCAACAAGATTTTCTTTACCCGGTTTGTAAAAAAGGGTAGGCGAGAATTCCTCTATGAAAGCTCGCCATCTTTTACTTTTCGCATTTGGGTTTCTGTCCGATATGGCGAATGTCAAGGGCTGGTGGTCTGTGTAAATATTCAACTTCCGAGCTCCATATAGGTAATTTCGTAATTTTTTAATTGCCCAAACTATCGCCAGAAGCTCACGCTCGTTGGTAGCGTAGTGTTCTTCGGTTGTAGATAGCGTTCGCGAAACCATAGTAATAGGTCTGCCATTCTGGGAAAGAACGGCTCCTATGGCAAATGATGAGGCGTCGGTTGTAAGATCGAAAGGTTGTTGAAAGTCGGGGTATAGCAGCAAAACGTCTTCTGAGGCCAAAATCCTTTTAAGTTTGTCGAAAGCTTGAAGTGCTTCATCGTCTAGTTGAATTATAATATTTTTTGACTGATTTGCACGTATGTGGCCGTTATCACCACGAAGATACTTTGTCATTGGCTTATCAATTTGGGCGTAATCCTTGACGAAGCGTCTGTAATACCCGGATAATCCAAGGAAGGATCTTAACGCACGAAGTGTCTTAGGTGTTTCGTAGTTAACTATGTCTTTTACTTTCTCGGCACAAGTTCGTATTCCTTGGGAGGATACCGTGAATCCTAGGAATTCTACTTCCGTTTTAAAAAATGTTGACTTCTCCCGAGAGACCCTCATATTTACATTATATAGCTTGTTAAGATTTTTTTGATATCTAGAGCATGCTGTTCTTTCGTACGGGAAAAAATTATAACATCATCGATGTAGACGTGACAGCATTTCCCTATATCCTCTCTAAGAATGTCGTCGATGGTCCTCTGAAAAATGCTCGGTGCATTCTTTAGACCGAAAGGGAGGCGACAAAATTCGTATTTACCGTTATTCACAGCAAAAGCTGTTTTTTCCCTGTCATGCTCTGCCAGTTTTATCTGGTGGAATCCCGATTTTAAATCGAGGGTTGTGAAAAATACTGAGTTCCCTAGGTTAGACAAAATAATTGAAGTGTCCGGGATGGGGTATTTGTCGCAAATTGTTTTTTCATTCAGTTTACGGAAATCAATAACTAAACGCATTTTTCGTCTGCCTGATTCGTCTGTACCCTTTTTGTCTACGATCCATATAGGGTTGTTATAGGGGGATCGTGAGGGTCTTATTATTCTTTTCTCGAGCAGTTCTGCTAATTCGTTATTCACGAACTCAGAGGCAGCCATAGGATAGGGATATGACTTTGCATAGACTGGTTCGTTATTAATTGTTCTGATGGTCGCAACGACATTTGTATTAAAGGGAAGCAAATCGTTAGGGTCTGCGAAAACCCCTGAATGTTGACTTATAAATGCGGAAATATCTATTACTCCTGGTTCGGGTTGTTGTGAGATATTATTAACGTTCTTGCAATAAAGGTATAACAATAGT
This sequence comes from Coremacera marginata, assembly GCA_914767935.1. Lineage (NCBI taxonomy): Eukaryota > Metazoa > Arthropoda > Insecta > Diptera > Sciomyzidae > Coremacera > Coremacera marginata. The sequence continues at coordinate 104,596,822 of OU612043.1, forward strand.
TCGTGGTTACCGTCGTAACTTATTACCCCTTTTTTGAGATCTAGGGTGGCATTAATCTCCTTTAGGAAATCAAATCCAATTATACCGTCGAATGTTTGTAAGTCAGGAAGCAAATAAAATATTGAATTCCTATTAAAAAAGTTTATAAGGCATTTGTGAGTAATTTTATTGGCTCCATGTATTGATTTTACGGTAAACGGTTCGTTTTCTGGTTTTACTGCTATCAGATCATCTAAGTACCTGATATAATTTTTAGCAGCACCAGTGTCCACTAAAAATTTTAATGCCTTTCCTCCTAAAGTTCTTTCCACGTAAGGGAGGAGGGACATACTCCTAAAAAATTTACTTCGTCTGTTGGATTTTGTTCATTAGGATCCTCGAAAGTGTCATTTGTGGTGTCGTTCTCATACTGAGACCCATAGTCAAAGTATTCCGGGGATTCATCCCGGTTCGGTTCCTGTGACAAATTTGTTTGTTGGTAAAGGTTATTAATTCGTTGCTGCTTTGCCGTATGTTGTTGGTCGGATTCATACGGCCTCTTGTGAGCTGGAGTAAAATTCGGGGAATTGTTTGTTAATATAGGTGCTCGGTCTTGGATGCGGTTATTAATGTTTGCAGGTGGTGCAAATCTATTGCCCTGTTGGTGGGAGTTAATTTGATTATTGGGCCTCTTGTGACGGAAACGAGAGGAGGAGTCCACCTCCATTGGAATAGGTTTAGGAAGAATTGGGTGACGGGCCCCTGAAATGGTTGTGGTTGGGAGCGGCGGTAGTGCGGAGAATTCGAGAACCCGTAGTGTTCCGTTTGTTGATCCCTATTTCTATTAAACGATGTTGCAAACACGTATCGAGCTTGGTTGGACTCGAGCTCTTGGGCCAACGCTAGTGCCGAAGGCATATCTATTGGCTTAGATGAAAACAAAATATCACACATTGGTTTGCGCAATCCAGATACAAATGTTCTAAGCGCATCTTGTCTGTATTTTGCGCACAGAGAATTAATTAAGCATTTGTCGCCGTCATGTGCCATAATCACTTTGTTGATGATGAGTGTGAGCTTGCGCTCAACTTCATCATAAAACTGACAAATATTTTGTCCACCCTGCCGTAAAGTGGACATTTCCTGTTCCAAAATGTGAACTGGTTTTTTGTCAGCATAGGTGAAATCTAACCGAGCAATGATAGCTCTAAAATTGAGTACCGTATTGAACGAAGAAAGAACCGAATCGGCAGATCCGGTAATTTTATTACGGATTATAGCCACGGCTTGGTAGTGCTTTGACGTACCCTCAAATGACTCAAACAGCTTGTATGCTGTAAACGCGGCTTGTCGCCATGATATGTATCGTATCTGCTCGCCGTTAAATTCGGGCAAAGATTTTTTTAAATCTAACGATTCCTCACAAGGCGTCACCTCTGGGTCTATAGTTATTTCCTTATATTCCTCAACCTGCGTGGGAGATTCTATTCGTTCAAGTCTGGATGTCAGTTCGTCAACTGTTGTTTGAAAGTCCTGTTTCACCTGCCTAGTGGCAGCTGCAATTGCGATGTTTAACAGCGCCTGCAGTGTCTGTGCGTCCATTATAGATTGGTTAATAAGTTGGGTGCCAAGAGAAAAAATATGTTATTACAGATATTAATTGGGCTTTAATATTAAAAAAAAATTTTAATAAGGATTTTATTTTTTTTTTAAGTGAATATGTTTAAATCTTGAATATTTTAATTAACTTGAGACTACTATTTTTACTTTAATTACAATTAATAAAAAAAAAAACAGTTTTTTTTTGTTCGGAATTTTCATTGAATCCTTCGATTTAAGAAATTAATGTCTGTGATTAAATTTACAATGGATCTTATCATGTATAATTTCTAATGCTAAATCTTTTAAACAAATTAAAAATCTTATGTAGATACTTTGTCCAATAGCTGAACGCTTACAATAATCTGGCAGCTTCCATGTTAAAATTCGGTGCAGCATCGTTAAAGTTTTCCTTGTAATCCAATGTAATTATTTTTTCCAGATGAGTTTACGGTAAGTTTTTATAATTTTTAGTTATTCACTTTTATGCTTGTTTTTTTCTTTTAAATTATTTCTAGCACTTTCAGTGTATGATAGGTTCAGTTTAAAAAAATTCAAGCTTGTTCACATATTTTGTCTCATATGTTTTCACTATGTGAAACTTTTCACAGGTGAGTCCGAACTCACGGCCACTTTTATTTTTCTTTTAAAATAAAGAACTTTTTTTTGTGGCCCCACGTTGGGCGCCAGTTAATTTGTTTTGTTTATTATTATTAAAAATATCTTCCTTTGGCACTATGTGCCAATTAAAACAGATTGTTTGGTTTTTTATTTGGCACTATGTGCCGATGTTTATTAAGAGGAAACCGTAGAAGAACTAACTTAACTACTAAAACAAACTTAGCCTATATTATAATAATTTAGCTGCACTTCTGTTGTTGTAGTAGTTGTTGTTTTTGGTATTGCTGCTATTGTTATTGTCGTCCTTGCCGCTTCTGCTGTTGTTGTTGTTGCAGTTGTTGTTGTTGTTGTTGTTATTGTTGTTGTTGTTGTTGTTGTTGTTGTTCTTATTTTTGGTATAGCTTTGACTTCGCTGTTGATGTTGTTGTTTGGTGCTAACTCAGCATTTGTCAGTGTGGGAACGTTATGCGCGACAGAATCGCGAAAACGTCACGTACCGTACTCGAATTACAATTAGAGCGGATGCGTGTGTTAACTGGTCCCCCCCTTTAAGAGGAGCCGTCCTCGGTTCCCGTAAGAACTCTTTCTAAGGCTATGGCATTATTAGCTTCCTGACGCCGTCTTGCGATTAGCAGGCCTATTAAAATTACTATTACCGTTCCCATAGAGAAGATGAAAATGACGAGCCATTGCGTAGATTTATTATGAATACGTTGTTTCAGGTTAGCGATGTGGTCAATGTTTTTTATGTTTAACTCATGCAGATATGGAAGTGATAGCAGTGTCCTATGTTCTGTTATATTGACGAATTGGACTGATGCAGGTTCGGGGTGTAATTGACTGAGTTTTCTCCAATTGGTGTAGGTGGTTTCATTGATGGTTATTTTTTCTTCAAATGTTACAACAAATGTCCCGCGCACCGAAATTAATGAACCATTTCCTTCTCGCACTTCTGCTCTCTGATTGTTAATGACTACCAGTCCATCGTTTATCTCCTCAATTGATGCAATGTGATGCGCCGAGGTAGTTTTGCAATTCGCGAAATTATTATTTAACAGTTGATGTACGCAAGTGTTTCTTTTATGAGGTTGACAAAACGTAGTTGTTGTTGCGTCTTGACAGTTTTCAAGTGGCTCATATAGTCCTTTGCAATTTGCTACAGTGTTTGTTTCTAGCAGCAGAATTTTATGATTACGTACTACTGGTAAGATCTTAAGTTTACTACATATCTTTTTGATTTTCGGGTATTTAATAACAAAATGGATACTATTACTATCTTGAAGAATTTTTAATTTTAAAACATTTAAAATATCAGTAACGCTTATATTTGCGAAGTGCTCCGCAACTAATAAATTCTGTACTTCACTGCTATCAAGAATTATAGGGTTTATTACATTTAATTTTCCTAAATTCACTGTGTAGATAATATCCTCAATACTTATTATAATCGCTTTGTTTCTTGCATTAATCAGTTCGAATAAATTTGCATTCATTCATTCGAGTATTCATTTCTTTTCTCTTGGTCACTTTTAGCAGTTCGGTCACCGTTTCTGTTAGTTGTTTGATTCTAATTTGCATTTTGGTGTTTATCACTATTTGTCTCTCATTAGCTTCTATCAAGGCTTCTTCTTTAGTGGCTACTTCGTTAAAGTCGTCGAAATCAGGGGTACCAGCAATGTACTTCAACGCGGTTCCCCAAAATATTTATGCCCCGTGACTGTCGATGGTGAGTTTTGAGTGCATTTAGAAGATTAAAAATCTGGTCGACATCAGTCTTTAGTAGATCCCCCATGTGAGACTGTGTAAAGTGATGGAGTAAGTCTTCGGTGTCAAGGGCTATGTTTTCGTAACAAGTCATATTTGTGCTATGTAGTATAAAGTCGTAGCGATCATAGGTGGCAACTGTTCCATCCGTTATTGGGATGTAGTACGAATCTGTGTTGTTAATAAGTTTGGCTCGCGTCGTTTGAGCTACTGTCAGTACAAAGAAGCTGAAATTACAGAAAAAAAATTACCTTATATTACTCTTGTGAATTTTTTTACCATTAATTAAAAGGGTAGTTCCCAGGTCCTTTTCTACAACTTTTTCTATATAGAGCTTTGTAAATTTGTTCCCTATCCTTTTATTGGTTTTAACGTAAACCTTATCCCCAGGGTAAAAGGTTCTAGTGTATTTATGTCTATTGTGCCTCTTGATTTCTAGAAGTTGAGCTTGAGTAATTTTTTCTATTATCTCGTTTTTTAGTGAGGGAGGTATTGCATGGATTATATCAATAGGCCTATGGCCTGTAACCGAGTGAACTGTTTTATTATATTTCGTTGTTGCTAGCAGAATCAGCTCTGAAGTGTCAATAATATTTTGTTCCTGTTTCGTACACCTTGCTATTTCCGACAAGGTGCTGTGAAATCTTTCCACCTGTCCATTTGTTGTGCTATGGAACGGTGGTGTTGTAAAGATATCAACATTAAAGTGATTTTTTAGTATTGACTTTATTGTTTCTGAATTAAGGGATTTTTCGTTATCACACGTTATTGTTTTAGTTTCTTTGAAAAAATTAAGCATTTGCAAAAGAGGCTCTTTTATGTCAGTTATTGCTCTGGAATCTATTGGAATTACTATTGCAAATTTAGAGAACTTATCAAGGCATGTGAGAAATATTTTTTATCAGTGGAATAAATGTCCACGTGAAGAAGTTGGCCAGGGTGGGATGGGATGGGTGTTTTTCCTATTTTTGGCCTGATGGGATGTCTTTGATATTTCCCCTCACAGCATATTTTACAATTTGAAATTACTTCCTTGATTTTGTGCCTCAGTGTGGGAAAGTAATAGTCTTTTAAGATCTGTTGTGTGTTCTCGCGTGCACATCTATGTGCTCGATTATGTTCGGTTGTAATTATTTCTATTTGGTCATCTAGGTTAAAAACGTCTATTACCATTTGATTTGTATGTCGAATTTTAACGGATGGGAATAACTTAATAATGTTATTCTGTATCCCAGCTAAGACAGGTAGCTCGCAGTAAATAGCATTGACAACGTCGGGATTAATGGCTTCACTGAGGAGTTCGTAAAGATCATGTGTTGTCGAGAACGTGATCGTGTGTCTTATTTGATTTCTAAAGATAATTTTTGTCGTTTTTTTGTTTTCAACGCCTTCGTTTAGGATAATTTGGTTTTTAAAACAGTTGATCGGGTTTTTAATGGTTTGTACCACATATGAAAGTGATTCTTCACTATGTTCGGTTGCGGTGGAGGTTAGGGTAGAGGAGGTTAGAGGTTTGGTCAAGAGCATTAATATGTTGTCTGGACAAAGCGTCGGCAACAAGATTTTCTTTACCCGGTTTGTAAAAAAGGGTAGGCGAGAATTCCTCTATGAAAGCTCGCCATCTTTTACTTTTCGCATTTGGGTTTCTGTCCGATATGGCGAATGTCAAGGGCTGGTGGTCTGTGTAAATATTCAACTTCCGAGCTCCATATAGGTAATTTCGTAATTTTTTAATTGCCCAAACTATCGCCAGAAGCTCACGCTCGTTGGTAGCGTAGTGTTCTTCGGTTGTAGATAGCGTTCGCGAAACCATAGTAATAGGTCTGCCATTCTGGGAAAGAACGGCTCCTATGGCAAATGATGAGGCGTCGGTTGTAAGATCGAAAGGTTGTTGAAAGTCGGGGTATAGGAGCAAAACGTCTTCTGAGGCCAAAATCCTTTTAAGTTTGTCGAAAGCTTGAAGTGCTTCATCGTCTAGTTGAATTATAATATTTTTTGACTGATTTGCACGTATGTGGCCGTTATCACCACGAAGATACTTTGTCATTGGCTTATCAATTTGGGCGTAATCCTTGACGAAGCGTCTGTAATACCCGGATAATCCAAGGAAGGATCTTAACGCACGAAGTGTCTTAGGTGTTTCGTAGTTAACTATGTCTTTTACTTTCTCGGCACAAGTTCGTATTCCTTGGGAGGATACCGTGAATCCTAGGAATTCTACTTCCGTTTTAAAAAATGTTGACTTCTCCCGAGAGACCCTCATATTTACATTATATAGCTTGTTAAGATTTTTTTGATATCTAGAGCATGCTGTTCTTTCGTACGGGAAAAAATTATAACATCATCGATGTAGACGTGACAGCATTTCCCTATATCCTCTCTAAGAATGTCGTCGATGGTCCTCTGAAAAATGCTCGGTGCATTCTTTAGACCGAAAGGGAGGCGACAAAATTCGTATTTACCGTTATTCACAGCAAAAGCTGTTTTTTCCCTGTCATGCTCTGCCAGTTTTATCTGGTGGAATCCCGATTTTAAATCGAGGGTTGTGAAAAATACTGAGTTCCCTAGGTTAGACAAAATAATTGAAGTGTCCGGGATGGGGTATTTGTCGCAAATTGTTTTTTCATTCAGTTTGCGGAAATCAATAACTAAACGCATTTTTCGTCTGCCTGATTCGTCTGTACCCTTTTTGTCTACGATCCATATAGGGTTGTTATAGGGGGATCGTGAGGGTCTTATTATTCTTTTCTCGAGCAGTTCTGCTAATTCGTTATTCACGAACTCAGAGGCAGCCATAGGATAGGGATATGACTTTGCATAGACTGGTTCGTTATTAATTGTTCTGATGGTCGCAACGACATTTGTATTAAAGGGAAGCAAATCGTTAGGGTCTGCGAAAACCCCTGAATGTTGACTTATAAATGCGGAATTATCTATTACTCCTGGTTCGGGTTGTTGTGAGATATTATTAACGTTCTTGCAATAAAGGTATAACAATAGTTCGTGGTTACCGTCGTAACTTATTACCCCTTTTTTGAGATCTAGGGTGGCATTAATCTCCTTTAGGAAATCAAATCCAATTATACCGTCGAATGTTTGTAAGTCAGGAAGCAAATAAAATATTGAATTCCTATTAAAAAAGTTTATAAGGCATTTGTGAGTAATTTTATTGGCTCCATGTATTGATTTTACGGTAAACGGTTCGTTTTCTGGTTTTACTGCTATCAGATCATCTAAGTACCTGATATAATTTTTAGCAGCACCAGTGTCCACTAAAAATTTTAATGCCTTTCCTCCTAAAGTTCTTTCCACGTAAGGGAGGAGGGACATACTCCTAAAAAATTTACTTCGTCTGTTGGATTTTGTTCATTAGGATCCTCGAAAGTGTCATTTGTGGTGTCGTTCTCATACTGAGACCCATAGTCAAAGTATTCCGGGGATTCATCCCGGTTCGGTTCCTGTGACAAATTTGTTTGTTGGTAAAGGTTATTAATTCGTTGCTGCTTTGCCGTATGTTGTTGGTCGGATTCATACGGCCTCTTGTGAGCTGGAGTAAAATTCGGGGAATTGTTTGTTAATATAGGTGCTCGGTCTTGGATGCGGTTATTAATGTTTGCAGGTGGTGCAAATCTATTGCCCTGTTGGTGGGAGTTAATTTGATTATTGGGCCTCTTGTGACGGAAACGAGAGGAGGAGTCCACCTCCATTGGAATAGGTTTAGGAAGAATTGGGTGACGGGCCCCTGAAATGGTTGTGGTTGGGAGCGGCGGTAGTGCGGAGAATTCGAGAACCCGTAGTGTTCCGTTTGTTGATCCCTATTTCTATTAAACGATGTTGCAAACACGTATCGAGCTTGGTTGGACTCGAGCTCTTGGGCCAACGCTAGTGCCGAAGGCATATCTATTGGCTTAGATGAAAACAAAATATCACACATTGGTTTGCGCAATCCAGATACAAATGTTCTAAGCGCATCTTGTCTGTATTTTGCGCACAGAGAATTAATTAAGCATTTGTCGCCGTCATGTGCCATAATCACTTTGTTGATGATGAGTGTGAGCTTGCGCTCAACTTCATCATAAAACTGACAAATATTTTGTCCACCCTGCCGTAAAGTGGACATTTCCTGTTCCAAAATGTGAACTGGTTTTTTGTCAGCATAGGTGAAATCTAACCGAGCAATGATAGCTCTAAAATTGAGTACCGTATTGAACGAAGAAAGAACCGAATCGGCAGATCCGGTAATTTTATTACGGATTATAGCCACGGCTTGGTAGTGCTTTGACGTACCCTCAAATGACTCAAACAGCTTGTATGCTGTAAACGCGGCTTGTCGCCATGATATGTATCGTATCTGCTCGCCGTTAAATTCGGGCAAAGATTTTTTTAAATCTAACGATTCCTCACAAGGCGTCACCTCTGGGTCTATAGTTATTTCCTTATATTCCTCAACCTGCGTGGGAGATTCTATTCGTTCAAGTCTGGATGTCAGTTCGTCAACTGTTGTTTGAAAGTCCTGTTTCACCTGCCTAGTGGCAGCTGCAATTGCGATGTTTAACAGCGCCTGCAGTGTCTGTGCGTCCATTATAGATTGGTTAATAAGTTGGGTGCCAAGAGAAAAAATATGTTATTACAGATATTAATTGGGCTTTAATATTAAAAAAAAATTTTAATAAGGATTTTATTTTTTTTTTAAGTGAATATGTTTAAATCTTGAATATTTTAATTAACTTGAGACTACTATTTTTACTTTAATTACAATTAATAAAAAAAAAACAGTTTTTTTATGTTCGGAATTTTCATTGAATCCTTCGATTTAAGAAATTAATGTCTGTGATTAAATTTACAATGGATCTTATCATGTATAATTTCTAATGCTAAATCTTTTAAACAAATTAAAAATCTTATGTAGATACTTTGTCCAATAGCTGAACGCTTACAATAATCTGGCAGCTTCCATGTTAAAATTCGGTGCAGCATCGTTAAAGTTTTCCTTGTAATCCAATGTAATTATTTTTTCCAGATGAGTTTACGGTAAGTTTTTATAATTTTTAGTTATTCACTTTTATGCTTGTTTTTTTCTTTTAAATTATTTCTAGCACTTTCAGTGTATGATAGGTTCAGTTTAAAAAAATTCAAGCTTGTTCACATATTTTGTCTCATATGTTTTCACTATGTGAAACTTTTCACAGGTGAGTCCGAACTCACGGCCACTTTTATTTTTCTTTTAAAATAAAGAACTTTTTTTTGTGGCCCCACGTTGGGCGCCAGTTAATTTGTTTTGTTTATTATTATTAAAAATATCTTCCTTTGGCACTATGTGCCAATTAAAACAGATTGTTTGGTTTTTTATTTGGCACTATGTGCCGATGTTTATTAAGAGGAAACCGTAGAAGAACTAACTTAACTACTAAAACAAACTTAGCCTATATTATAATAATTTAGCTGCACTTCTGTTGTTGAAGTAGTTGTTGTTTTTGGTATTGGTATTGTTATTGTCGTCGTTGCCGCTTCTGCTGCTGTTGTTGTTGTTGTTGTTGTTGTTGTTGTTGTTGTTGTTGTTGTTGTTGTTGTTGTTGTTGTTGTTGTTATTTTTGGTATAGCTTTGACTTCGCTGTTGATGTTGTTGTTTGGTGCTAACTCAGCATTTGTCAGTGTGGGAACGTTATGCGCGACAGAATCGCGAAAACGTCACGTACCGTACTCGAATTACAATTAGAGCGGATGCGTGTGTTAACTTATACAGCGATTCAAATCGTTGTTGCTAACTACGTGAAATATGCATGATTAGTTTTTGCTTTTACTTCTTATTGATTTCATCATCTCTTTTGTCAAAGTAAAAGCATGATGCGGCTACTGCGTTTGTCATTATCTGCTGTTGTGTCTATGCGTGCAGAGTTTACAATAGCGAAATTGCGCACATGTTAGAGGGAGAGGGAAGACATACAAGGAAACAAATGTTCAATCATAGCAAACAAAAAACTCAGGAACTGACCAAATCCAGTTGCGAATTTGATACGGGTTTTCAAGTTATTTGACGAAAGCTTATTTACTCAGAATAACAAGCGTAAAGACGAATTCGCACGATTCACTATCATTGTTCACTTTGGATGAATCATCCGATTTTAAAAGTGTGAATTGAGTTTCATCTTTAAAATAAAGATGATTGCCATCCATATTGAACAGTGAAAGAATTAGAAGTGCTTCCCAATTTTGATGAAAGTGAAAGCAAATCGTACTTATGTGTAATTTACTCTTATGTATCGTACTATAATTTTAATTTTGTTTTTTATTATTTTATACAGCATTCCTATTATTTTTTGAAATGTCAATAAAATAAATCCAACGAATAAATTTTGACATTTAACATCAAATCATCCATCAAATTTTAAATTTGTACTTTGAATAATGTAGATTACGAATTGACTCACTGTCATCATTCAACGTTCACTGCTATCGTTTTGAGTGAAATGCGTAAATTCGCTTTAACATACGGTCTTCACTCATTTCAATTAAGAACTGCAAAAAAAAGCTTCGTCTCATCGAAAAGTTTGGTTTGCTGGGTAGCAGAACCGACGGTTTTATAACTGTAAATTTGTGCAAGCTGCGAAAAAAAACTGATACAGCTTCTTGTCGATGTTTGTAAGATCACAGTTGTGCTCAAGTGCTTGTCGTGCGTGGTTGAAATTCGATATAAAAAAAATGTCAGTAAATAAATAAAATAAATAAAAAAATTTCAGTGTGTGAAAATAATGCAGAATTGGTGCAACCAAATAATTCAAATACTAATTTATTAGAATAACTAGCATCAATTGGAATACAAAATACAAGCGCAGCATTCTTAGGTAAGTTTATTAAGAGACATGTTACCTTATTTTGTCAAAATTTATGAAGTTTTTTAAGTAAGGATTGTGAAAAAACGATAAAAGATATTTGAGTAAAAATTTATTTATTGCTTGAAACAAAGATTAAAATTAACAAAAACTATTCTTCTTTTCTTTTTCTTTACTCCACTTCCACGTCACACGTGTGAAGCATTAAAAAAAAAATAGAAAGAAACGGTGTGCGGCGCTCGTACGCCAAAACAAATGAATTTACGAAAAAAAGGTTATGTCATGAATTGTTGGCAATTTCTCTAGTTTCATTTAATACCTATGGGTCATTCTTTTACAAACCGAACACCATTCTGGCCGACACATTTTTGATTTGCCTGAAATTTTTTTTACAGGCTATATATCGAAGAAAAACGAAACACGTGTTCGAGGATTTTTTTTTTAAGATAGAGGGGGTGTAAAGTTTGCAATTTTCGTGATTTTTGCCTATGAGACTCATGGTCAAAAATTCATAACACCGGTTCTTTTCAAGCTAGAGAAAACTTTTTTTTTTCATTTTGAAGATAAAAAAAGTGAATTTTAAAAATAAATAGTTTCCAAAAAATTTATAAAAAATTGTGTATTGTTATAAACAATTTAAATTTTTAAATCAATTTTTAATAACTTTACCCACCACTTGTTTTAAGTTAACCATCGTATTCTACGTTAAATTTTACATTGCAAATGCAAAGACATTAATCATGTCGAAAGGCGGACAGACGGACGGACGGACAGAATTTTTTTTGTCTTATTTGTACCCAATCTAGCTAAAACAAAAGTCAAAGATTACCTCTGACTTCTATGTGAATCAACCCACTGTGCGACGTCATGTACCGCGCGAGTTTATTTAAGGGGTTACATGACATTGGCAGTTTTTTTAAATCGACTTTTTTCGCAAAATCGAAAAAACACACTTTCAAATTTGGAACATCACCAAAAATTTAAAAAAAAGCTTGTGTCATACGATAACTAATTTTGTTAAGATTTAAAAAAGTAATTTTTTTCCAGATCGGACAATTTTTGCAACTCCCACCGTTGCAGCCACGAGGTCCCGTTTTTTTCTCTGCCACCAGTTTGGAGCTCTATAAAACCATGTTGGAGTGAAAAATATATTTTTTTGAATTTTTTCTTCGAATCTGTTCAATTTTCTACAATAATAAAAAAAAATTTTTGGAAAAATGTTTGTTTTTGACTGAGTTATGAATTTAAAAAAAAAGGTCTGTTTTCTCTGCCGCGAATGTCATGTCCCGCCTTAATTTTTTTGCGATTCTAATTATCATTTCCGCATCAATAAAAAAACATTTTCGATGTGAAATTTGACGTAGAATACGATGGTTATACTTAAATCACGATAAGTGATGGGTAAAGTTAATAAAAATTGATTTAAAAATTTAAATTGTTTATAACAATATAAAATTTTTTTATAAATTTTTTGGAAATTTTTTTTTTCCTTAAAATTCACTTTTTTATCTTCAAAATAAAAAAAAAAAGGTTCCTCTAACTAAAAAAAAAAACCGGAGTTATGAATTTTTGAAAATGAGTCTCATAGGCAAAAATCTCGATAATCGCAAACTTTACACCCCCTCTTTTTTTAAAAAAAAAAAAAATCCTCGAAGACGTGTCTCGTTTTTCTTCGATATATAGCCTGTAAAAAAATTTCAGGCAAATCAAAAATGTGTCGATAATGTTTTGTTCAACTCTGTACGGTTTGTAAAATATATATGTTTTTATCGTGAAATGGGTCGGAAAGGAGATATTGCCAAAAAAATGCTTTTAGGCACCATTTTACCAATATGGCGGCGCGAGAGGCAAAGATACGAGGTCGCAAAGTTCAAATTCGGTAAGATCACATCGAAATCTATAAAAAGTACCCATATTTAAACGTACTTCAAGCGATCTTTATATTGAATATCTGATTCAAATGGGAAAATATGGCTGTTTTTCCATTTTAATCCCATTTACATTTTTGAAGCTCCAAATTTAAAAAAATTGGTACGTATTTCGTTTATATTTTATTTTTCTTTAATCAAACATGAAAATCGAAGTCAAATAACCATATTATGATTTTTTTACTTTTGGAAAAAAAATCTATTGTTTTTGTTGTTTTAAAAAATCGCAGAATTTCAAATTTTAGAAATTTAAAAAATTTTTGACAGTTTACCTCTGTCATGTAAAGGAACAAAACCCCGGTGCGTAATTCGTTGCTTTCGAAAAGAAAAATGACTACTCTAAAATCTAAATAAATGTTTTTTTCAAATAACACAATACTTCCCTTCATGTTTGTTGACTAAATTTTTCAGAATGTGGTTTAACCTTTGACAGAATGCGATACATTACTAAAAGCGATTTGGAAGTCATTTTCCCAGGAAGGGAAAACACCGGATTACGAATTGAAATAAGAGAAAAACTGCTTGCATGGGAATCCATTAAACTAATATTTAAATTACTAAAATTTAAGTATTATTACTTATATTTTTGTTATTTTTCCAAAGTTTCCAGATGAAAAATTGTCAACTATGACGGCATCTTCTCTTGTCCAAAGTTGGGTAGAATCACAGACATTGACATCAATTTCATCTCCTAGCAACGTTTCGGAAAGAAGTGTTTTACGTAATATGGTAAGTTATTTCAAATTTATTTAGTATCATAGCCGTAGCCAAGGTTCCATTTACGGGGAAGGGTTTTATAAAAAAACCAATGATTTTTTCTTGTTAAAATTGGTTTAATAATTAACCAATGATTAATTGAGTAGAAAATAAGACGAAATACTTTATGACATGCAAAAAGAATGTATTATAAAATATATAAAAAATATTAAATGTTGCTATTTCGCAATTTTTAAAAAATCTTTGCACACGAAAGACCCCATTCGAGTATAACATTTATATTAAAACATATAAATTAATTACATTTAAATAAATACTTAAAAATTTATAAAATACTTAAATAAATTTAGTATTCTTAAAAAAACAACGATTCTTAAAAAAATTAAGAAAAGTTTTAAAAATGTTAAGTATTTAAAAGTGTTCTCAATTTATCAGTTTGCTGTAAGATTCGGTAGCCTGCAATAGGTCATTAACTTCGTGGCCTAAAGTATCCAGTACACTAATGGCATAACTCCGAAAAGTTACATATGGATACACCGCATAGAATTTTAATGAACCAAGGTTACAAAGTAATTGGTTCATACATACAAATTCAAATCGATGAATAATACCTTAATTTGGATTAGAATCGTTTTAAATACTAACCTTCGTAAAATTAACTCACTGGAGCCTACATACATAAATCTAAACTAAAATTGAAACAAGGAAACACTACTAATAATATGTTATATACACATTTAGAAATAATTTAAAATGTATATTGACATATTTTTTCTTTACTAATAGACACAATTCTTGTTGAATATTAATGAAACAATGTACCATTATTTTTTAGAACCTTATTGATGTTTTGAAGTCCTCTAAAATGGGGAAATATCTTCTCATTGCATATGCAGAGAAAAAAAAGCTTGATAACGACAGTAGGAAAAAATTGTTAAGCGTCATCATTGAATATTTCTACGATGAAACTCACAATACATATACTGAACAAATAATTGAAGTTTTTCCCACCGAATCCAAAGATATTTACTATATACCACGTTAGAACACTAGGAAAGGCAAATCCCAGTGGCTTGTTATATAACCGATTAAATAATTTGAATCGAAAACGTTTCAAGCAAACATTACCACCGACAGTTATCGAAACGATTACTCCAGAGGAAATGAAAACTGATGAGGAAATGGTTTCATTACAAAATAAAATGAAATTCATGAGTGGGAATGAAAACGAATCTATGGAAATTTGGAAAACAACATATGTTTTTCGCCACAAGAAAAATGAAACTGCAAATTGCTTGTCCATCATATTAAAAGATTGGCCATTTTATAAGCAAGCTGGTGGGGCCAAATATGTAATTTTTTTCTATTTTTGTATAAAATTTTATAATTTATCTAACTTTAGCTATAAGAACAAAAATAAATAACTTTTCACCATTCTAATTTTTTAGATTCATTATGATTTTGAAATGATGTATCCAGGAAAAGGTTACAACATGACCAATAAATGGGCTGATTTTCTGAGTAGCCTTAATGAATTCTACAAGGTGAATATCAAAGATAAGCATTATAAAATGCTATTTGACTCGATTGACGATTCTGTAGGAAAAGGTAATAATTTAATTTGTTGTTTACAAATTAAAAATAAACACCTTTTCTAGATTCATCAGATTGTATTCACGCAATGTTGTTATGTTGTGTGCTGAAGCCTACAACACGATTTGTGACCACATTTAATGGAAGGAAGTCTGTACAAAAGTCTACAATAAGAGATGGCATTAACAGCATAATAATGCATGTAAGGACTATAAATGATTTAAACCTAGCTAGGGAACATAAATTGAAGACATCAATTAATAATAAAACGTCCATTCAACCATACCTCGTTGTAGTTGGTACGGAATTGCTAAAATTGAATGAATTTTATGTTTTATGATACGTCAATGCTTAAATTTAGTTCTTTTGTGGCTGCGCTAGATACATGTTTTAAAGTCCATCATACTTTTTTCTTGAAGTATCCTTTCCAATCAACACTAGTATGGAATTTTTTCCAAAAATTTATTTATGGCATTGAAACGCTTCATGATTGTAAGAGTCCCATAATCAGTCAGTTTATAGAAAATATAAGAAAATAAAAATGCTTTCATGCTTCCTTTGTGGCATTTTCTTTCCAGATGTTCCACTACTAGTTCGTCATTTCAAAAATATTCATGGACTAAGTCTTAATAGTGACTATCAGTGCACGTTAAAAAATTGCACACAACTTTTTTCTAACCTCTCTGTGTCTCAGAGGCATACTAAGCGTCACTTGAACAATATATTCAATTGTTCTCCTTCTGTTTCTCCTCGATATAATCCTTATTTATCTTCACCAATTCAAGAATTGGAAAAAAACCAATCCTGTTTTGTAGATGAAACACTACAAATAGCAGCTCGGCAATTTCAGTGTTCTGATCATATAACTTTTTCAAAAGCTAAAGCAGAAATTTCAAAAGATTGTGAATTATTTTCAATCAACTTACACACAAAAAGTAATCTTACAAGAAAAGATGTTATCTCTATTCAAGAAGGGGCTTCTCTTATTACTTCTAAAATAGTGCAAACATTTATGAATTTATCTCTACAACACATTCCTGAATCTGAAAAAAAAACATTTTTAAGATATGTTAACCTTTTGTGAAAAACCTTTTCAAGATATCAATTCCGAGCGCAAATTATTCAAAAGTCTTATGGAAGCAGATCAATTCGCCAAACCTTCTTTCTTCAATATAAATAATGAGATATCTGAAATTATTTTGAATGGCATGCCAACATTAGATGCTAGTAATGTTAATGGATGTATCATGCCAATTTTATTTCAATATCGTTAATTATTTGAACTGCCATATGTTTTAGATACCTCTCTTAAAAATATTGAAAAATTATGTAAGGATTCTTCTATTTCTCATTTCGTTAATTCCGAATCTTTTAAGCAAAAAAAAGCTTTTTTATATCGGTAAAACAATAATTCCATATTTTATATACATGGATGCATTTGAAATTAATAACCCTTTAGGTAGCCATGCCAACGTTGATTCTATTTGTGGTGTTTACTACAGTTTCCCATGTTTGCCTCAACATATTTTATCAAACCTAAATTTTATATTTGTAGCAGCATACTTTAAAAGTAATGATCAAAAAATATTCGGTACTGATCTATTTTTCCGACAATTAATTAACATTTTTAAAGAACTTGAAGAAACTGGAATTATAATAAGAACGGATTCAGGTGACCACCGAAATCATTTCATTGTGTGTAATATTCTCGGAGATAATTTAGGGCTAAATGACGTTCTTGGCTTCGGACAATTTTTGCAACTCCCACCGCTGCAGCCACGAGGTCCCGTTTTTTTCTCTGCCACCAGTTTGGAGCTCTATAAAACCATGTTGGAGTGAAAAATATATTTTTTTGAATTTTTTCTTCGAATCTGTTCAATTTTCTACAATAATAAAAAAAAATTTTTGGAAAAATGTTTGTTTTCGACTGAGTTATGAATTTAAAAAAAAAGGTCTGTTTTCTCTGCCGCGAATGTCATGTCCCGCCTTAATTTTTTTGCAATTCTAATTATCATTTCCGCATCAATAAAAAAAACATTTTCGATGTGAAATTTGACGTAGAATACGATGGTTATACTTAAATCACGATAAGTGATGGGTAAAGTTAATAAAAATTGATTTAAAAATTTAAATTGTTTATAACAATATAAAATTTTTTTATAAATTTTTTGGAAATTTTTTTTTCCTTAAAATTCACTTTTTTATCTTCAAAATAAAAAAAAAGGTTCCTCTAACTAAAAAAAGAAACCGGAGTTATGAATTTTTGAAAATAAGTCTCATAGGCAAAAATCTCGATAATCGCAAACTTTACACCCCCTCATTTTTAAAAAAAAAAAAAATCCTCGAAGACGTCGATCGACGTATTGTCGATAATGTTTTGTTCAACTCTGTACGGTTTGTAAAATATATATGTTTTTATCGTGAAATGGGTCGGAAAGGAGATATTGCCAAAAAAATGCTTTTAGGCACCATTTTACCAATATGGCGGCGCGAGAGGCAAAGATACGAGGTCGCAAAGTTCAAATTCGGTAAGATCACATCGAAATCTATAAAAAGTACCCATATTTAAACGTACTTCAAGCGATCTTTATATTGAATATCTGATTCAAATGGGAAAATATGGCTGTTTTTCCATTTTAATCCCATTTACATTTTTGAAGCTCCAAATTTAAAAAAATTGGTACGTATTTCGTTTATATTTTATTTTTCTTTAATCAAACATGAAAATCGAAGTCAAATAACCATATTATGATTTTTTTACTTTTGGAAAAAAAATCTATTGTTTTTGTTGTTTTAAAAAATCGCAGAATTTCAAATTTTAGAAATTTAAAAAATTTTTGACAGTTTACCTCTGTCATGTAAAGGAACAAAACCCCGGTGCGTAATTCGTTGCTTTCGAAAAGAAAAATGACTACTCTAAAATCTAAATAAATGTTTTTTTCAAATAACACAATACTTCCCTTCATGTTTGTTGACTAAATTTTTCAGAATGTGGTTTAACCTTTGACAGAATGCGATACATTACTAAAAGCGATTTGGAAGTCATTTTCCCAGGAAGGGAAAACACCGGATTACGAATTGAAATAAGAGAAAAACTGTTTGCATGGGAATCCATTAACCTAATATTTAAATTACTAAAATTTAAGTATTATTACTTATATTTTTGTTATTTTTCCAAAGTTTCCAGATGAAAAATTGTCAACTATGACGGCATCTTCTCTTGTCCAAAGTTGGGTAGAATCACAGACATTGACATCAATTTCATCTCCTAGCAACGTTTCGGAAAGAAGTGTTTTACGTAATATGGTAAGTTATTTCAAATTTATTTGGTATCATAGCCGTAGCCAAGGTTCCATTTACGGGGAAGGGTTTTATAAAAAAACCAATGATTTTTTCTTGTTAAAATTGGTTTAATAATTAACCAATGATTAATTGAGTAGAAAATAAGACGAAATACTTTATGACATGCAAAAAGAATGTATTATAAAATATATAAAAAATATTAAATGTTGCTATTTCGCTATTTTTAAAAAATCTTTGCACACGAAAGACCCCATTCGAGTATAACATTTATATTATAACATATAAATTAATTACATTTAAATAAATACTTAAAAATTTATAAAATACTTAAATAAATTTAGTATTCTTAAAAAAACAACGTGTTAGAGAAAATACGATCTATTTTCATTTACTTTCATCAGAATGTTAATTTCTACAAATAGTTTGATTGTTAACTTTGTATTGCGCAAACTTTTAAAATATTATTATAAAATTGAATTGTAATTTAATAGCCTATACTGTATATTTACGCTCTCTGCTGCACTTGCCAGGTAACTGGCTGAAAGCTTTTCTAAATGTACCACCACTCCGCTTAGAAACGGTTTTTTTTAGCAAGCTTTAGAAGTTGTAAGAAGGTTTATTGCAATTAAGTATTTTCTTAAATCGTTCTTCTTTAACAAGCAGTCAGCAGCAGAGGTTATATTAATATTAATAAATTTTAAAACCTATCTTTGTTGTTTCTTTTCAGCTTATTTTTTTTACATTGTTTGCTGATTCGTTTTTTTTCAATACTTGTGCTTACTATTTCAATAGTGTATTTCTTTTTCATTAGTTTAAAAATAAAATTTAAACAATCTCTCAACATTAAATTCATCGCATTTCATGTTATAAAAATCAAAATAGATTTTTGATAAAAGATAACATTTTTTGGTGCCGAAACCCGGGACCTTTGGGAACATTTAAATTTCTTTGGATATTTCGACTTTTAATTATCTTTGTGTTTGGCAGTGCAGTGTTTTTTCTTTATTATAAAATAAAAACAATATGTGCGACTTGGATAAGCATATCGAGCAACAGAAAGAATTGTTGTCTCGTCTTGGAATGCAGTACAAAGGCTTCACCGAAAAGTCTGATGCAATCAAGACACGTGGATTTCTAACTTGTGCTCTTGAAGAAGTTGATAAGTTGTTTTCAAACTTTAATAAAAAGCATGAACAAATCATTTCGATTATTCATGATAATAGCATCGATTCCAAGGATGTGCCGTACATTTCTGAAAATGTTTATTATCAGTTCTCTGACTTGTACATGAGTTTTAAGGGTACTTTGTTGGACCAAATTCTTGAAAGAAGCAATTCTGCTTCCGAAGTTTATGCAACCACTTTTCTTCCGCCAAACGCAAATAATCACGTTGAGGGTAATATAAATATGGAAGCAAAACTTCCGAAAATTTCATTACCAAAATTCTCTGGTGATTACTTGGAGTGGATATCATTCCAAGATATTTATATATCTTTAGTTCATTCGAACAATTCAATACCAAAGGTTCAGAAATTCTATTACTTGAAAGGTTCTCTTTTTGGAGAAGCAGCTAATTTGATTAAAAGCATTTCTGCAACTGATCTGAACTATGATTCTGCATGGTCGATCCTAACTAATAGGTATCACAATAAACGCTTGATTGTTGATACATTAACGAAAAAGCTATTCAGTATTCCCGAATCAAATGGATCTTTTCAGAGTGTTAAAGTTTTACTTGATACAGCAAGGGAATGTCTGACTTCCCTTCAAAATTTGGAAATTGATACATCTAATTGGGATCCATTTTTAATATATTTACTTGCGCATAAGCTTGATCTTCAAACCCGCAAGGAGTGGGAAAAATCCTTGAGATCTTCAACTGAAATTCCATCACTGAAAGATATGTTTACTTTTCTTGAGGGTACGTTTCGAACTCTCGAATCTGTCCAAGACGAATTACCGACTTCTAGCAAAACGTCTAGGACAAAACCACAAAAATTTGTCTCGAAGAACAAATATTATTCTAACCATATTTCTCAATTTCAAAATTGCTTATTTTGCGACAAATCTCATGCATTAGCAAAATGTTATAAGTTTTTAGCATTATCAGCTAAACTAAAAAATGATTTTCTTTTTAAAAAACATATTTGCTTAAACTGTCTTCTACCAGGACATAATCAAAAAGAGTGCAAATCATTATTTCGTTGTCACATCTGTAAAAAGCAACACCATACACTTCTACATATCGATGATAATTCATCTTTAAATAATCCACCAATTAGTTCGAACATTGCTGAAGCAAATCAAAATCTCGTTCGTTTCGGTGACAATTTAGTGACAAAACCTTCAGAAAGTGATTCGATTAATAACATTGCTACACATAATGCTCAATGCTGGCCACATGTATTGCTTGCAACTATTCGCGTTGTTGCAAAATCAGCAAATGGTCATTACGGTTTTAGAGCTTTACTCGATCAGGGCTCCCAAGCCACATTGATAACGGAAAGTGCTGCTCAACTTTTAAATTTACCAAAACAAAGAATTTTTTGCAAAATTTCTGGAGTTGGTGCCCAAAGCAAACATTTATCTCGTAGCAGCGTTCAATTGAATTTATGGTCGCTTGCGGATATGTTTGTGCTATCATGCAATGCTCTTGTTTTAAATAGATTATCTGCTTATGTTTCAAAACCAGCTTTGGACAATTTTAAAGTCTGTGAAATGGTCTCTAATGATCTAGCAGATTCAAGCTTTGACTTTTCAGATCCAGTAGATATGATCTTAGGGTCTGACGTTTTTAGTAACATTGCTTTACCTGGTCAATCTTTTGTTGATAACAAAATGTTTTATCAAAACACGAAATTTGGTTGGGTCTTTTCAGGCCCCACAAACATTCAAAAACCTAATTCCGTTATCGTGAACAACTTTAACATTGAGACCATTCTTCGCTCTTTTTGGGAGCAAGAAGAAGTTTCGAATGAAAGTCATTTATCTAGAGAAGAGGAGTTATGTGAAAAATATTTTCACCAAACTACTCAACGTTCTTCCTCCGGTAGATACATTGTTCATCTGCCGTTCAAATCAATGTTGTTGAATAACACAAAACCGGCTTTCAATGCTAATCATATGTGTGCTTTGAAGCGACTTAAAAGTTTGGAGCATAGTTTTGCTAAACGCAGTACTTTTGCTGAACAATATAAATCATTCATGTCTGAATATGAAAAGTTAAAGCATATGACAAAAATTGGAACATATCCTGCAGATGTGCAGAAAAATTGTAATTTCTTACCTCATCATGGAGTTTTAAAGGAAAGCAGTACAACCACAAAACTCCGCGTTGTCTTTGATGGCAGCTGCAAATTTAATGATCAAAATTCTTTAAATGATGAACTTAGTCCAGGGCCAGCCCTTCAAAATGACTTACCCCAAGTTATTTCTCGCTGGCGAAGGCACAAATTCGCATTTTGTGCTGACATCGAAAAGATGTTCAGACAAATTGATGTCACTCCAGAACATCAATGTTTTCAACAAATATTATGGCGTTATAATTTCCTCGACCCTATATCTATTTATAAACTAAATACTGTGACATACGGCACAACTTCTGCTCCGTATTTAGCAATAAAAGTAATTCAACAAATTGCATTGGATTACAAATCGACTTACCCTATTGCGTCTAACGTTTTAATTAAAGATTCCTATGTAGATGACATAATATCAGGTGCTGATAATTTGTCTGATGCTCTAACTCTGCATAAAACTCTTTGCGAGCTATTGCAACAAGGACAATGTAAGCTTAGAAAATGGACCTCGAATTCGAGTGAATTCATGGAACAAATTCCACAAGAACTTCGAGAGAATACCTCAATTTTGAATTTTGATAAGTCTGATTGCGTCAAAACTTTAGGTATTCAATGGAATACCTCTTCAGATGTTTTCTCATTTAAAGTTGATTTAAACATTTCAAAGGAAGTTACGAAACGCTCAATACTTTCAACATCGGCACGTCTTTATGATCCTTTGGGATGGTTAGCGCCGTCTACTATTCTTGCAAAAATCATTTACCAGAAGTTATGGTTAGCTGGTGTGGATTGGGATGAACCCGTCCCACTTGAAATACATAATAACTGGGTTACATATAGAGACTCTTTAGTAAAATTTGAAAACATCAAAATACCGCGATGGATCGGATTTTCTTCTACAGCAAAATTTGAGCTACATTGTTTTTGCGACGCTTCGCAAGTTGCTTATGCTGCTGCTGTTTTTGCAAGAATTGAAACTACAAAAAATATTTCTATACATTTGCTTCAAGCAAAATCAAAAGTATCACCAGTTAAAACTGTGTCAATTCCTAGATTGGAACTTTGTGCAGCGGTGCTGCTGGTAAAACTTGTTAAGAAAATTAAAAATTCTTTTAATGAAGTTTCTGAATCAAATATAACATATTGGAGTGATAGTTCCACTGTTCTAAGCTGGATAAGACAACCATCTTCGCGCTGGAACGTTTATGTCGCGAATAGAGTTGGTGAAATTCAAAGGCACACTAATATTCAAAACTGGAGATATGTGCCATCGCTTGATAACCCGGCTGATGGTCCTTCAAGAGGAATTATGCCAGAAGATTTGTTATCAAGTAACATTTGGTGGCATGGCCCTTCATTTTTGAAATTGCCTAAGTCTTCATGGCCGAACAAAGAGTTTAATAAACAAACTCATTTAGAAGAAGCAAGACCTAAAATAGCCACCAATATTGTAAATTGTGATTCTTATCCAGAATTTTTATTGAAATTCTCTTCATTAAATAAAATGCTGCGCATTTTATCGCTTTGCTACAGATTTTGTAAGAACTGTCGATCAATTAAAGAAAATCGTGAAGTTTCTTCACTTAAAGCAGTTGAACTGAAAAATACTTTACGTAAAACTTTAAAAATTGTTCAACAAATCGATTTTCAATACGAATATGAAACCATTAAAAATAATAAAGATATTAAATCTAAAGTTTTGATAAAACTTATGCCTTTTATCGACGATGATGGTTATCTCAGAGTCGGTGGGCGTCTTCAGAACTCGGATCTGCCTCTAGATGTGAAACATCCAATAATTTTAACTAAATTTAATCCGTTATCTAAGCTAATCATTTTAGATGCGCATGAAAAAACTTTACATGGCGGTGTTAGTTTGACTATGTCCTATGTTAACCGCAAAGTCTGGATTATATCTGGCACTCAGCTTGCTAAGAAAATCATAGGCAGCTGTTTGGTTTGTTTTAAATACACTGCGAAAACATCCCAGCAAATAATGGGTAATTTGCCTGGCGTACGACTTAACGTCACAAGGCCGTTTAAGCACAGCGGAGTAGATTACGCTGGGCCAATTTTGTTAAAAAATTCTACATTGAGATCTGCGGCAATGTCAAAAGGGTATATATGTCTGTTCGTGTGTATGGTTTCTAAGGCGCTGCACCTTGAAGCAGTGTCAGATTTAACCTCAAGTGTATTTTTAGCAGCATTTAGACGATTTGTATCGCGCCGTGGTCATTGTTCCGACTTATACTCTGACTGCGGCACTAATTTTGTTGGTGCGTCTAAAGAGCTTAAAGTTCTATTTAACAAAAGCCAAAAGTCACTTCCCAATGATTTGAAAGTAAGCTTGGTGTCTATGGGTACCGATTGGCACTTCAATCCCCCTGCCTCCCCACATTTTGGTGGGCTTTGGGAAGCAGGCGTCAAGTCAGTCAAGCGCCACCTAAAACGAATTGTTGGAGAACGTGTTTTAAGTTATGAAGAACTTGCTACCTTTTTATGCCAAATAGAAGGGTGTCTTAATTCCCGTCCTCTATGCCCCTTGTATTCCGACCCATCCAATTGTGATCCCTTAACTCCAGCTCATTTTTTGATTGGAGAGCCGACTAATTGCATACAGGAGGAACCTTTATTGGAGTCCAAATTAACCGCACTCTCACGCTGGAAAGCCATCGAAAAATTAAAGCAGCATTTTTGGAAGCGTTGGTATTGCGAATACTTGAACCGTCTACAGGCACGTCCAAAATGGCTTAAATGTAAGCCCCATGTCAAAGTAGGAGACTTGGTTCTGATCGCAGATGAAAGATGCGTACCTGGCCAGTGGTCTTTAGGCAGAATCCATGAGGTTCACCCTGGAAGCGATGGAAAAGTTCGCGTTGTGACACTACATTCTAAACAAAAATTTTTTAAAAGACCAATTACTAAAATATGTTTTCTTCCCACAGATAACCCCTTTGATAATGAGAGTAATAACGATCTTGCGGAGGCAACTGATGACCTGAGGGATAAGGGGATGGAGCTCGCATCTGTACATCGCTGTGAGTCGAAGCATAGCGGAGTCTAATCGACTCGACTAAAGTACTTCCAACGATGGGCCGTCCCGCTTATCAGAAGGATTAAGAACTGTTGTTCTTAGGGGGGAGTATGTTAGAGAAAATACGATCTATTTTCATTTACTTTCATCAGAATGTTAATTTCTACAAATACTTTGTATTGCGCAAACTTTTAAAATATTATTATAAAATTGAATTGTAATTTAATAGCCTATACTGTATATTTACGCTCTCTGCTGCACTTGCCAGGTAACTGGCTGAAAGCTTTTCTAAATGTACCACCACTCCGCTTAGAAACGGTTTTTTTTAGCAAGCTTTAGAAGTTGTAAGAAGGTTTATTGCAATTAAGTATTTTCTTAAATCGTTCTTCTTTAACAAGCAGTCAGCAGCAGAGGTTATATTAATATTAATAAATTTTAAAACCTATCTTTGTTGATTCTTTTCAGCTTATTTTTTTTACATTGTTTGCTGATTCGTTTTTTTTCAATACTTGTGCTTACTATTTCAATAGTGTATTTCTTTTTCATTAGTTTAAAAATAAAATTTAAACAATCTCTCAACATTAAATTCATCGCATTTCATGTTATAAAAATCAAAATAGATTTTTGATAAAAGATAACACAACGATTCTTAAAAAAATTAAGAAAAGTTTTAAAAATGTTAAGTATTTAAAAGTGTTCTCAATTTATGAGTTTGCTGTAAGATTCGGTAGCCTGCAATAGGTCATTAACTTCGTGGCCTAAAGTATCCAGTACACTAATGGCATAGCTCCGAAAAGTTACATATGGATACACCGCATAGAATTTTAATGAACCAAGGTTACAAAGTAATTGGTTCATACATACAAATTCAAATCGATGAATAATACCTTAATTTGGATTAGAATCGTTTTAAATACTAACCTTCGTAAAATTAACTCACTGGAGCCTACATACATAAATCTAAACTAAAATTGAAACAAGGTTAAGTAATCCGACACTACTAATAATATGTTATATACACATTTAGAAATAATTTAAAATGTATATTGACATATTTTTTCTTTACTAATAGACACAATTCTTGTTGAATATTAATGAAACAATGTACCATTATTTTTTAGAACCTTATTGATGTTTTGAAGTCCTCTAAAATGGGGAAATATCTTCTCATTGCATATGCAGAGAAAAAAAAGCTTGATAACGACAGTAGGAAAAAATTGTTAAGCGTCATCATTGAATATTTCTACGATGAAACTCACAATACATATACTGAACAAATAATTGAAGTTTTTCCCACCGAATCCAAAGATATTTACTATATACCACGTTAGAACACTAGGAAAGGCAAATCCCAGTGGCTTGTTATATAACCAATTAAATAATTTGAATCGAAAACGTTTCAAGCAAACATTACCACCGACAGTTATCGAAACGATTACTCCAGAGGAAATGAAAACTGATGAGGAAATGGTTTCATTACAAAATAAAATGAAATTCATGAGTGGGAATGAAAACGAATCTATGGAAATTTGGAAAACAACATATGTTTTTCGCCACAAGAAAAATGAAACTGCAAATTGCTTGTCCATCATATTAAAAGATTGGCCATTTTATAAGCAAGCTGGTGGGGCCAAATATGTAATTTTTTTTCTATTTTTGTATAAAATTTTATAATTTATCTAACTTTAGCTATAAGAACAAAAATAAATAACTTTTCACCATTCTAATTTTTTAGATTCATTATGATTTTGAAATGATGTATCCAGGAAAAGGTTACAACATGACCAATAAATGGGCTGATTTTCTGAGTAGCCTTAATGAATTCTACAAGGTGAATATCAAAGATAGGCATTATAAAATGCTATTTGACTCGATTGACGATTCTGTAGGAAAAGGTAATAATTTAATTTGTTGTTTACAAATTAAAAATAAACACCTTTTCTAGATTCATCAGATTGTATTCACGCAATGTTGTTATGTTGTGTGCTGAAGCCTACAACACGATTTGTGACCACATTTAATGGAAGGAAGTCTGTACAAAAGTCTACAATAAGAGATGGCATTAACAGCATAATAATGCATGTAAGGACTATAAATGATTTAAACCTAGCTAGGGAACATAAATTGAAGACATCAATTAATAATAAAACGTCCATTCAACCATACCTCGTTGTAGTTGGTACGGAATTGCTAAAATTGAATGAATTTTATGTTTTATGATACGTCAATGCTTAAATTTAGTTCTTTTGTGGCTGCGCTAGATACATGTTTTAAAGTCCATCATACTTTTTTCTTGAAGTATCCTTTCCAATCAACACTAGTATGGAATTTTTTCCAAAAATTTATTTATGGCATTGAAACGCTTCATGATTGTAAGAGTCCCATAATCAGTCAGTTTATAGAAAATATAAGAAAATAAAAATGCTTTCATGCTTCCTTTGTGGCATTTTCTTTCCAGATGTTCCACTACTAGTTCGTCATTTCAAAAATATTCATGGACTAAGTCTTAATAGTGACTATCAGTGCACGTTAAAAAATTGCACACAACTTTTTTCTAACCTCTCTGTGTCTCAGAGGCATACTAAGCGTCACTTGAACAATATATTCAATTGTTCTCCTTCTGTTTCTCCTCGATATAATCCTTATTTATCTTCACCAATTCAAGAATTGGAAAAAAACCAATCCTGTTTTGTAGATGAAACACTACAAATAGCAGCTCGGCAATTTCAGTGTTCTGATCATATAACTTTTTCAAAAGCTAAAGCAGAAATTTCAAAAGATTGTGAATTATTTTCAATCAACTTACACACAAAAAGTAATCTTACAAGAAAAGATGTTATCTCTATTCAAGAAGGGGTTTCTCTTATTACTTCTAAAATAGTGCAAACATTTATGAATTTATCTCTACAACACATTCCTGAATCTGAAAAAAAAAACATTTTTAAGATATGTTAACCTTTTGTGAAAAACCTTTTCAAGATATCAATTCCGAGCGCAAATTATTCAAAAGTCTTTTGGAAGCAGATCAATTCGCCAAACCTTCTTTCTTCAATATAAATAATGAGATATCTGAAATTATTTTGAATGGCATGCCAACATTAGATGCTAGTAATGTTAATGGATGTATCATGCCTATTTTATTTCAATATCGTTAATTATTTGAACTGCCATATGTTTTAGATACCTCTCTTAAAAATATTGAAAAATTATGTAAGGATTCTTCTATTTCTCATTTCGTTAATTCCGAATCTTTTAAGCAAAAAAAGCTTTTTTATATCGGTAAAACAATAATTCCATATTTTATATACATGGATGCATTTGAAATTAATAACCCTTTAGGTAGCCATGCCAACGTTGATTCTATTTGTGGTGTTTACTACAGTTTCCCATGTTTGCCTCAACATATTTTATCAAACCTAAATTTTATATTTGTAGCAGCATACTTTAAAAGTAATGATCAAAAAATATTCGGTAATGATCTATTTTTCCGACAATTAATTAACATTTTTAAAGAACTTGAAGAAACTGGAATTATAATAAGAACGGATTCAGGTGACCACCGAAATCATTTCATTGTGTGTAATATTCTCGGAGATAATTTAGGGCTAAATGACGTTCTTGGCTTCCCAACTTCCTTCAACTCAAATTACTTCTGTCGTTTTTGTACAAGACATAAAAATGAGACGTCAGTTGACAGCCTGGAATACTTAGAATATATAAGAGATGTGGTCAGTTACAATAAGAGTTTAATAACAAATGACGTCAAACTCACTGGCATAAAATTCAATTGTTTATTCAATGATTTACCTACATTCCACGTAACTAGAAACTTTATAGCTGATATTGTCCATGACCTATTTGAGGGAGTTTGCAGATATGATATTTGCGATATTTTATTACATTTTATTCGAGACGAAAAGCTTTTTTCAATTGAATCATTTAATTACAGAAAGCAAATGTTTAACTATGGTGAAATAGAAATTGTAAATTTTTCTCCTCCCTTAGATATGGAAAATCTAATCTATACTTCTATACTATTAATAAATCTGTAGCCACTTTTTATGTTCACTCATCACGTTTAAACGACAACTCAGATTTTTATAAAATTTTGTACACATATTTATAGGTCAGCAGAGAGTGCAATAGGATACTTTATTTTAACCCATTAACAACCAATGTTACTATATGGAAACATATGCGTCTCGAATTTTCATTAAATACTGCATAATATTTCAAAAGTTTTAGTGCCAGTTTTTTAAAAAAAGTAAAATTAGCATGCAATAACAACTTATTTCTGCTCAATGGCATACATAGTTTTCACCAAAATGTTGCTTCAAGTCTAAAAATGTCTGTTTTTTATGGTTTTCTTTCGGCCCTAATGGATTAAATTGCACTTCGGTTAAACGAGAACAAAATCAATAAACGCTTTTAAATTTCCTTCAATTTGATACCAAAATCATGTATGTAGTTTGAAAACTGTGAAAAATTTTAGTACCAGATCTTTTTAGTATTAATTATAGCTGAGAATGAGAGAAAAACGACTTGAAATTCACACTTTTAGCTTTGAAGGCAAATATTTCAGTCAGTTTGCAATGGATTTCAATAATTTTTTTTGAAAAATGTTGTTTGTTAAAATATCCTTCAAACATAAGTTGAAATTTTTACTAAACCAAAGTATTAATATTTTTAAAAATTTTTTTAAAAAATGTTAAAAAGTTTTTAGTTTAAGCCAAAAAATTGGATAAAAGTTGTTTTTGTTGTAAAAAAAATTAAATCCAAAATTTACGTTTTCGATTTCCTATCAGATGATATAACAATCTTAAGGTTAATAATTTGTAGTATTACTTAAACAATAAAAAATCGTTTTGGTAGCGAAAAATCAAGCCTACCCACTATCAATTTTTGAATGAAAACTTTTTGAAAACCCGGCGAAGCGGCGGGTTTAAGCTAGTAAATAATAAAATAAAAATGTCTGCTAGTAAGATGATGACGTTTATACGTTTTTTTCCTCTAATAATAGGTGATATTATTCCAACCACTAATATTGTATGGACATTTTTAATAACTCTTGTGGAAATAGTAGATATATTGTTGCAAGGAAAATTGAATGAAGAATTATTAAAAAAATTACAGAATTTAATTAAATCTCATAACGAAACATATATTGAAATTTTCCAAAAACCACTTAAGCCTAAGTTTCATTTTCTTAACCACTATATAAATATAATAAGGCAATCTGGGCCCCTTAAATACTTGTGGAGTTTCCGCTATGAATCAAAGCATAAAGAAACAAAAAACTATTCAAGAAATATAACCTCACGAAAAAATATCACATATAGCCTAAGCATAAAAGCATCATTGAAATTTTCATCCTTTTTAAATAATCATAAACATGGCTTGCCAAACCCAATTTTATATGAAAAAGCTGAAATCTTTAATGTCGAAAATACTGAAAATTTTGAATCAATTATAAATTATGACAGCTTCAAAACAAAATACTCAGTCGTATTATTTACAAATAAAGTTATTTTCAAAGGAACAACCTATAAAAAGGAATATTTTTTAACAAAAACACTCGAAGAAATTACTGATTTGTATGAAATTATTGAAATATTAATATGTAATAACGAAAACATATGTGTTATTGTAAACCAATTTGAAATTATTAACTTTTCTGTACACTACCAGTCATATATTGTCGGTTCCAAGTATAACTTTTTTGAAATAATGTACCTTAAATTGTTTACAGGCCCTCCTATTCATATGTATTACATCCCAGATGGGACCGCACTTATTAGAAATAAGTTATTTTAAGCTTTTTTTTTGTTTTTAAATAATAATTTGACATTTTGTGGTTATATAGTATTATATGTGTTATTACATGTTACTTATAATAAGTATATAATTATTATACAATATAATTATATAAAATTTATAAAAAAATAATAAAATTAATAAAATTTTACACATTGTTAATTTTATTTCGTTGTAACAATTCAATCATATCAAATATCGATTCTACATTTATCATGGTCGTTTGATGGAAAGCATTTAGAAATAATATTGGTATCATATCAATGTAACATTTCTATTTGATAACAAGAAGGGTAAATATCATATAAAAATATTATCAATATCACGCTATTTATCATTAATTTGATATGAAAAACATTAAAATGATATTGACGACATATTAATACCACATTTTCTCATATTCAATTGATGTAGAAAAAATTTAAAGTGATATCAAATCATATCAATACCACGTTTTTTCCTTTCGATTTGATAGTAAGATTTTAAAAATGATAATGAGTTAATGTCCATATTACATTTTCTTATGTTTATTGGACACAAAAAGTTTTCAAAATAATAACAACATATTATCACTTTTTTCCTTTCAATAATACATTAAAAATATCACAACTAAGTTAATTTCATTCCCTTTCAACATTTTTTTATATCATTTTGAAAAAAAAATATTATCAATATGACGTTATTTATTATAAATATAATATGAATAACATTAAAATGATATTGACGACATATTAATACTACATTTTCTCATATCTAATTGATATGTAAAACATTTAAAAGTGATATAAAAACATATCCATACGACGCTTTTTCCTTTCGATTTGATAATAATATTTAAAAATGATATTCAGTTAATATCAATATTACATTTTCTAATGTTAATTGGACACAAAAAGTTTTCGAAATAATAATAATATTCTATCACTTCCACATTTTTTTCCTATCAATAATACATTAAAAATTTCAAAAATAAGTTATAGTCATATTCTTTTAAAATTTTTTTCATAGCATTTTGAAAATTCTACACTATTAACTGGAAGATGGAACCTTTTCTTATCAAGGTAACGTTAGTATTACATCAATTCTACGTTTTTCACATCAAATTTCATATCAAAATGATAATGCTTCAGTTATAGTTTTGATAGTTTTCACTTTCGGCCGAATATTGTAAACAAAAACTTTCAATTTTACGGCCGTTTTTGACATTTTTTTGGTTCAGTGTAGTGTAAAGGAGTTGACTACTCCTGCCTTAGCCCAATTTAAGGCGTATTCTAAGTTAACAACTTCTTCTTTTATTAAATCTAGTTGGTATTTAACTTTTAGTATAAAATCTTCTTTAATGACACTTTCATTTTCTATATTCTTTGAGATGTCATTTGTTAGTTTTGTCAATTTCTTAATTTGATCATTGTTATTTTATTTATAATAAACTGTTTATTATTGTTTTCCAAAACATTGTTAATTTTTTCCTTAATAATATTGAAATCGGCATGGTCAGGATTTCCTGCAATCCATTTCCATGTCGATCCTATAAAATCTAATGATCGTTTTACTTTTTATAAGGTATAAGGTGTGATTTTTCCTAATTGCTTTGTTAATAATTATTTCTGTCTCGTCGATAAACGTTTGATATTTTTCGAATTCAATCACATGAACAATTTTAAACGTTCCTGTCTGTAATCTAGCCGTTCCTGTGTCTACTGTTATCAGTTGTGAATTTATGTAGTCCAGTATTTGTATGTCTGCATAGCATATAGTCCGTAAAAAGAAATGGTAATTTTTATTAGGGGTTTTAATTCCGTATGTTACTTTTGTGCACTATTTTTCCTGACTCTGTTATTATTGTGGTATTCCTATTTTCCTTTACTATTCCTTCTTTAAATTTTGCTGATAATTTTGTCCCTAACCTCTTGTTTTGTTTTATGTAGATTACTTGTCCTGGCAAGTATTCTTTTACAGGATGTTTCTTTTTGTTATGGTGTCTTAGGTCAATTTGTTGTTTTCAGTAAGCTTTTTTATATTGTCTAGTCGCGTTTTTTCATAGTCTTGTGGGCTGAAGTCCACGGTTCTTCCGAAAAATAAATCTACCAGTTTCCTTCCTATGGTAGAATGGATGCTGTGATTATACTCATTTGTTGCTCTTTCGAGGAGTTCCTCGAAGTTTCTGTTTGTTCCATCGTTTTTGAGGCATCTCATAATTTCGGACAAAGTCGAAAGAAATCGTTCGACCTGCCCATTAACTTCGCTTTTATATGGAGGGGTGACGTAAACATTGATTCCTAGTTCATCTTTCATCATGAACATTATAGTTGCTGAATTTAAGGATTTTTCGTTATCTATTATTACTGATTTCGGTACACTATAAAAAAATAACAAGTCTCTAAGGGGTCTCCTTATTTCTTCTATTGATTTTCCTGGAATTATTTTTGTTTGGGCCTACTTCGTAAACTTGTCTAAGCTAGTCAATACCAATTTCTTGTCCGTCGAGTAAATATCTATGTGTACCGTGTGTCCGGGATAATTAGGTATAGGTGTTTCGTTTATTTTAGGTTGGTTAGAGAGTCTTTCGTATTTATTCTGTTTACACGTAACGCATTTTTTTGTTATTTTTTGTATTTTACTGTTCATACCTGGGAAATAGTATTTCACTATGATTTGTGATTTATTTTCTTTAGCGTTCCTATGAGCTCTGTTATGTGTCTCGATAATAATATCTTCCTGTTGTTGTTCGTTAACTATATCTTCCACCAAATTTTGAGTAAATCTTATTTTATAATTGTTAAAATGCTGCACATAAACTTCCTGCAATAATCCCATAACCCTTTCTTGCGTTTGAATACAGTTTATAACAGAAGAGTTAAGGTATCTTCTGCAAATATCTATTAAATTTTCTTGATTGTAACAAGGTTACGTTATTATATGCCGATGGTAACCTGGGAAAATTATTTTGAACTGGTATGTTGATGTTTAATTTTTTTTAGAAATACTTGGTTCTTAAATGCGTTAATGGGGGTATCGACTGAAGGAATTATTTTGTGGGACGAGCTTTCGTCGCTATGTTCTATAGGCGTAAGGGTAAAGACTTGTGAGGGTGGAGGACGAGATAATGAATCTGCGACAACGTTTGTTGTACCTGGTTTGTATTGTAGCTCATAGTTATATTCTTCCAATATAGCCTTCCAGCGTTTCATTTTTGAATTAGCGTTTCTGGTACTCAACGCGTATGTTGGTGGTCAGTATAAATTTTGACTTTTCTAGATCCGTAAAGAAAACTGCGTAGAGTTGTCAGGGCCCATATTATGGCAAGCACCTCCTTTTCGTTTGTAGCATACGATTCCTCGGTTTTACTTAGTGTTCTGGATAAAAATGTAATCGGTTTTGAATCTTGTGAGAGAACTGCTCCTAAAGCTTGATTAGAGGCATCGGTTGTTAACTCAAAATCTTTGTGAAAGTCAGGATATGAAAGCATTACATCTTCTGAGATTTAACAACTTTTGGCTTTATTCCACACTTCTATTGCTTGACTGTTCATATTGATGGGTTTTGTTTTCGAGATATTCTTGGACAAGCGCCCATTCTCTCCTCGTAAGATGGATGTAAGTGGTTTTACTAGATCGGCATATCCTTTAATGAATCTGCGGTAATAGCCGGTCATTCCTAAAAATGACCTTAATTCTTAAGGCGTTTTTGGTTGCGGGAGTTCTATGATAGCCTGTACCTTTTTGGGATTGGTCTTGAGACCATTCTGTGAAACTATGATACCTAGAAATTCGACTTCCTTTTTCAGGAATTCGCATTTGTCAAGTTGAACTTTAAAGTTTGCTTTTTCTAAAGTTTCGAAGACTGCTTGAAGATTCATGAAATGTTCTTCTTCGGTTTTGCCGAACATAATGATATCGTCTATGTAGACGTAGCATCTAACGCCGATATGTTCTCTTAGGACGTCGTCAAGAGCGCGTTGAAAAATGGAGGAGGAATTCTTTAGGCCGAATGGGAGTCTGTTGAACTCAAATTTCCGTTGTTGATAGAGAACGCTGTCTTTTCTCTATCGGATTCTTTAAGAGATATTTTCCACCAAATATTTCCACCGTTCTTAAGGTCGATTACAGTGTAATTAGCATTTTTACCGAGATTGTATAAAACCTCGTTTATTTCGGGGATTGGGTACTTGTCTGCGACGGTTACTAAGTTTAGTTTTCTATAATCGATTACCATTCGGTACTTTTTCTCGCCAGAGGCGTCATCTTTTTTTGTAACAATCCATACTGGAGAGTTGTAAGGTGACTTTGATGATCTTATAATGTTTTGTTCGAGCATCTCTCGGACTTGTTTTTCCACTTCGTACTTGAGTGCCATGGGATAGGGGTAAGATCTAGAGTATACTGGTGTTTCTATTGTAGTGCGTATTTCGCCTTGGACAGTTGTAGTGTAAGTGAGTTTCTCGTCAGGATCAGAGAAAAGCGTTGGAAAAGATTTAAGAAGAGTTTGTAATATTTGTTCTTGTTGCTTTAAGAGGTGGGAAGTTCTAATTTCAAGGTTGTTCACTGAGTCAGTTTTAAATTGCTTTAAAGGATATTTTAGTTTGTTTTTTAGTATAAAGTAATTTTTATCTGTATGAATGACTCCGTTGACCTCTTTAAGAGTATCATTACAAATAATACCGTTAAAAGTTTCAAGTCCCGGTAGTAAAAAGAATTTTATTTTTTCGATTTGTTCATGGAATATATCTACGTAGGTATGATCTGAAATTTTAACCTTTCCTGCTATAGATTTGCGAAAAATGTCTTTGTATTTTTTTGGGGTGTCCTAATAAGATTTGGTTGAATGTAATTTTTATTCGAACCTGTGTCCAGTAGAAATTTGTATCTGCGTCCGTTCTTCGCTATGAACTCGTAGTACGGTAGCGAAGAGTCTTTTAGTCTAAAAAATGAACGTCGTCGGTTTGTTTCATGTCTTCTTGATCTACTTCTAGTTGATGGTCTGGTTCAAAATTCCCTTTATAATATTCTTCGGGATAGAATAATTCAGGTTCGTTGTATGGATCTTCCATTCCTTCAGTGTGTGTAAAGAATGTTCGTTGAATTTTGTTGGGTTGGTGGCTTTGTTGGGAATAATGAGGTAATTGTCGTTTTTGTATGGGTGTTTGATGCTGATTGAAGGGGTTCTGAGTCCTATTAAAATTATTCTGAGGTGTATTAAAATTATTCTGTGGTCTATTGAAATAATTCTGAGGTCGATTTTGGTAATTAACCTGTCGGGAGTTCATTGAAGTGTCAATTTCCATAGGTACAGGTGGTTTCGGTGGAAAGTATGGTCGATTATTGAATCCAGAATGACCAAATTGTGGCTTTGGTTGTAATCCAAACTTTGGTTGTTACGTGAAATGTTGTTATTACTGTACTGGAATCCATGTGGATTATTATTGTGTCCGGACTGAGGCATGTGCGTTAGTTCGGGAAAAAATCTGTTTCTAAACGTTGGCATGGGAGGATGGTTTTGATGGCTTAGTCTAAATTGTGGTAACGGATAATTAGGCTTCTTAGGGAGATTCGCCCTCTGCATTGAGTTCATTCTGTATGCCATGTTGTCCAGTTTTTGGCACAAGTGCAAAGCTTGAGGCAGTGTTGTTGGTTCACGAACACTTAAGAGCTTAGGGAGCTCGCCGTTAAGTCCCCTAATAAATGTATCTAATGCCTTATTCCGATATGCATTAGTCATAGTGTGAAGTGATTCTTCACTTAGTTCTAAGCAGGCGATCTTGTCTAATATTAAAGAAAGGTATTGGTAAACTATTTGGTAAAATTCAGTTATTGTCTTGTTGTTTTGTCTCAGTGTAACCATTTCATGTTCGAGCGTACCTATGTCATGAACTACTCGTTCATGCATCTGAGTAGTGCATCATTAAGCACTTTTTTATTTTAGGCCAGTCTAACGGTGTTCTGTATGATTCTAAAGCTGTGTCAGCTTCGCCTATGATTTTATGTCTAACAGTGTGCAGGATAGCGTAGTATCTCGGTGTATCTCTTACAGTGTCCTAAGCCGTAAAAATTCTATCGACGGTTTTGCGCCAGGAGTTGAATTCTCCTGGTTGTCCAGAAAATTCGCGTAGAAACTTATCCGGGATTCTGTCCAGTTCATTTAAATTAATTGGATTAAATGGTACCG
Source organism: Coremacera marginata (assembly GCA_914767935.1). Taxonomy (NCBI): domain Eukaryota; kingdom Metazoa; phylum Arthropoda; class Insecta; order Diptera; family Sciomyzidae; genus Coremacera; species Coremacera marginata. The sequence continues at coordinate 104,633,468 of OU612043.1, forward strand.
TATGGTCGGTGTCATCGTGTTCTAAAAACGGGTTATTAAGATTTCGTATTGTCGATGTGATTAGTTCCGTAATCTGTCTCGTTAAAGTCTCGTTCAGTACGGTCGGTGGGGAATCTAGGTGTGCACTAAGTGGGTGTTGTTAAGGATTATTTGGCGGATTAGTGAACCTAAGTTGAGCTAATTTTTCGCTAAGTTGTTCTTCTGGAGTCGACATTATTATTTGAGTTTATTTTTAAAATTAATTTTTTTGGTTTCTAGATAAGTTTAGCTTTGTTTATATTTTTTGGTGTACCAGCTTAGATAATTTTTGGAATAAACGATCTCTTAGACTCAAAAATTTTAATTTACTTTCTTCATAAAAATTGATAATTTTTTTTAAAAACTAATTATCTCTATAATTGTATCGGTATACTTATATCAACCTCCTTACTTCAAATAATTTCAATTTAATTTTCGTTCGAAGTGGTATCGTTTTTAAATAAACGTTCTCTTTAATCAAAAATTTTAAATTTACTTATTTTCAGAATTGAATAATTTAAACAATTGTTTTGTTAAATTCAGATAATTTCACTTTATTCACAAAATTTAAATAAACTTTACATAAACATTAACTTCGTATTTTTAAGTCGTTATATTCTATCTTGGTTGTTATTTTTACTTGGTATTAATTTAATTTTTCCAATTTGGAATTGTTATCACTTTAAACAAAATAATTCTTATAAACTTAAAAAAAAATATGTTAAGACTATCCTTAATATATTCTTCATTGCTCCAGTGATGCTCGTCGATGAATTGATGGGCAGGCGGCTGCTTCTAAAAAGCTCCTTTTCCTACGGTGTTCCGTCTACTTGGGGGCCTCGTTCCTGCTACGTTTTTCAGCTTTCCGGCACTATCACTTTTAATGTTAGTTTCGCAGATTTCTCGATTTATCTCTGTGGTTTATAATGCGTAACAGTGATACTTTTTTATTTTCTCACTTTTATTCGCGATTATCTCTTTAGAGTTAATTTCAATGATTTTCGATTTTTACATTGTATCTGCGATTTATAATGCGTGAATTTAGCGATACTTTTTCTTTTCTCACTTTTTATTCGCGATTATTTTACTATTAAGTGACTACGCTGGTCCCTGCTCGGGCGCCAGTTAAATATTTTTATGTTATTAAAACTAAAAAAATATTTTTTATGAGCTTAAGCTCTTTATTGGTTCTTTTAGAAACTTAAACTGATTTAACAAATTTTATAACTTAATAAAGTAGCCTACTTCTACTTTCTCCTCCTCCGATGTTTTCCCTTTTGCTCGCCGTATCTCCATTGGTATTGTTGTTGTTGAGGTGTCTTATTTATTTGCTGCTATTGTTATTGTTGTTGTAGCGCTTCGTACTTGCTGCAGTTATGAGACGTGATTTTATCGCTGCCCCACGGATATGTTGCAGACATAGCGTCAGCATATTTTGTTGCTGCATTTTATGAAATTATATGTTTTAAATGTTTTTGTTCTTAACTTACATAATAATGTTTTTCGATAAATATAAAAAATTTTCCACACAAAAAAAAATGTAAGCACTGCGTTTTTTATCAACTTACAAATGAAAAGATGTCTTAATAATTCGTGAAGTCAGAAAAAACATCACAGTTTTCTAGTAAGTAAAAACGGCATGTCATTTCATTTCAGCATTGTACACTTTGCTTCGAATAAATTTTTTTTTGCAGTTTTATTCATAATAAATTAAATAAGTCATATTATTTTTTGTGGTAGTACAAGTTCCTTTTACATATGTAGGTATAAGCAAATTTGTTGATCTCAATGAATTGTTATTAAATTCCGATTTAAAAGTTGTTATATACAAGCCTTATTTTGTTCAAACCGGTAGAGAGTATCATACGAAAATTTGTGTTTGAAATCCATACAGTTTTTGTGTCGTTCTCCTTTCCACTTTTGCATACATGCTCTCCTTTATCAATGTAAAAGGCGTAACCTACTATCAGTTATGCCAATTTTGGTTTGACTTTTCGGTTATTCCCATTTATCCTTTCAAATTACCTTACTGCCATGCCAAATTTCATCATTTTTGCATGAATGTGTACCAAAATGTAGTCCTTTCCATAAACGGAATTTTCTAATGTTCCACAGACAAAAAGAGGAGTTGGGCCTTGTACAAAGTATATGACAAGTTGAGATAACCTTTCCAACAAGTCTAAATTTGTCCAAATCGGTCAATTACATTATATGGAAATTTGTGTTTGAAATCTATATACATTTGTGACGCTCTTCTTTCAATTTTTGGAAAATGTCATCTATATCATATCTATATCCATTTTAAAAACGTACACACGTTTATTTAACAAAATCACTATATTACCTATCCAAAAAAATTAATAATCGATGAGCATCCTGGCCCTACATTTTTTCAAAAAAGTCTCTCAAAAACGTCGAAAAATCAATTTTGAAAATCAATTCCTGAAAAAAGGCAAGGTTTTGTGTAAAGAATTCAGAACAGAGAGTATATATATAACAGAAAATTTATTTCGCTCTGAAGTTTAACATGACTCCAAATGTAGCAAGCAAATGAAGACTTTGCAGTTTTGTTTTCGAAATTAAATGTGCGCAGAAGCAATCTGCGCAGAACAATGTGCGCAGAAGCGCTGCCGATATTTGTGAAGGCGCAGCGATGATTGTTCTTTTGGTTTTTTATATTGAAATTTTTTCCTGCACAATGTTTACATTTTGGGCTAGACACTTGCTGCTTGAATGAATGTATTTCAACATGCTAACATTTATGCTAGTTCTAGGTATTTGTATATTTGAAAATATAAAATGATTTTTTTCAATATTTCAATAATTTTTTCAATATTTCTACAATGAGTATATGAATATTTTTTTACGTCAAATAGAAAATTTTACATTTATCCAATTTATGTTAGTTTCAAATAAATTGGATAAATGAATTTTTTTCATTTTTTAGCTGCTTTTGCTTGCATAGATTTATTTCAATTTCCCAATTAGATATTTGCAATTTTAAAATGTTTTTAATTAACTTGCATGTATTGAATTGAGAAGTTGAAGTATAAAAATATGAAATGTTTTGAATTATCTGAATTTGATCGAATTTATTGTATTGAAAATAATAACATTTTGGAATAAATAACATTTTTTTTTGCCTGGCTTGCTTGTTGTATGCATTTATTTCAATATGCCAATTATATATTTGGCAAGATTCAGGTATTTCTATGTATGTGTATTATTTTCAATAAATTGGAATACACAGAATAACTTATAGCAGCGATTTTTACAACAAAAGAAAAAGAATGCGCTGCCGCTAGCCAGCTTCGAACCCCGGCATTTTGATTGCAAGGCGAACACGTTAACCAGTCGACCACAACTCAACTTAAGAATTTCTTTCTTAATTACAACTTAAATGAAGTTTGATAAAATCGAATACAAATTTTCTTAAACAAATTTAAATAGGCTGAAAAGAACGTGTTGCAGGAAAATGTTTCATTTATATTCATTTACATGTATAAAATACAAATTTATTTCAACTTCCCCATTAGATATTTGCAACTTTCAAAGCTTTTGAATTAACTTGCAGGTATTTAATTGACAAATCGAAGTATGCAAAATGAAATCTTACTTAACTTGTTATTTGAGTAAAACACTGCAATGATATTTTGCAGATTTTTTTGGCATTTTAGAAAAGTACAAATATGCAATCTGCAAGATCGATTGCAGTTGACTGTGCTTCTTATGATAATAGCCATGTTAATGATCTATTGAATGCCAATTATATCGCATCGTTCGTGCTGCTGTTTTAATTGTGATTTTATTGTTTATTGCTATTTTTGATTTGTCTCAAAATGTCACTTAACTGTTTTGTAAAGAGTTGTCCGGGAATGAATACGGAAGGCAAAATCCGGCTGTATGGATTTCCCAAAAATCAACCTAACTTATTGTCCAAATGGATAAAAAACTTGGACGTAAAAAATGTCGATGAAATCAACACGAGCAGCCGATTGTGTGCGCGTTACTTTGACGCCTCGTGCCTTGGCTCGAAAGGGTTAAAGCTTGGTTCAGTACCAACCCTGTGCTTAGATAAGTAGAGTGAAAATTTTTGATCGCGGGGCTCTATTCCCTAAGTGTGTACAAAATAAATAAATTGTGTAGGTACTCTTTTAAAAAGTAAAAAAATTAATTTTCAATGCTAATCAGAAACTGGATGTGTACACAATATTCAGTGCACACTGATTGTTTCACAATTAGAGAATGGGGCCCCGGAACAAGTCTAGTTTAATGAACCCGCTTAAATTTCTGAACGTTGTTTAGTACAAGGCATGGCAGAATTATAATTGTATCATGCGTACAATGTAGCATTTTTTCGTAGATTGTAATGGTTTTGACAAAAAAAAAAAAATTACTAACCCTCTCTGTGTCCCCCCCCCCCCCCCCGTGGCCAAAGCAATCCCTTGAAATTTAGTGGGTTCATTAAAGTAGACTTAAGCCAAATATCTTTCATATCTATCATAATAAAAATCATTCCGTGATTATTCTTTTTTCAACCAGAAATGTATTTTTTTAATCGTTATTTTTTCGATCAGAAATGAAAATCATTTTGTGATCGTTTCTTTTCTGTCAGAAATACAAAATATTTTTTTTTTTTTAAATCTTAATCATTTATTGAACAAAATGATAAACTGTTACATTATCATTTATATTGTTTAGTAAGCACAGAAGGCGCTTTTTTCTAAATCTTAATCTAATTGAAATTATAAAACTAGTGATATTAAATTATATACATTTAAAAAGGAAAAATAACAAAAACCTTAACTGAATTGAAAAAAAAAAATCGTTAAATGAGAATAGGATAAAAACTTATTTATATATATATATATATATATATATATACAGAAATTACATTTGGCTTACATTATAAACTAAATTATAACTATTCGAACAGGCTTGGTGGAATAAAAGAAGCTTGTGGTCCGTAAATAAAGTACCATTTCGAAAAGAACGAAATATGTCAGAGAGACAAGAATATTTACCAGAATAATCAAAATCAAGTAAAGAATTAAATTTAGTAATACTATTATTATTTAAACATTTTTCAAAAAACCTAATATTGTTTTTAACAACAAAATAATCTATTGTAGCACATTTTGCTTTTTCATAAAGCAAATTATTGTTTTTATACTTAAAAGAACTATTATTTCTGTAAAAATTTGCAGCACTTTGAAGAATGCCACGTTCAAAAAGTCTTAAAATTTCCATTTGGTGAGATGATAAATTTGGAATTTTGCACCAAATACATGAAGCGTATGTCAAAACTTTCCTGATATAAGCTTTGTATAAATTTATTTTAATATGTGTTTGAATAAATTTAGAACGAAGGACTCTATTTAAGGCAAATTTTGATTTTCTAGCTTTAACAACCATAGTTTTAACGTGGTGAATAAATTTATTATTTCTGTGCATAAATAAGCCAAGAAATCTTATATAATGTTTAGATTCAATATAATGACCGTTAAGTGAGATTTTCATGTTTTTACAAGTTCTTCTGAGCTTACTTGTAGTATCCTGAACAGAACCAACAAAAATAATTATTTCCGTCTTATTTTCATTTAATATTAATTTCCATTTTTGAAAATATGAAACTAATTTCGCAATGTAAATATTAATTTTGTTTTGTGCGTCTCCAGCATCATTGTGAGTAAGAAAAAAAGACGTATCGTCAGCATACTGAATTGTTTGAACATGTTCATCAGGTGGCAAATCATAGAGATATAAATTAAATAAAATAGGAGAGCAAACAGAGCCTTGAGGAGTTCCAGAAGGCATATTTGCAATACAAGAGTAGTGATTACCGAATCTAACAGCAAAAGAACGATTTGATAAAAAACTTTTGATAACTTTAATTAGAAATATTGGAAAACCGAGTTTACCAAGCTTATAAATTAGGCCATCATGCCATATTTTTTATCAACAAACAACAAAATCACAATTTAAAGAGCAGCACGAACGATGCGATATAATTGGCATTCAATAGATCATTGACATGGCTATTATCATAAGAAGTACAGTCCACTGCAATCGATCTTGCAGATTGCATATTTGTACTTTTCTAAAATGCCAAAAAATCTGCAAAATATCATTGCAGTGTTTTACTCAAATAACAAGTTAAGTAAGATTTAATTTTGCATACTTCAATTTGTCAATTAAATACCTGCAAGTTAATTCAAAAGCTTTGAAAGTTGCAAATATCTAATTGGGAAGTTGAAATAAATTTGTATTTAACACATGTAAATGAATATAAATGAAACATTTTCTTGCAACACGTTCTTTGCAGCCTATTTAAATTTGTTTGAGAAAATTTGTATTTGATTTTATCAAATTTCATTTAATTTGTAATTAAGAAAGAAATTCTTAAGTTGAGTTGTGGTCGACTGGTTAACGTGTTCGCCTTGCAATCAAAATGCCGGGGATCGAAGCTGGCTAGCGGCAGCGCATTATTTTTCTTTTAAGGTAAAAATTCGCTGCTATTAGTTATTCTATTTATTCCAATTTATTGAAAATAAAAGAAATTGGAGTGTATGCTACATTTTCTATTTGACCTAAAAAAAATGAATTTACATAGAAATATCTGAATCTTGCCAAATATCTGATTGGCATATTGAAATAAATGCATGCAAGGCAAAAAAATGTTATTTATTCCTCCAAAATGTTATTATTTTCAATACAATAAATTCGATCAAATTCAGATAATTCAAAACATTTCATATTTTTATACTTCAACTTCCTAATTCAATACATGCAAGTTGATTGAAAACCTTTTAAACTTGCAAATATTTAATTGGGAAATTGAAATAAATCCATGCAAGCAAAAGCAGCTAAAAAATGAAAAAAATTTATTTATCCAATTTATTTAAAAATAACATAAATTGGATAAATGAAAAATTTTCTATTTGACGTAAAAAATATTCATATACTCATTGATGAAATATTGAAAAAATTATTGAAATATTGAAAAAATTATTTTATATCTTCAAATATACAAATACCTAGAACTAGCATAAATGTTGGCATATTGAAATAAATTCATTCAAGCAGCAAGTGTCTAGCCCAAAACGTAAACATTGTGCAGGAAAAAATTTCAATATAAAAAACCAAAAAAACAATCATCGCTGCGCCTGCACAAATATCGGCAGCGCTTCTGCGCACATTGTTCTGCGTAGATTTAATTTCCAAAACAAAACTGCAAAGTCTTCATTTGCTTGCTACATTTGGAGTCATGTTAAACTTCAGAGCGAAATAAATTCTCTGTTATATATATACTCATTATTCAGAACCTTTCATTCATTACATTGTGAAATTTTATAAAGTTGAATTTTTTTATTTTGACTAATACTATTTCTATTTTTTAAACTCTTTTACGTGATCGATGCACTGTGCAAATATCCGATGCAAAAATTTAATTTCCCATCGAAAAAAATATGGCGTACTTGGAGTGTCCCTTCAAAATTTAAGTTGTTTTTTTTGGCTTAGCCTCTTAAATTCTTCTAGTCCGAGAGGCAGCGTAGCAATTTTTTCAAGGATTTGTGAAACGATAATTTTCATATAATTTGTTTGTTTAAGTACAATAAATGATCAAAACAAGCTTCAGCTTCTAGCGTCTTTCTGGAGCTGGCTGTGAAAAAATGTTAACAATGTAAAAAAAAAATCATTTCAGAAGACTCGAAAATTTTTGGAGTTAATGTTTGAATAGTTATGTTTGAAAAAATAACAGTCAACTGCATTAAAAAATCTGTATTATTCGTCAGCTACCGTTATGAACCGGTATTAAAAAGTGCGGTTAGAAAATTATTTCGGAAGATACGAAACTTATATAGCGTATTTATAACACCTTCAAAAATATAAAAAAATTATCATGTACTTCTACTGAAGGTAAAGTCGTCAGCTATAGGGTTAAAGTTCCGAAGTGCGCATAAGATCTCAGCTTAAAGCATTTTATTTAACTAACAAACTGACGTTCTTTCCACTATTATCTCTTCAGCTGACTATTGATTTCATTAAGTATATTATTTAATCTCTAATATATAAAAATATCAAGATTTATTAAATTGATTTAACTCTGATTTTGGTAGTTCAAACTTTTTTTATGAAGATGTTTTTTTTAATAAGTATATTTTTTGACTAAATCAAGAAAATATTAGTCTTAAAATAAAATTAACGCTAAAATACAGTTTATCTAAGAAAAATTTAATTAAATAGCATTGGTTCACTTAAGACCAACAAGTGCCTAAATTCTCTTAAATATACATGATATTTTTAATATAGCATGTGCCATTATATGTCAAATATTCATTTTAATATACAAGTCATGAATATTTTATTTTTTAGAGTTACATTCTCAAGCCTATTTGCCTCATATCGCAGCTTCTTGCCATACCTGAGTATTCTACATTATTCCAATCACACGAATGCTTTTTTAAAAAAAATCGAGCATCCAGTGACAAATAGCTTAAAGTAGGTTCATTAAAGCAGGTGATTCACGACATAATTAAAAATGAGTTAATACAGGTCTGAATTCCTTATTATATGTTTGAAATCATTAATTATATTACCTACAATCGGAAAATCGTTGCATTTTTTTTTAACAGTTTTTAGAATTGGGTGGCTTGATACACCCAGGGAAAAAAATTGTAAAACTAACGAATTGCACTTTGCCACAAAGACTTTTATTGATTAGATTGTGTCCAAAGACAAAACATCGTTACGGCAAAGACACAAAGGTTGTGATTTCCAAGAACAATATGCTTTAAATCAAAATCTTAAATTTTTGTGACAAAGACGTACGTCTTTAAAAAAGCCTGGAAAAGTCGTAAAAGTAAAATGTACTTTGGCACAAAGACTTTCATTCGTTACGGCAAAGATGTAGAATGTTAGATTCCAAAAAAAATATACTTCAAACCAAAAACTTAGGTCTTTGATTTTAAGTACATATCTCTTTAATTGTAAACATTCAAATTGCTATTTAAATTGTTTACTGAAAAAACTACGCTGCAAATTTCAAATGAAACCTAAACAAATTTGAGCAAACTTTCTTTATTTACGTTTTTTTCACATCCTTTTTCATATAAGGTTATGTTTGCAAGCATTTTTCAAAGATCACTGCACACCCTGCAGTTCTTGGAAATGCTTCTATATAACACAAAGAAAACACTGCACTTGATACTATCGCCACTTGATTGCACTTAATATATAACTTTTTCACTTAATTCACACATTAATTCACTTTTTCACAACTAAAAAGAACAACTTATACGTTGGCAGGGGCAAAAATAAAGCCCTGCTGCGGCGGACTATTCAATATTGGCACTCGCACACAATTTTCTTAATCTTCGTATGCGAATATGATTTTGAATAAAAAATATTCTTTAAAGTAACAGGCTCTGTCTTTGAAACAATGAAGTTTAATCTCGAAAAAAACAAAGAAAATTTCTTGATTTTGCATACCTTCTTCAATTCCTTGTTAACAAAGAACAAAATTGTTATAGTAAATTGTTTATCTTCACGGCAAAGATTGTTTCATTGATTAAGCTTCAAAAAACTCAAGTCTTTTGTTTCGATGATGCAGGACTTGCATAATTAAAGAATAAATCATTATTGCAACGATCTTTTCATTGTGGTAAGATATTTTGGTTACAGTTTTACGACAACTTTTTTCTTCGATTTTAAGGCGTTCAATTTTCTCGGTGTAGTTATTTATACAATTTTACATTTACAAACCTATTCTTGAAAATCTACAATTGTGAACCAGTATTTTTCATATTTCTATGTGTTTGCTGTAAGTTTTTGATTTCAAAACAAAATTTGAAGTTCAAAAAACATAGTTTGTCAATGAAATTGTCAATATATGAAAATCAGCTCACAATTTTTATTAAGAAATCAAAAAATTACAACAAACCCATATATATATGAAAAGTACTAGTTTACAATTGTAGATTTTCAAGAAATGGTTTGTAAATGTAAAATTGTATAAATAACTACACCGAGAAAATTTAACGCCTTAAAATCGAAGAAAAAAGTTCTTGTAAAACTGTAAATAAAATATCTTTACCACAATGAAAAGATCGTTGCAATAATGATTTATCCTTTAACTACACTGTGGAACAAATTCAGGTTAGCAAAAATTAGGTCGATTCTTAGAGTGAGGGGTGAAAATAGAGGCTAAATTAGAAGACCCGTATCGCGGCGTTTGTTTATGTTAGTTCGAATTTTTTCAGCAAATTGTTTATATGGTTCTTTGGCTATAATTCGTCGACTAATTGATATTTTTTCAATCTGTAAAAGCCAAATTATTGCTAGAGACCTGTGCAACAATTCAAATTTTATAAAAAATTGATTTAGAAAATTTTTGTGGTGCTTATAAAGCAAAATGTTGGAAAAATTATTTTTTTTTCATGCTTTTTGAAAATATTTTCCACAAAACTAAGTCTGTTTAGCTTTTTGTTTGATCTATAATATGCTTCTCAGTTTCTTCAATAAATTTCAATTGAAAAGAAAATGGTCTTAGTCGATAATTTGCGTTAAAAATCCCAAAACCATTAAATAAATAGCGATTTAGGTAGAAGAATTTAAAAAGGGAAGTTTCAAGAATTAGGAATTAGTAAAACAACTTTTTTGTTTTCAACCACCGCACAGGTAGCGATTTTTTTTATTTCGTACAAGCAAACTAATTTCAAAAATAAAGATTCAGTTAAGACTCGGAACTCAGCCGAAGCTGATGTCTTTTAATTTCCGCTCGGTCGTGATAAAATTCGCTATTAATTTTTTTTGGAACTTATTTCATTTTGTGAGTGATTTAAGTTAAGTGCATCGGTTTCATAAAAATAACAAAGAAAACATTTTATGATATATATTGTATTAAAAATGTCGGAACCAAAATGTAAAATGGACCATTTTTGTAATGTTTGTGGACGTTTCATAGCAAGCGATGAAAAATGTGGCAATGCGAGTGATTTTTTTTTTTGGAAGCCTATAAACAATATTTCTCGCAAGAGTTTATCACTGACGTAAACTATGCCCCTAAAAAAGTTTGCTTTAATTGCTATTCAACTCTTATGCAATGGAAAAGTGAAAAGAAGAAGGCTATGCATTTTGGTATACCAATGATGTGGTTAGACAACAGCCCGCATCAAGAAGAAAATTGCTATGGATGTATCAACTACCATAAAACTTTCAATAGAAGGAAAGCAAAGAGTAAAACTTACGTAGCAGTGCCAAGTGCCCAATTGCCATTACCGCACTCAGAATTCGTTCCAGTACCAACATACCGAAGTATTGATCATCAAACAGATATCATTACTATAACCACCGCTGCTACATCCATGGATTTCTTCTCAGAATACGACCCTGATGAAGGTTCATCCTATGAAACATCAAAGGACCCAATCCAAGTCACACAAAACCAATTGGATGGAATTGTTGCAAATTTGTGTTTGACTCAGAAAAAATCAGAACTAATGGCTTCATTTTTGAAAGGAAATAATTTGCTGCCGAAAGGTACCAAAGTAACAGCATATCGAAAACGCCAAAAAGAGTTAGAAAAGTTCTTCAATGTGAATGATGCAAAAAATTTCGCTTATTGCAACGATATTGAAAAGTTAATGGAGACGATAGGGTTAACCTATAAAAAAGATGATTGGCGTTTATTCATCGATAGTTCACTAATCAGCTTAAAAGTTGTGCTTTTGTACAAGACAAATAGAATGCCTTCTGTTCCGATTGCGTATAGCACTGACACTAGTGAAAAATTCGATAATTTGAAAAACATTCTGGAAGTAGTCAAATATAACGAACACCAGTGGATCATTTGCTGCGACCTCAAAATAGTTTCATTGATTACAGGCTTAACAGCATCTGGCCGTCCAAAATATCCTTGTTTTTTGTGCGATTGGGATTCACGATACGGAGAAGGTATTTAAGGAAGAAACCAGTACAAACAGCATAACTGGAATAGTCACATTGGACGGAAATGGCTTAAAGACAGTAGGCTACACGAAAGCCTTGTTCCTGAAATGAACATTTTGTTGCCGTTGCTCCACATTAAACTTGGAATTGCTAAAAATTTTTTTAAATGTATCGCAAAAAGACCAGCAGTATTCAACCGCTTAAAAGACATTTTCCCAAGACTAAGTAACGCCAAAATTCAGGACGGGGTTGTTAATAATCCCGACATACTGAAACTAAGGAGTCGTCAAGATTTTGACCAAGTTCTGACAGACCGAGAATTAAATGCATGGCTCGCATTGAAAGCAGTCATTAAAGGACTTTTGGGTAAAGAACGCAAAGACAACTACAGGCAATCTGTTGCAAGCATGTTGGCAGCTTTCTATGAAATTGGGGTTAATATGTCGTACAAAATTCATCTCTTGCATCAGCATCTTGATCAACTCGCTCAACAGTTGCCAACTGAATCTGATGCGCAAGGCGAACGTTATCAGCAAACTGCGCTTCCAATTGAAATAAGGTAAATATAGAGTGAGCATATTTTGAATTCCTAGATTTTTCTAATATCTTTGTCAGAGTGCACAATTTACACATATTAACGATTGAAAACTATTTTCGTTTCAGGTACAGAGGAAAGAAATCTCCAGATGCAATACTCGCTGAAATTTGTTGGTGGTATAAAAACACCTTTGAAGAAGAGGAAGGCGAGGAGAAAGAGGAAGAAGAAAAAAAAAACGAAATGGCCATTTCAGCCCTTGAAAGGACTTTGACCGAGCTTCTTATGATCAATTGTGTTGTGTGTGATGTGAAATGTTTGCACACAAATGATCGAGAACTGGACCTACATGTTTTACGCCGACTCCGAACGGCTTATGTTCTCAAGAAGCTTTTCATGGCAGTTTTTACTCTCTGAGGTTTGCCATTGTCTGCAGAGAGGTGACGGCCGAACAGAAAAATTAATTCAATTGAAAAAACTTTTTGTGTCGGATGGGGGATTCGAACCTGGGTTCTCTGGCGTAAGAGTCACACACTCTACCCACTATGCCACGGCCGCCACCAAGAGGAAGAAGGGGATAGTAAAGATGAAATTCCAGAATATCTGTTGGACGAAATTATCTACCTTTCTTATGATGATGACGATGACCAAGATATTAGAGAGAGCAGTGATGTTGATCCACAGCCGCCTGTTAAGCGGCAACTGGCCAAATCATTAATTTAATTTTTTTGCTTAAAACTTTTCATAACTAACATTTAAAAATTTTATTTTTTTCCATATTTTTATAATTTCTTTTTCAATGCTTCTTCAAAACCAACACTGAACAAAATTGGTACATAAAAAATGAGAAGTAAATTAATACGAGGGGTGCCATTTATATTTCGGGATTAGAGAACAAAAACAAATATTAATCATCGAAAATCACTTTATTGTTTTTCAAAATATTCTCCATTAAGATCTATACACTTTTGCATGCGTTTGAACCAATTGTCGAAGCACTTTTGCCACTCTGATTGAGGTATCTCCAAAACATGCATTCTGAATGCCGCAACCGCTTCTTCGGGCGTCGAAAATCGTTGTCCACGCAGTTTATTCTTCACGGTTGGGAATAAAAAGAAGTCATTCGGTGCCAAGTCAGGACTATACGGCGGATGACCCATCAAATCGATGTTTTGGGTGCTCAAAAATGCAGTTGTTTGAACCGATGTGTGAGAGCTCGCATTGTCGTGGTGAAGAGTGATCCGTCTTCGGCGGTTGGTTTTCCTGATTTCTTGGGAGACAACTGGCAAACAAATGGTTGTGTACCACTCAGAGTTGACTGTTCTGCGTTGCGACATGTCCATATTTTCCGAAAAAACAGGCGACCATTTGCTTGGAAGTGATTCGTGCGCGAACAACTTTTGTTGGATTTGGCTCATCTTGAAACACCCATACAATCGACTGCTGTTTACTTTCGGGCTCATACGCGTAAATCCACGATTCATCACCTGTCACGATGTCATAGACGTGTTTCGAAGCACCGCGATCGTATTTTTTGAGCATTTCCTTCGACCAATCGACACGAGCCTTTTTTTGAGCGATTGACAAATTGTGTGGGATCCAACGCGAACAAATTTTTTTGACAGTCAAATGTTTATGCAATATTGAATGTATGCTGGTCCCACTTATGCCTAAGGTTGCCTCAATCTCACGATAGGTAACATGACGATCTTGCAATATCAGTTCGCGCACAGCATCAATGGTTTTCGGAACAACAGCTGATTTCGGACGACCTTCACGAAATTCGTCTTGGAGTGATCTACGACCACGATTGAATTCACCATACCATCGATAAACACTGGTCCTTGATGGTGTAGTGGCACAGCATGACCACTATACCGTACATGCCAAACAATTAGTAATAACACAAAGTTAACCCAAATAATTTGTTCTCTTTCTTTTATTCTTTCGTACGTTGCACCAATGCTGATCATGTTGCATTCAATCGCAACACTTTTTACTACGGCCAGCGTGAGTAATGCAATCAATGCATTTGCTGTCACACTGACCTGGCCAGCTACGTAAATGCAAGCGCAGCATAATTTCTTATTGGCTGCGACGTTAATGAATGAAAGAAAAACTGATAAACGACTGACTCAATGTATTGAGTGAAATTAAAATTGGAGGAGGAGTTTAGGAAAGTGGGGATTTTTGAGTAGTATTATTTTAATATAAATAAGCCACAAATTTTTAAATAAAACTTAGAATTAATCTAGCTTAAAAACTAGTTGGTTTTCTTTCTTTTATACCAAGAGCGGCAGCAATGCCATAATTTTCAGTTTGCCGAAGTTGGCAGTTAGTTGAAACTCTTTTAGCTACATATCTTTTACATGATGATCCTTCACTTGGCGATCCTGTCTACTACATTTTGAGTAGACACATCCTTTGCACATATAGACCCTATCCTTTACATGGCGATCCTGCGGACAACGATCCTGTGAGAAAATAAGAAAAAAAAAACCTTGTAATCAATCAATATCCTGCACCCTACATCTATACGCATGGACAAGGGAAGTTTTCACGAGTTATTCGATAAAACCCTGCGAGACGCAGCGAAGTTCTTTGAATATATACCAGAACCGGTAAAAGTACAAGACGCAGCCCCAATATACGTGCCAACACCGAAGACGGCCAGACCGAAAGCGATTACGATCGAAGAGTACAAAAAGAGACAGAGCCACCACAAGGAACAGGTGAAAAATTATTACACCCAGCACGCGCCAGTTCAACCAGAAAAGAAAAAAAGAGGCGGAAAAAGGGTAAAAGCGAGACAGGAAGTGGCAGAACTCTACAGAATTGCAGCAGTTACAACCGGCGAAGAAAAGAAAAAACTCCTCCAAAAAATTGCATATAAGAAGACAAACTACGGGAGGCAAACATAGAAAAAATGGGATGGTTCGAAACCAAAGAATTGGTAACAACAAACAACAACAACAACAGCAGTAGCAGCAGTAGCAGCGAGGCAAACACTATAATAAGTTTAATTTCAATTTTTTTCATAATAATAGTATTAATATATTGGATAAATTATCATTATAAAAATTATGTTAGAAAACAGCTTGTTAGGAATATAAATTTAAATAACAATGTATAACAAATAAATATTTTCAATATATGTAAAGAACAAATTTTTTTTTAATTACTAAAATGTTACAATTTGGAACTATTTGCAAATACCAAGGATGCTATGGTATTCTTTTTAAAAAGCATTGCCAAGTATGTCAAAATAAAATAATTGACATAGGTAAAGTTATGTATATATCTTACAAAAAAAAAAAATTGGCATCGCGAATGTTTTCGATGTAGTATTTGTAAAGTAAACATTGCAAAAGTAGGATTTATAGAGAAGAAATCTCAATTAATATGCCAACGTTGCATCTAGACATGTTAATTACAATAAGAGATAATTACATAATTATATAATTGTTAAATAATCCTAATAAAAGTCTTAATAAATAAATATATGGAATTAAAAGAGTTAGAAACACTCTATGCAAAATTAAAAAAAGCACCTAATAGGGAATACTCAAAGTCAGAATAATGTAAATAATAGAAACTACAGAACAAATAGAACAAACTATAGGAACAATAATAACAGACAAATGAATATAGTTAATGTCCAGGGAAACGAGGACGGCCCGGAAGACTACTTGGAACTTCCGGACGGCCAACAATAAGTAGGAATCAAATTTATATTGTATCAAAGAAGTTGACAAACTACATCACTCTAAAATGCGCGCAAACAAAACGCAATCTTACATTTTTAATAGACACAGGTGCAGACATTTCGATCTGCAAAAACACGGATAATGATAATCTAGACATAAATTATGAAAATAAATGTAAGCTAACAGGAATTACAAAAGAAGTTATTCATTCACTGGGCACAACCGACCTTTCTCTATGCTGTGATAACGACAAAGCATCATGTGAATTCCAAATAGTTGACAAAGACTTTCCTATTACAACAGACGGTATAATAGGTAGAGACTTTCTTATTAAATACATGTGTAAAATTGATTACGAAACTTTCACAATAACAATTATATTTGAACAAAATGATTACACTTTACCATTATTCACAAACCCCATAACTCAAAGCAATTTCAAAATACCACCACGATCAGAAACAATATTCCCCATAGAATTAAATGTCAAGGAAGATAGTTTGATTTTAAACCAAGAACTAAAGAAAGGTGTATTTTTAGCAAATTCAATTGCTCCATCGAAAGGTATATGTCATGTGAAAATAATAAACATAAATGACGAAGAAATAACTTTAAAAGAAATTAAACCAAAAACAGAAAGTTTAGACAACTACACAATCATGAAGACGCATAACCATGAAACCATGAATGACGACAGACAACGCTTTAAAAAACTTATTACAGAACTTAATTTGGACCAACAAGCTAAAATAGAACTAAAAGACATTTTCAAGAAATATCAATCTATTTTTCATCTTGACGGAGAAGAACTCTCAACCAACAATTTTTACGCTCAAAGAATACATTTATCAGATCCAACTCCAGTCTACATAAAAAATTACAGATTACCACATACTCAACACAACGAAATACAAAATCAAGTGACTGAACTAATGAACAACGACATTATCGAATATTCAATTAGCCCATACAACGCACCACTATTATTAGTACCCAAGAAAAGCAATGACGAAAACAAAAAATGGCGTTTGGTAGTGGATTTTAGAAAATTAAATGATAAAATAATTAACGACAAATTTCCATTAACAAGACTAGAAGATGTTTTAGATATGCTAGGAAGAGCTAAATATTTTTCAACATTAGACATGACAAGCTCATTCCACCAGATACCTTTAGAACAAGATTCAAGACCTTTGACTGCATTTTCGACACAAGACGGACATTATCAATTTAAACGTTTGCCTTTTGGACTCAAAATTTCGTCAAATAGTTTTCAACGCATGTTAACTATCGCGTTAAGTGGTTTAAGTTCGGAAGCATTTTTGTATGTCGACGATATAATTGTGTTTGGATGCTCTTTAAACCATCACAATCAGAATTTAATAAAAGTCTTTGAACGTTTGAAACAATACAATTTAAAACTAAATGCAAGTAAGTGTCATTTCCTTAAAAATGAGGTAATCTATTTAGGCCACCTCATAACAGACAAAGGCATAAGAACAGATCCCTCCAAATGTGAAGCAGTCATTAAATACCCAACACCAAATAATGCAGATGAAGTAAGAAGATTTGTAGCATTTTGCAATTACTACAGGCGTTTCATACCAGACTTTGCAACTATAGTAAAATGCCTAAACTCTTTACTCAAGAAAGGAATACCTTTCATCTGGTCAGAAGAATGTGAAAAAGCTTTCAACACCTTGAAACAAAAACTTATTAATCCGCCAGTATTGCAATATCCAAATTTTGAGAAACCTTTTATTCTAACCACAGATGCATCTGATTTTGCGCTTGGTGCAGTACTCTCGCAAGGAGAGATAGGACACGATTTACCAATATCCTTTGCAAGCAAGACATTGCAAAAACATGACATTAACAAACCCATAATAGAAAAAGAATTGTTAGCGATACACTGGGGCATAAACTTTTTTAAGCCATATCTATTTGAAAAAAAATTTATCGTGGTAACTGACCACAGACCACTAGTATCATTATTTTCGCACAAGAATCCTTCATCAAAGATGACAAGGATAAGATTAGATTTGTCAGACTATGATTTTGAGATAGTATATAAACAAGGAAAGATTAATACAAATGCCGATGCGTTATCACGCATAAAAATAGATAGTGAAATTCTTAAAACAATGATTCCCACATTGGAAAATAAAGAAAATAATATACAAGTAATTACTAGAAGCAAAAAGAAGCTTGAAGACAAAAACAATAAAGAAATTAGGAGCAAAGAGACGAATAAAAATGTAACGAGTAATAATGCGAGTGAAAATAAAGACGAAGGCGCCCACCACTTTAGTCAACACCTCCAAGGAAGTGTTAAAGAGAATAACATATCTCACAAGGAGTCTGATCAACTCTGTATTTGGGAATGTACATCCTTTAATGACGTAAAGAATTTGGTGAAATTAAAATTTATAATTAATAAAAACAGTAACGTTACTATGAATATAAATGATAATGAAGTGCACATAACATGTAGCGATGACCCTTCGAAACTAGATTCGATGTTGGAGAAACTACATTGTTCATTGATGAAATCACATATAAAGGAGCTAGCCCTTTGTGAAAAAGATAACATATTTGAAATTATTGATATGAATGCATTCAAAGATAAATATAACAAGTTGAAACTGAATAGATCCTCGCCCATAAAGATATTGATATACAGAGCTCCACAACAAATACATAGTATGCTTCAAAAATATAAGCTAATTGACGAATTTCACACTTCAAGTACATCAGGACACATGGGAATAAGAAAAACTGTCCATAAATTAAAACAAAGATACATCTGGAAGAATATGAGACAGATGGTTAAAGAATTTATAAACAACTGCGTGAAATGTAACCAAAATAAAGTAACTCGACACATTAAAGAGAAAATGATAATCACTGACACACCACAAACAAGTTTCGAGACTGTAGTAATTGACACTGTAGGCCCACTTAAGATTTCGAACGGCTACAGATATATACTAACAATGCAATGCGATCTCACAAAATTTGTTGTAGCGCATCCCATTGAAGCTAAAGACGCCAAGACTGTAGCTTCAACCCTAGTAGAACAGTTCATACTAAAGTACGGATGTTTTAAAACACTTAAGTCAGACAAAGGGACAGAATTTACAAACAACTTAATGACAAATGTGTGTGAACTATTAAACACGCGTCAAGTGTTTTCAACCCCATATCATCACCAAACAATAGGCGCACTTGAAAGAAATCATAGAACACTTAATGAATATTTACTTTCTTTTGCGGATGATTTCGAATGGGACAAATGGGTATCGTATTACACATTTGCATATAATACTACCCCACACGTTGACTCCGCGTACTCACCATATGAGCTTGTGTTCGGAAAACTACCGACCCTGCCTAGCGATGTTCTAAAAGAAGGAACCAAAGTATACGATTTAGAAAACTACAGCAATGAGTTAAGGCTAAGATTAAAAACATCTATAGATAAGGCTAGAAATTTAATACAAAAAGTAAAACATAAGAGAAAGATATTTCATGATAGAAATAAAAATGAAAGCACATTAGAAATAGGAGATTTAGTATTTGTAAGATTAGAAAGTAGGAAAAAATTTCAGAATCCTTATCATGGCCCGTACAAGATCATAAAAAGAAACGGAGTAAATTCCATAGTAGATATAAGAGGTAAAAGTAAGGAATTACACAACAATTTACTTAAGAAATTTAATAATAAGTGCAATTAATATTTATATACAATTTACATGACAAAATTATATATTAATTATAAATTATAATTACATTAAGATTTAATTAAGCAAAAACTATGATAATAATGCAATATCAAATACATTTCATCTATACATATGTAAAGAAGTATCCCAAAATGTTAACTTTTTCTAAATTCCTCCAATCTTAAAAAATTATTTCAAGTAATAATTTTTCGCTTAAGGGTAAGGGTGTAGTGGCACAGCATGACCACTATACCGTACATGCCAAACAATTAGTAATAACACAAAGTTAACCCAAATAATTTGTTCTCTTTCTTTTATTCTTTCGTACGTTGCACCAATGCTGATCATGTTGCATTCAATCGCAACACTTTTTACTACGGCCAGCGTGAGTAATGCAATCAATGCATTTGCTGTCACACTGACATGGCCAGCTACGTAAATGCAAGCGCAGCATAATTTCTTATTGGCTGCGACGTTAATGAATGAAAGAAAAACTGATAAACGACTGACTCAATGTATTGAGTGAAATTAAAATTGGAGGAGGAGTTTAGGAAAGTGGGGATTTTTGAGTAGTATTATTTTAATATAAATAAGCCACAAATTTTTAAATAAAACTTAGAATTAATCTAGCTTAAAAACTAGTTGGTTTTCTTTCTTTTATACCAAGAGCGGCAGCAATGCCATAATTTTCAGTTTGCCGAAGTTGGCAGTTAGTTGAAACTCTTTTAGCTACATATCTTTTACATGATGATCCTTCACTTGGCGATCCTGTCTACTACATTTTGAGTAGACACATCCTTTGCACATATAGACCCTATCCTTTACATATGGCGATCCTGCGGACAACGATCCTGTGAGAAAATAAAAAAAAAAAAAACCTTGTAATCAATCAATATCCTGCACCCTACATCTATACGCATGGACAAGGGAAGTTTTCACGAGTTATTCGATAAAACCCTGCGAGACGCAGCGAAGTTCTTTGAATATATACCAGAACCGGTAAAAGTACAAGACGCAGCCCCAATATACGTGCCAACACCGAAGACGGCCGGACCGAAAGCGATTACGATCGAAGAGTACAAAAAGAGACAGAGCCACCACAAGGAACAGGTGAAAAATTATTACACCCAGCACGCGCCAGTTCAACCAGAAAAGAAAAAAAGAGGCGGAAAAAGGGTAAAAGCGAGACAGGAAGTGGCAGAACTCTACAGAATTGCAGCAATTACAACCGGCGAAGAAAAGAAAAAACTCCTCCAAAAATTGCATATAAGAAGACAAACTACGGGAGGCAAACATAGAAAAAATGGGATGGTTCGAAACCAAAGAATTGGTAACAACAAACAACAACAACAACAGCAGTAGCAGCAGTAGCAGCGAGGCAAACACTATAATAAGTTTAATTTCAATTTTTTTCATAATAATAGTATTAATATATTGGATAAATTATCATTATAAAAATTATGTTAGAAAACAGCTTGTTAGGAATATAAATTTAAATAACAATGTATAACAAATAAATATTTTCAATATATGTAAAGAACAATTTTTTTTTAATTACTAAAATGTTACAATTTGGAACTATTTGCAAATACCAAGGATGCTATGGTATTCTTTTTAAAAAGCATTGCCAAGTATGTCAAAATAAAATAATTGACATAGGTAAAGTTATGTATATATCTTACAAAGAAAAAAATTGGCATCGCGAATGTTTTCGATGTAGTATTTGTAAAGTAAACATTGCAAAAGTAGGATTTATAGAGAAGAAATCTCAATTAATATGCCAACGTTGCATCTAGACATGTTAATTACAATAAGAGATAATTACATAATTATATAATTGTTAAATAATCCTAATAAAAGTCTTAATAAATAAATATATGGAATTAAAAGAGTTAGAAACACTCTATTCAAAATTAAAAAAAGCACCTAATAGGGAATACTCGGAAGAATATGTAAAAGAACATTTGGCAAAAATTAAGACACTAAAAAACTTGTTAAGCAAGAATAAAGAAAACAAAGATTTCAAAGAAAAATTTGATAGATTTATTGATATAGAAATCAGAATAACAAAACTACTTAAAGAAAAAACTTCTGTAAAAACTAACGAAATAGACAAGAAAAACAATATGGCAACTTTTAATTTAGAAATTGCTTTAAAGGTAATACCAATTTTCAATGGTACTTACAATGAATTAGAGTCATTCATAAAAATTGTTGAGCTACTATATAATTCATATACTGAGGAAGCTAAGAAAATTCTTTTAGACTTCGTAAGCAGTGTAAAATTAAGTGCAACAGTAAAGACAACTCTAGGTTACGATAGTGAATTTGAAAATTTGACTGACTTTAAAATTAAACTTCAAAATAAATTCAAAAGCAACATAACAACAGCACAACTGTACACACAACTTTCATCTTTCACGCAAAGAAACATGTCTGTGACGAACTACAAGGACAAACTGTTACGACTAATTTCAGATTTAACGAAATTACAAATAAAAGACTTAGGCGCATCCGCAACAGCTGATCAAAAAACTGCATTAGCAAAAGTAAATGAAAATTATGCGCTAACAATATTTAAAAATGGAATTGACGACAACCTCAAGCAAACAATCTATGCTGCACAACCTACAGACCTTAGTGATGCTATAAATTTGGCACTTGAACTGGAGAAAAACACCAACATAGGAAATAATAGAGTTTTAAATTACCACACTCAGAGAAACAATTTCAACCACAACCGAAACAATACACATAGAAATTTCTCATATAGCCAAAATAGAAATTTCAGAAATTCAAACAACACTAATAACTTCCATAACACACGAAATTTTAGTCACAACAACAACAATAATGGCAGACAAAACAATTATAACAGCAACAGAAATAACATTAATACATACACTAACAGAAATAACAACAACACATACAATAACAACAACAGACAAAACAATACTCAAAGTCAGAATAATGTAAATAATAGAAACTACAGAACAAATAGAACAAACTATAGGAACAATAATAACAGACAAATGAATATAGTTAATGTCCAGGGAAACGAGGACGGCCCGGAAGACTACTTGGAACTTCCGGACGGCCAACAATAAGTAAGAATCAAATTTATATTGTATCAAAGAAGTTGACAAACTACATCACTCTAAAATGCGCGCAAACAAAACGCAATCTTACATTTTTAATAGACACAGGTGCAGACATTTCGACCTGCAAAAACACGGATAATGATAATCTAGACATAAATTATGAAAATAAATGTAAGCTAACAGGAATTACAAAAGAAGTTATTCATTCATTGGGCACAAGCGACCTTTCTCTATGCTGTGATAACGACAAAGCATCATGTGAATTCCAAATAGTTGACAAAGACTTTCCTATTACAACAGACGGTATAATAGGTAGAGACTTTCTTATTAAATACATGTGTAAAATTGATTACGAAACTTTCACAATAACAATTATATTTGAACAAAATGATTACACTTTACCATTATTCACAAACCCCATAACTCAAAGCAATTTCAAAATACCACCACGATCAGAAACAATATTCCCCATAGAATTAAATGTCAAGGAAGATAGTTTGATTTTAAACCAAGAACTAAAGAAAGGTGTATTTTTAGCAAATTCAATTGCTCCATCGAAAGGTATATGTCATGTGAAAATAATAAATATAAATGACGAAGAAATAACTTTAAAAGAAATTAAACCAAAAACAGAAAGTTTAGATAACTACACAATCATGAAGACGCATAACCATGAAAATGACGACAGACAACGCTTTAAAAAACTTATTACAGAACTTAATTTGGACCAACAAGCTAAAATAGAACTAAAAGACATTTTCAAGAAATATCAATCTATTTTTCATCTTGACGGAGAAGAACTCTCAACCAACAATTTTTACGCTCAAAGAATACATTTATCAGATCCAACTCCAGTCTACATAAAAAATTACAGATTACCACATACTCAACACAACGAAATACAAAATCAAGTGACTGAATTAATGAACAACGACATTATCGAATATTCAATTAGCCCATACAACGCACCACTATTATTAGTACCCAAGAAAAGCAATGACGAAAACAAAAAATGGCGTTTGGTAGTGGATTTTAGAAAATTAAATGATAAAATAATTAACGACAAATTTCCATTAACAAGACTAGAAGATGTTTTAGATATGCTAGGAAGAGCTAAATATTTTTCAACATTAGACATGACAAGCTCATTCCACCAGATACCTTTAGAACAAGATTCAAGACCTTTGACTGCATTTTCGACACAAGACGGACATTATCAATTTAAACGTTTGCCTTTTGGACTCAAAATTTCGTCAAATAGTTTTCAACGCATGTTAACTATCGCGTTAAGTGGTTTAAGTTCGGAAGCATTTTTGTATGTCG
Organism: Coremacera marginata; assembly: GCA_914767935.1. Lineage (NCBI taxonomy): Eukaryota > Metazoa > Arthropoda > Insecta > Diptera > Sciomyzidae > Coremacera > Coremacera marginata. The sequence continues at coordinate 104,657,826 of OU612043.1, forward strand.
ACGATATAATTGTGTTTGGATGCTCTTTAAACCATCACAATCAGAATTTAATAAAAGTCTTTGAACGTTTGAAACAATACAATTTAAAACTAAATGCAAGTAAGTGTCATTTCCTTAAAAATGAGGTAATCTATTTAGGCCACCTCATAACAGACAAAGGCATAAGAACAGATCCCTCCAAATGTGAAGCAGTCATTAAATACCCAACACCAAATAATGCAGATGAAGTAAGAAGATTTGTAGCATTTTGCAATTACTACAGGCGTTTCATACCAGACTTTGCAACTATAGTAAAATGCCTAAACTCTTTACTCAAGAAAGGAATACCTTTCATCTGGTCAGAAGAATGTGAAAAAGCTTTCAACACCTTGAAACAAAAACTTATTAATCCGCCAGTATTACAATATCCAAATTTTGAGAAACCTTTTATTCTAACCACAGATGCATCTGATTTTGCGCTTGGTGCAGTACTCTCGCAAGGAGAGATAGGACACGATTTACCAATATCCTTTGCAAGCAAGACATTGCAAAAACATGACATTAACAAACCCATAATAGAAAAAGAATTGTTAGCGATACACTGGGGCATAAACTTTTTTAAGCCATATCTATTTGGAAAAAAATTTATCGTGGTAACTGACCACAGACCACTAGTATCATTATTTTCGCACAAGAATCCTTCATCAAAGATGACAAGGATAAGATTAGATTTGTCAGACTATGATTTTGAGATAGTATATAAACAAGGAAAGATTAATACAAATGCCGATGCGTTATCACGCATAAAAATAGATAGTGAAATTCTTAAAACAATGATTCCCACATTGGAAAATAAAGAAAATAATATACAAGTAATTACTAGAAGCAAAAAGAAGCTTGAAGACAAAAACAATAAAGAAATTAGGAGCAAAGAGACGAATAAAAATGTAACGAGTAATAATGCGAGTGAAAATAAAGACGAAGGCGCCCACCACTTTAGTCAACACCTCCAAGGAAGTGTTAAAGAGAATAACATATCTCACAAGGAGTCTGATCAACTCTGTATTTGGGAATGTACATCCTTTAATGACGTAAAGAATTTGGTGAAATTAAAATTTATAATTAATAAAAACAGTAACGTTACTATGAATATAAATGATAATGAAGTGCACATAACATTTAGCGATGACCATTCGAAACTAGATTCGATGTTGGAGAAACTACATTGTTCATTGATGAAATCACATATAAAGGAGCTAGCCCTTTGTGAAAAAGATAACATATTTGAAATTATTGATATGAATGCATTCAAAGATAAATATAACAAGTTGAAACTGAATAGATCCTCGCCCATAAAGATATTGATATACAGAGCTACACAACAAATACATAGTATGCTTCAAAAATATAAGCTAATTGATGAATTTCACACTTCAAGTACATCAGGACACATGGGAATAAGAAAAACTGTCCTTAAATTAAAACAAAGATACATCTGGAAGAATATGAGACAGATGGTTAAAGAATTTATAAACAACTGCGTGAAATGTAACCAAAATAAAGTAACTCGACACATTAAAGAGAAAATGATAATCACTGACACACCACAAACAAGTTTCGAGACTGTAGTAATTGACACTGTAGGCCCACTTAAGATTTCGAACGGCTACAGATATATACTAACAATGCAATGCGATCTCACAAAATTTGTTGTAGCGCATCCCATTGAAGCTAAAGACGCCAAGACTGTAGCTTCAACCCTAGTAGAACAGTTCATACTAAAGTACGGATGTTTTAAAACACTTAAGTCAGACAAAGGGACAGAATTTACAAACAACTTAATGACAAATGTGTGTGAACTATTAAACACGCGTCAAGTGTTTTCAACCCCATATCATCACCAAACAATAGGCGCACTTGAAAGAAATCATAGAACACTTAATGAATATTTACTTTCTTTTGCGGATGATTTCGAATGGGACAAATGGGTATCGTATTACACATTTGCATATAATACTACCCCACACGTTGACTCCGCGTACTCACCATATGAGCTTGTGTTCGGAAAACTACCGACCCTGCCTAGCGATGTTCTAAAAGAAGGAACCAAAGTATACGATTTAGAAAACTACAGCAATGAGTTAAGGCTAAGATTAAAAACATCTATAGATAAGGCTAGAAATTTAATACAAAAAGTAAAACATAAGAGAAAGATATTTCATGATAGAAATAAAAATGAAAGCACATTAGAAATAGGAGATTTAGTATTTGTAAGATTAGAAAGTAGGAAAAAATTTCAGAATCCTTATCATGGCCCGTACAAGATCATAAAAAGAAACGGAGTAAATTCCATAGTAGATATAAGAGGTAAAAGTAAGGAATTACACAACAATTTACTTAAGAAATTTAATAATAAGTGCAATTAATATTTATATACAATGTACATGACAAAATTATATATTAATTATAAATTATAATTACATTAAGATTTAATTAAGCAAAAACTATGATAATAATGCAATATCAAATACATTTCATCTATACATATGTAAAGAAGTATCCCAAAATGTTAACTTTTTCTAAATTCCTCCAATCTTAAAAAATTATTTCAAGTAATAATTTTTCGCTTAAGGGTAAGGGTGTAGTGGCACAGCATGACCACTATACCGTACATGCCAAACAATTAGTAATAACACAAAGTTAACCCAAATAATTTGTTCTCTTTCTTTTATTCTTTCGTACGTTGCACCAATGCTGATCATGTTGCATTCAATCGCAACACTTTTTACTACGGCCAGCGTGAGTAATGCAATCAATGCATTTGCTGTCACACTGACCTAGCCAACTACGTAAATGCAAGCGCAGCATAATTTCTTATTGGCTGCGACGTTAATGAATGAAAGAAAAACTAATAAACGACTGACTCAATGTATTGAGTGAAATTAAAATTGGAGGAGGAGTTTAGGAAAGTGGGGATTTTTGAGTAGTATTATTTTAATATAAATAAGCCACAAATTTTTAAATAAAAATTAGAATTAATCTAGCTTAAAAACTAGTTGGTTTTCTTTCTTTTATACCAAGAGCGGCAGCAATGCCATAATTTTCAGTTTGCCGAAGTTGGCAGTTAGTTGAAACTCTTTTAGCTACATATCTTTTACATGACGATCCTTCACTTGGCGATCCTGTCTACTACATTTTGAGTAGACACATCCTTTGCACATATAGACCCTATCCTTACATGGCTTATATGAGCTTCATCGCCAAAAATTGAATTAAGTTCATCCATGCACTGTTGCTGTGTTAATTCACGTCGAAAGTTGTAAAAAATAATCGCACGAAAATGTTCACGATTTAATTCCATTTTTAGACCGAGATGAATCTTTTAAGTTACTATAAACAACACAAATAGCGCTCGTATGTCAAAACGTTCTGAGTACGTATAAGCCAACAAATGTCAAACTTTGCGATAGAGCTTTCACTTGACAGATTGCAACACCAGGGTTGCCAAATCCCGAAATATAAAAGGCACCCTACGTATTAAGCTGGAAAACGCATGTTTTCTATTATGATTGTTTTCTGTTCAAATGAAATTTATTGAAGAAACTGAGAAGTATATTATAGATCAAACAGAAAGCAAAACAGACTTAGTTTTGTGGAAAGTATTTTCAAAAAGCATGAAAAAAAATAATTTTTCCAACATTTTGCTTCATAAGCACCGCAAAAATTTTCTAAATGAATTTTTTAAAAAAATGTAATTGTTGCACAGGTCTCTAGCAATAGTTTGGCTTTTACAGATTGAAAAATATCAATTAGTCGACGAGTTATAGCCAAAAAACCATATAAACAATATGCTGAAAATCGGCATTTGACTGCAAAGTTCGAAGGTCGTTTAAAAAAAAAATTCGAACTATTATAAACAAACGCCACGATACGGGTCTTCTAATTTAGCCGCTATTTTCACCCCTCACTCTCAGAATCGACCTAGCTTTTGCTAACCTGAATTTGTTCCACAGTGTTATGCAAGTGCTGCATCATCAAAACAAAAGACTAGAGTTCTTTAAAGCTAATCAATGAAACAATCTTTGCCGTGAAGATAAAATATTTACTATAACAATTTAGTTCTTTGTTAATAAGGAATTGAAGAAGGTATGTAAAATCAAGAAATTTTCTTTGTATTTTTGAGATTAAACTTCATTGTTTCAAAGACAAAGCCTGTTACTTTAGAGAATGTTTTCTTCAAAATCATATTTGTATACGAAGATTAAGAAAATTGTTTGCGAATGCCAATATTGAATAGTCCGCCGCAGTAGGGCTTTATTTTTGCCCCTGCCAACGTATAAGTTTTTCTTTTTACACTTTTTTCCTTACACTTAATTAACGGAAAAGCTTAAATAATGATATATGCTTCTGCCAAAAATTATAAAAAAGCATTATATAGCAAAAATCCCAATGTCGTTAAAAAATATTTCTGAACTGATACAAGAAAACTGGAATGAATTTTTCTCTCGAGCCCATCTTTCAAAACATATTGAATTTTCTTATGTCAGCAAGCATGTGTCAAACGCACAGTGTACTCTCAATCTAGCGGGACAAGAGAAAAAAAATTGCAAGAAATTAATTTTATTTCTCTAAAATACAGAATGATTGCTTGATCCGTTATGTTCAAAACAACAGTCGAAAAACTGTTTTTTGTGTATTTTTAAATTATTTCTCAGCCTCAAGTAAACAGTTTTTGTACTAAATGTGTTGATTATGCGAAGGCATGTAGAATAATATTCAACAAATAAGTAGCTTAATAAATTAAATTTATATTAAAATTATCTATTGGAATTAAAGCAAAAAATAAAAAAATCAGGTTGCATTTCGTTAGAAAGCCATAATATTTAACCACATATGTCCGCAATTAGATTAAATTTTTACCAAGTTTGAGTCCCGAAGATAAAACATAGGTACTTACATTAAGCTGCAACTTTTTGCAAACTTTTATTTTAAATTATACCTTTATTTCTTAAAAACTCCACGACGTCCTTCAAAATGACAATACCTCACGATTTTAAAATATAATTTTGTGTTTCATGATTGAACATTTAAAATATTATGATTAAATATTAAAGCGTGCATTTTTAAGTATAGCCATAAAAAAGAATAAAAAAGAGTGTTTCAGATTTAACCTCACTTCTGAATATTTATACCCCAACGCGTACTGCGTAAGGGGTATATTAACTTTGTCATTCCGTTTGTAACGCCAATAAGGAGGCGTGGCAGGTATAGAAAATTATATATATTTTTGATCAACATCACCTCCTGAGTCGATTTCTGTATGTCCGTCAGTTTGTCCGTCTGTGATCACGATTACAGATCAAGTTCGAGAATGAGCCAAACCACGCCTACCTCCCTTACAAAGTAACTTTATTTTAACAGTAAAATCTCTAAAAAACCCACATTAGTTTATGAAATGCCTTGAAATTTTGCACGTGGACTTTGATTTTCAATATACATCTTGACTAAGAAATTCAGAAAAATCGGATCCAAACCACACTGACCTCCCATGCAAAGTAACTTTATATTAATAGTAAAATCTCTTAAAAATCTGCTCAAATCATGCAAATGTCTTGGAAATTTGGCCCTTAGGCTTTGATTATAATATGAAACATCTCTATGATATTTGGCAAAATCGGATGAAAACCACACCTACCTCCCACGCAAAGTGACGTCATCAATATAGAGAAACTTTCGTAAATATATAAAACTGAATGACATTGTGTCTATATGTACACAAACTCCGTCCACATCATTTATCCAACCCATTCATATATTCTTCGGTATAATGTGGAGTGTTTAGACTAGAAATGTGGGTGTGGCATTTTACTTTTAAGCGAACTTCTGTTACACCGTGTCTCTGACTTCAACCAAATTTTGCACATCTAATCCTTGGTAATTTCAGCAATCTTAAGTTTATAAAATTGGTCGGTACTAGACGGGGGGCGTGCCACTTTATTTTTAAGCCTAAAAAAGTGGGAGGGATTGGACAAGGAGCGTATCAATTTAATTCTAATCGAACTCTTTCTACTTCGTTTGCCCGACTTAAACCAAGTTTTGCACACATATTATTTGGCATAAGGATCAGACTGTAGTTTATAAAAAGAGCGGTACTAGACAGGGGGCGTGGCACTTTATTTTCAATATATTTCCATCTACACCGTTTCTCTGATTCCAACCAAATTTCTTACATACATATATTCTTAAGTATAATGAGAAGTTTTGAGCCAAAAAAAGTGGGCGGAATTGGACAAGGAGCGTGTCAATTTAATTCTAATCGAACTCCTTCTACTCCGTTTGCCCGACTTAAACTAAGTTTTGCACTCATATTATTTGGCATAAGGATCAGTCTGTAGTTTATAAAAGCAGGCAGTACTAGACAGGAGGCGTGGCACATTATTTTTAATCTGTTTCTATCTACGCCGTTTCTCCGATTTCAACCAAATTTCGCACATATGTTCTTTACTATAATGAGAAGAGTTAAGCCTACAAAAGTGGGTGGGATTGGACAAAAGGGCGTTCCAATTTCATTCTTATCAAACTTCTTTTGCACCGCTTTACTGGCTTAAACCAAATTTTGCAACTATATTTTTTGGAATAATGAGCAGTGATTAGTCTAAAAAATTGGACGAAATTAGACAGGGGCATGCCACTTTAATTTAAATCGAACTCTTTCTATACCGTTTGTCCGACTTCTTCCAAATTTTCCATATTCTTTGGAATAATAAACAGCCAATAGTCTAGAAAATTAAGCAAAATAAACGGGGAGTGGGGCACGAAATTATTTTACATCGTTGCATGTATTTGCACATACCAATAAAATTTTGCACATATATTCTTTAGCTTCTTTAGGTAAAATAAAATTAAACGTTTGACACCAATATTTTTGCAGATTATACATAAACATTTTATAGATGGCTAAAGACTTCGAATTTACTTCAATGCGGCTACGGGGGGGTTTTTTAGCTTCGGTACCCTGCCGAAGCTCCATTCCTTACTAGTTTTTTTTAAGAATGAACATGGGAATCATATTACAAATATTTTGAATTTTGTCCTGATAGTTCGATCAAATCTCACACAGTGGAAGTGTAAATTGCGACAATGTTCACTAAATTTTCAACCAACATCTCAGGAAACAAAATTTGAATGGTCATCTTTCTCAAGGAGCATTCCTAAACAATTACCAAATACGTGAACTTTCCACGTAAGCCTTTGCTCCTTCCTAGGAAAAATCCTGCGGACGCCCATGGCAGTTAATGTCTATTTTTGGTATATTTTATTATCTTCTTAAAAAAAGAGACGCTTTCATATTTATTCCAGATTACTAGAAGATATTAGAATAATTTATCTGACAAGTCGAAAAAGAAATAGGAAATTAATGTGGAAAATTGTATTTGTGGTCTGTATCTTTATTGTTATTATTATTATTGTTATTGATTCCCCATTTTGAATAAATTGTAATATTTTATATTGTATGAATATTTATTATTTTTCTAAATACTACATAACATATTTTTAAGTCGAATAAAAAAAATACACTTGTTTGAAAAAAAACATCATCATAAAAACAAGTTTAAACTACCAAAATCAGTGTAAAATCAATTTAATTAATCTTGAGATTTATGAATATATAACAGATTATATACTATACTTAATGAAATCAGTAGTCAGCTGAAGAGATAATAGTAGAAGAACGTCAGTTTTTTAGTTAAATAAATTGCTTTAAGCTGATATCTTATGCGTACTTCGGACCTTTAACCCTATAGCTGACGACTTTACCTTCAGTAGAAGTACAGCTGATTAGTTTGTTAATCTTGTTGATTAAATACGCTATATAAGTTTTATATCTTCAGAAATAAATTTCTAATCTCACTTTTAAATACCGGTTCATAACGGTAGCTGTCGAGTAATACAGATTTTTTTTATGCAGCTGGCTGTTATATTTTCAAATATAAATATTCAAACGTTAACTCCAAATATTTTCGAGACTTTAGAAATTACTTGTTTTTACCTTTTTTTTCTACATAGTTGAAATTATTTCACAGCCAGTTCCATAAGTACCGATTCAGCTGATGCTCAGATCATTAAACGACTCATTAAAAAGAATCATTTAAACAACAAATCATATTTTCAGAAATTTTTTCCGTTTGCAACGCTGAATCTCGGACTATTCGTATGATGTTGAAATAAATGTAAATAAAATTTGGTGAACCTAGTACCACGGGAACCTGAAAAAAGTGCTAGTTCTTTCCAAAAACCCAAATCACTTTTGAATATGTCTAAATTTCAAAAAACTGGTTCACAGCTCGTTTTGTATTTAATATTTCTTTAAAATAAACTATCAAACATATGAATAGGACGAAAACTATCAGAATTCTGATTTTTTACTTTTCGCAAAAAACAAATTTTTTATTCCTGTATAAAAAAATTTTAAAAAATCTAAATTTGAAAATATTTAAATGAAATCTTATAGAAATATTTTCTTAAAGGATACCTAATGTAGATGGAAAAAAATTGTGTTGTTATGTTGAATAACTTGGTCGTTATGAATTTTTTTGCTAGAAGTGTACTTATTTGAAAATTATTTGCTTAAGTATTTTTACAAAAACAAATCCCTAAAAATTCAAATTTTTAAAAAAACAAACATGGATGGCTTAAACATAGCCTTGAGCATTTTCTGCAAAAAAATACAAAAATCGAAATTCGGGGAAAAAAAGCTATTCCTGTTGAAACTTGACTTTTTTTCAAAAATACTTAAAGTGCTCTTTTCCAGCACTTCGATCACAAAAAAAAAATTATAAAAACTCGAAAAACAAATTTCTTACTCGGTGCAACTTAAGTCAATCTAAAAAAAATATTTCTGATTTTCATTCGAAAATTTTTTGAATTCCAGGGTTGCCAACATACCGTTTTTTCCATTCAGTTCTTTTTTAGGTTGGATTTAGGTATTTTCGAAAAAAATCCCCAAATGTCGAAAAATGCTCGACACGGGTTCCCGTGGTCCTAGTTAGGTACACCAAATTTTTTTTACATTTATTTTAACATCATACGAAGAAATTAAGAGGGTAAGACATAGAAAAAACCCAACTTAAATTTTTAAGGGGCACATTACATGCCTCAAGCGTTTATAGATGTTCCATACAAATCTTTGTTTCATAAAACTTCCACCAACGCCAGAGAAGAGAACAATAATTGCTTAGTAAAATGATAAGTAGGTTTAGTCAATACGTATATTTATTTCATTTGAAGAAATGATTTTTGGTTTGTCTATGTGACAAATTAGTAATTAAGTGTATACTTACATATAACTGATAAAAATATTCTACTGTTTCTGGTCTGGGCTTTCATAAAATCTACACGACATCTGTATGTACCAGAATCATTTTCATGTGTACTTTGAATTGCAAGTTCTCCAGGCTCTTTGTCGTATATGAAGTAGGCTCGACCACCAAAAACAGATTCATCTGACCACCTTTTCGCTGCTTTTGATCCGCCCCCACGTATGTCGACGCTATCATGTAAATAAAAACACAAAAAACAAATTAATTCAATTGGCTTAGTCATTTTTTACACTTTGCATCAAAAAGACATATTTTATGAGTAAGAAATCGACAACTGCTTTTAATTAACTTAAAATTCGGGATTCAAGGCCAAATAATTTCTCCAACTAAAATCTGCCTGAAGCGGCGAAACTAAAGGTGGTACGCATTTTTTTTGTCAAAGGCAAAGTTTGCTATAAATAGGCAAAAAACTTCTTTCGTATTTCAACCTCCCCTCCTCCCCTACTTAAACTCCTACCCCCTTTTTAAGCCATATTTTCACGTTTTCAATAAATGTTTTTAAATATTGGTTTATTTTAATCTATTTTTATAGCCAAGCGCGTACAGAAAAGTTTATATATTTTTGATCAGCATCACCTCCTGTTTCGATTTCTATGTGCCCATCTGTCTCTCTGTCGGCACGATTACAGCCGTAATTTTAAAGCTATCGCCATGAAATTCAAAATATAAGCTTATTTTTACAAAATAAAGATCTAGTTCGAAAATGAGATAAATCGGATGAAAACCACGCCTGCCTCCAATACAGAGTGACTTAATTTTTATAGTAACATCTCTGAAGAACCCGCAAAAATTAAAGAACTGTCTTCAAATTTTGCAAGTAGGCTTTGATCTTCAATATAAATAATGACTATGAAATTTGGATAAATCGGATGAGAACCACGTCTACCTCCCATACAAATTGGCTTTATTTATAACGTAAAGCCGCTTAAAAATCCACAAAAATTAAAAAAAAGTCTTAAAATTTTGCACATGAGCTTTGATATATAGTATGAACCATCTCTATGATATTTGGCAAAATCGGATAAAAGCCACACCTACCTCCCATACAAAATGACGTCATCAAAATAGAAAAACTTTCGTTTTACAAATCCCACCCACATCGTTTATCCAACACATACCAAATTTAGCACATATATTCTATACGTATATACACATATGGTGTAATGTGAAGTCCTTAGACTTGGAAAGTGGGCGTGGCATCTTACTTTTAATCGTACTTCTTCAACACCGTGTGTCATATTTTGCACATATTATCCTTGGTAATTTCAGCAATCTTACGAGTAAGTGTATAAAATTGGGCGGTACTAAACAGGGGGCGTGGCACTTTATTTTTAAACTAGCTTAATCTACTTCGTTTGTCCGATTTCAGCCAAACTTCTTACATATATTCCTGAGCATAATGACAAGTCTTAAGCCTACAAAAGTGGGTAGGATTGGACAAGGGGCGTGTCAATTTAACTCTAATCGAACTCCCTCTACACTGTTTGTCTCACTGTTTGGCGGGGCACTTTATTTTTAATATATTTCCATCGACACCGTTTCTCTGACTTCAACCAAATTTCGCACATATATTCTTTAGAATAATGAGAAGTTATAAGCTTTCAAAAGTGGGTGGGATTGGACAAGGGGCGTGTGAATTTTAATTCTAATCGAACTTCTTCTACACCGAAATAATGAGCAGTGAGTAGTCTAATGAATTGGGCAGAATTAGACAAGGGCGTGCTACTTTAATTTAAATAGAACTCCTTCTATAGCCTTTGTTTGACTTCTTCCAAATTTTCCATATTCTTTGGAATATGAGCAGTCAGCTGTCAAGAAATTTTGGTGGAATTGGACAGGGGGCGTGGCACTTCAATTATAAACGAAATTATTTTACACCGTTAGTGTGAATTTGCACATACCAACCATATTTTGCACATATATTCTTTAGCATAATGAGCAGTCTACAAATTACTCTATGTGGCAGCTATGGGTAAAATAAAATAAAGCGTATGAGACATTTTATAGACTGCTAAAAACCTCGAATATACTTAAAAACTGCCTCGGGGAGTATTTTAGCTTCGGTACTCTGCCGAAGCTCCTTTTCTTACGAGATTAACGTCCAAGCCACTCCTTCATTTCTTCGTTGCGAAAGTACGAATTGTCATTGTAACAAAAAGTAGGTTGGAGGTAATAGTTGGAAACACTACGCATTAGAGATGAGCGATATATCCATACCGGTCACTTGGTCGCAGCGACTTCAAAGTGACTGCTAACAGCGACCATTAAAATTAGCAGCTACCAGCGACCAACCAGCTACCAAAATTCTTTGAGAAAATTCATGATTTTTTTTTAATTTCGAGTGAGCAAAACCATAAATCAATTAGAATTCACTAATTTCTTCTAAAAATAAAAAAAAATAAAACAAAAAATGCGCAGACATTTGTTTTTAAAGAGACTGCATTAAGTAAACATTGACAAGTCGCTGGTCGCTTTTTTGTCACTGATCGCTGTTTGGTCGCTAGAAGCTGTTTGGTCGCTGGTCGCTGTTTATTCGCTGATTAGTCACTGGTCGCTGTTTGGTCATTGGACGCTATTTGGTTGAAAAGAGCTGTTTATTTTCATTTTTCTTGAATTTTGATCTTAAAATAACAAAATTAATAAAATACGCTTAAAATATTCTTTTTTAGCGGCTTTAGATCGGATTTCAGAACATGCGTTAAACAGTGGAGTTTTATGAAATGTCGCTGTTTAGGATCTGGTCATAATTTTTGCGTTGGGTGATTAAGGAAACAATAATAATAAAAATCTTAACATATTAAAGGCAAGTATAATGCTCCGCACCTAATATTGCTCCAACTGTAATTATTTTTTGCCATAAAATGTGGACAGTGCTTTTCCAACATATACTGTCTTGAAAATTTTCAGCATGAAAGTATACACAGAAAATTCATTTGAAACTTATCAGTGACATGCTTGTCTTTTATGTATGTGCATACTTTCAGGCTGAACATTTGTCAGAACAGTATATGTTGTAAAAGCACTGTAATAATTTCAAAAAATAATTATAGTTTGAGCGTTAATGCTCCAACCCGTCGCAGGATGGACTTTTATACTAGTAATGAAATAAAATAGTAAGAAATGCTTTTATTTCTTAAAGTTAACTAGGATTTATTATAACTAGGAATATTAAGTATTTATTTAATTTTTAAAAATAGATATAATTGGAATGTGTGTTTTATTTTGCAATATATTTTTCAATAAATTTTATATTAAACGTAGTATTATATTTGTTATTTTTAGGTTCCAGTAGTTTTTCATGATTATGTGATTTTGTTAACAGCATTTAATACACATGAATTTATAAGTTTTTCATATATAAAATAAAATATATATTTAAAAAAGTACATTTCGTAAATTACTTCTACTTGTTTTATAACTGCAGTGAGGAATTTTATGCAAAAATCAAATATAAAAATAAAAAAATACATTAGCATGGGTTATAAATATTTGCATATTACGCCCTCTATTTCCCACCTTTTTAATTGAAACAGCGACAGGTTACTTGGTTACAGTGACCAAAAAGCAAAGAGTATATCGCTACCCTAATATAGAAAGGCCCTAGCTCAATAGGAGAAGGAAAAAACTTTATAAAAAATAAAGATCTGTAGTTTCGAGTTTTTTGTAAACAAATTTTTTTAATAAAAACTATAAGTGATGTAGCGATGTTACAATTCTTTTTACTGCAGAAATTGCAGAACTTGAGTAACAAATTCTGATATAATTTTATTAGTCCCGAGGTAACTCAAATTACAGAGCATTAACAGCATTAAAATTACAGAGTATTAACAATGCGCGCTGGCGCGCTCCGATATTTGTGCAGCTTCCACCATGTTTGTTTTCACGCTCTTTTGAGAAACTACAAAGGGGTTCGGTTTTTTTTTCGTATTGAACTTTGCGATGATACAAACAAAAAAAGACAAATTCATTGATTAAGTTTGTCATTGTTTTTGAAGCGAAGCTTTTTACTCCTCGTTCTGTGATTTGCTTAGATTGAAATCTGAAAAATTTTCGACAGATTTTTTCTTGGAATTTTGATGATTTCTTTGTTGCTAGCGCTTATTACAACAAGGAAATTTAATACTTTAGTATTAAATACTAAAAATATGTTTTGGTTCCCGTGGGGATCAAGCCCGTGCCCTCTTTAACGATAACCCAGCACACTACCCACTAGGCCACAAAGACCTGTGGGTACAGGTTGTTAATTTAATCTTAGTTATAACAGAAGCTATGCTGCAGTAGATCGTCACTATATATCAATAGATAGAGGATTGTGTATTTGCTATGCTACAAAAATTTGCTTTTATTTGCCACAAGGTGTCTCCAGCATCGGTGTGTTTGTATTGTGAATGCGTTTGTGGAGTTGTTGGCATAGAGTATAAATTATTATCCAGAGATTGCATCAACTCTGCTAAATCTCTGGCATGTGTTAACAGAGGTTAACAGAGTTTTTTTTCTTCATGTTTTTAAGTGAAATAACTCTGTTAACACTGTTAGCAGAGTTGATGCAATCTCTAGATAATAAATTACACTCTATGTTTAAGCGTCAAAAAAATAGATGATATCAATAAATATGGAATTAACAAACGCATGCATAAAATCGGCAAGGTATCTAAAATGTTTGTTAAATTTTGTTTCGTGTGCGTTCTTTAATATATATTTTTGAAGCGAAGTTTTTAAATCCTCGTTCTGTGATTTGCTTGGAGTGAAATCTGAAAAATTTTCGACAGATTTTCCGCTACGCAGTAAGCTGTTGAAGGACAAAATTTGTTCAGTGCAGCCAAGTTCACAACCACGTATGGAGAGTTAAAATGGAGAGTCGCTGGCATTATATGCCCGTTTATGTAATTGACGTGGAAATTTGACATTCAACAATAAAAAATAAGCAGTAAATATGTTTTCTGTATATATGTAATAAATTTTATGTTATTTTAAATTTTTGAATTTAAAAGTTAATTTATTAAAATGAAAAAATTATTAAGCTATCAAATCTATGTAACTGCGAAAAAGCTTCGCTTCTCTCGTGTGTCCATCGACGCACCTGTGTTTTTGTTTGCATGAATGTGGATAGGTAGCTACAATGGAAGAAAGAAATTGCATGCATTTTTTATATTCTGCTTGTAGATTGTTTGATTCTTTTGAAAAGTTACTTATTAAGTTTGCTTTTCAGATTATGCCTTCTAGCAAGGAGGGTATATTCTAAAGAGAATTCACCAGACAATTTTCCCCTTTTGCAGAAAATTTTCAACTGGCCGACTTTGTGGATTCGAAATTATGTTCGAATCTGTGTCCGAATCTCAAAAAGCCGAAGTGCCGAAGCGATGAGAGACCTTACAAATGGTATTGTAAGTAAACTGAGCATGTGTTTTTGTTTGCTCTTATTGTTTGCATGTGCCCCATGGGGAACAGCTAGCGAACCTTCACATGGCAACGTGTCTGACCACCTCAACCTGGCGAGGCCAGCATTATCCATGTCGAAATCGTCTCAAGTCGACTCAAACCTCCAAGTGGTGTTCCCTGGGCAACGGCAAACTGGCATCCATCAGTTTGACGGCTAATTTGAGCGGCGGGTCACTCCATAGACCTTAAACATGGAATGTGCTCAGGGTTTGGGTCCCGTCACATTACTACTGCCCAATGAAAACTAAACCAGCCTCGGATAAGAACCCCAATTACGTTGACGACCACCGCAAACGAAAAACGGACAATGATTTACGGATATGCACCTGGAATGTCCGAACCCTTTATAGGGAAGGTGCCATTATCCAACTGGCGGAAGCCCTCAAAACAATAAAGGCTGACATTACCGCCATCCAGGAAATGCGATGGAAAGGGCAAGGCTGCTCTAAACAAGCACACTGTGATATCTACTACAGCTGCCATGCGGAAAGGCGCGAATTTGGATGTGGATTCGTTGTTAGCCGGAAACTACGCCACCTTGTTTCCCGGTTCACACCTATGAACGAAAGATTGGCCACGATCCACATCAAGGCAAAATTTTTCTCCATCAGCCTTATTTGCGCGCACGCCCCGACGGAGGAAAAGGACGAAGCCGTCAAAGACGCTTTCTACGCTAGTCTTGAGGACGTATACGACCACCTTCCGGTCCATGGCGTGAAAATAGTCCTCGGCGATTTTAATGCAAAAGTCGGAACGGAAGGCATCTTTGGCCCCACTGTCGGTCAGTTCAGTCTTCATGAGACCTCCACGAACAACGGTATAAGACTGATCGACTTCGCCGCGGCGCGAAACATGGTAGTTAGAAGCACCAGATTTAAGCACCTCGACATCCACAAGGCCACCTGGCTGTCCCCGGATCAAAAAACGCGAAACCAAATTGATCATGTTGTAATCGACGGAAGGCATTTGTATTTGTATTTGTATTTGTATTTATTTATTTCGAATAACCAGCACAACAAAGTTAAATAACCTTTTATGACAGTACTGGTACCATAAAAGTACAAAACATTTATAATTTCCATATCTTATATCTACATACAGTGAATTTATTTACATTCATGAATTTAATAAATTAAGAATATCATAACATCTTATATATAAGAAGAATTAAAAATTATAATTATATAAATAGTTGAACAAATAATATTTTCATCTCAACACTGAAACAAAATAAACATTCGTACTCTTTACCACTACATTTACAACGAAGAAAGATGCAAAGCCAATTTATTTTTGAACTGCACAGCGTTATTACATGATCTTAAATAATTAGGAAGCGCGTTCCAAAGACGAACAGAGTAAATAAAGAATTGCCTTTCAGAAGTTAAACAAGAATGACGTGAAAAGTTAATTCTGTTAGTGCGATTAGATCGAGAAAAGTTTAATCTGGTGTACAAATACATGGGCTCAGTAGTGTTAATTATTGTAAACAGCATCAAGAGTGTACGGAAGTCAAGCAAATTGTCGCAGGTCATGCCAAAGATTTTTTTGGCATATTGAGAAATATGATCTCTTCTTTTTAACCCATACACGTACCGGGCAATATTATTGAAAAGGACGTTAAATTTGCGTTTACTTAAACTGTCGCAGTTAGCAAACACTTCACAGCCGTAAAACATTGTTGGGACAAGATAACTTTTGGCAAGCAGCACTCGTATATGAAGCGGTGTAAAATACTGGGTTGTCCATAATACACGTAGCATGCTGTAGACCTTCCCGATAGTAGAATTTACATGGTTGTGCCAAGTAAGCGTTCTGTTAAAAGTTACTCCTAGATTTTTTGCAGTGTCAGCAAAATCAATACTGCAATCGTTTAGTACGAGGCAAGGAACTGCTGAAATGTCAATGAGTTTCTTTGAAATCACAAGACATTTTGATTTTTGGGGATTGAGGCTTAATCCGTTTTTTAATGCCCATTCAAAAATATTTTTAAGTACAGTATTCAAGTTGGTGATACTCTCTTGTAACTTCTCTCGTTTACAACTTACATATACCTGGACATCGTCGGCGTACATGTGAACAATCTTACAATCTTTGAGGACACTAGGAAGGTCATTAATGTACAATGAGAAAAAAAGAGGTCCCAACACAGACCCTTGAGGTACACCTCTTTTAGTAGGGAGAAAAGCTGAAGAAACATTATTAACAGAAACAGCTTGCGATCTATTCGAGAGGTATGACGCAATAAGGTTCACAGCAGTTGATGAAAAGTTAAACATTTTAGATAGCTTTGTATGTAAAATGTTATGGTCACTTGTGTCGAAGGCCTTAGAATGATCTAGAAGAACTAAGATGCCCACCTCATTATCATCCAAACCCGTGCGGAGGTATTCAGTTACATCAAGCAACGCCGTGATGCAACTATGCTTGAACCTAAATCCAGATTGTCGATCTGTTATAAGATCATATTTGAGCAGGTGTCTGTTAATTTGCTGACTTAATAACGACTCCAATGTTTTGGATATAAACGAGAGGATTGCGATTGGACGGTACTCCTTCTGCGATTTTGGGATAGGGATGATTTTTGCTTTTTTCCATTTCTCCGGGTATATTGACTTAGTCAGCACGGTGTTAAAAACATGGGTCAGATATGGGAGTATTATCGGAAGCAGAATTTTTAAAAAAACTGGATTTATTTCATCATATCCTACAGCGTTTGATCTGATTGATAAGACACTTTAGGCATGCCTCTAGTGTTCTAGATGTGCGTACATTTCGGGGGGTCAACATTGACTCCGATCATTATCTTGTTGCAGCCAAGATCCGCATGCGATTATGCAATGCGAAGAACATACGCACAGGAATGCAACGAAAGCTAGATGTCGCTAAGCTGCAATTACAACGGACTGCCAAAGCCTACTCCGCTCAACTCTCGGTTAAGCTCAACCAACCAACCTCTGGACTCGACGACACCGGCGGACTTTGGGCGCATATATCCCACTCCATGCGCGCTGCCGCTGAAGAAGTCATTGGTTTCCGGCGCCCGCAACCTCGGAACCAATGGTACGATCAGGAGTGTCGCATACAGAAAAACGCTGCAGTCAGCTGCAACGCGAGCCGTGCGAGAAAACTACCGCGAAAAGAGGAAGGAAGAGAGGCACCTTTTCAGACGCAAGAAAAGAGAGCAGGAAAAGCGTGAGCGTGAGGAACTAGAGGTATACCAGGGCAAGAAGGATGCACGAACATTCTATCAACAGGATAAGCGTCTAACCCAAGGTTTCAAGACCGGAGCATCCACTTGTCGAGACGAAAATGGAGATCTGAATACGGATACGCAGTGTGTGCTGAGATTGTGGAGACGGCACTTCTCCAATTTACTTACTGGCGACGATTCCACCAATGCCGACCATGGAGAGCGCAGTTCAGAGCTACCAATCAACACTGACGGAGTGGAAGTACCACCACTTAGCCATGAAGAGGTTCGAGTTGCTATCCAACGACTCAAAAACAACAAAGCAGCGGGTGCTGACGGCCTGTCAGCTGAATTGTTTAAAACCGGCTGCGATGAATTGATAAGGCGCATGCATCAGCTCATCAGCAAAATATGGCTAGAAGAAAGCATGCCCGACGATTGGAACCTTAGCGTACTGTGCCCTATACTTAAGAAAGGAGACCCAACAATCTGCGCAAGTTATAGAGGTATCAGTCTTATTTCCATCGCATATAAGGTTCTCTCAAGCGTACTGTGTGAAAGATTAAAGCCGATTACAAAAACACTGATTGGACCTTATCAGTGTGGCTTTCGACCTGGTAAGTCCACAATAGACCAGATTTTCACGCTACGACAAATCCTGGAGAAAACCCACGAAAACCCTCTTTGTCGATTTTAAAGCTGCGTTCGATAGCCCGAGAAGGGATTGCCTATACGCAACAATGTCTGAGCTCGGTATACCTGCAAAGTTGATTAGACTTTGCAGAATGACGTTGAGCAACACACGCAGCTCCGTCAAGGTAGGAAATGACTTCTCCGAAACCTTCAATACCGAAAGAGTTTTCAGGCAAGGCGATCCACTGTCTTGCGATCTCTTTAACATCATCATGGAGGGGATCGTACGAAAGGCCGGTGTGCATCGTAATGGCACCATTTTCTACAAAGGCGTCCAGCTCCTTGCGTACGCTGATGATATTGATATTGTCGGCAGAACCAAGAGAGATGTTACCGCTGCTTTCGCCGCTATCGAAAAGGAATCAGCCAAAGTGGGTTTGACGATAAATGAGGGCAAAACAAAGTATATGCTGTCTACAAACAAGGGAGCGCGGCGTTTAGACTCCCACGTTTCATCCGGCAGCTATAACTTTGAAGTAGTCAAGGAGTTCGTTTACCTGGGCACCGCCGTTAATACCAAAAACGAAATCAGCCTGGAGATAAAGCGAAGAACAATAATTGCTAATAAATGCTACTACGGGCTCAGTAAGCAACTAAGTTCCAGAGCCCTCTCTCGATCGACAAAACTAACACTCTACAAGACGCTCGTTCTACCTGTGCTGCTTTATGGCGCTGAGGCATGGGTAGTTTCGCAAATTGACGCAGCCGCTCCACAGTGTGAGATTTAATCAATCTGGCATCTCGAAATTCAAAAAAAAAATGTTTTCGTAACTCGCTCATATTTTTTTTTTACGTGAGAAGAGACCCCAATTGTTACGAAAACAAACACAAAAGAGAATAAAAAAATGTTATTGGCGTGATAACAGCTATCAAACACGTGCAATTGCATACCATGCAAAAATTGATTTGCAAGATTGCATTGAACACAAAAGTTTGAGTGATCAGGTCGAAGTTGTGAGTGTTTTTTTGGCCTAAAATATTTTTTGTATTGAAGGTTATTACTTGAACTTAAAATTTTTGCTTTATACAATACTTACTTTTGCGCTCAAGTATTTTGAGAAAATTGTTTTA
Organism: Coremacera marginata; assembly: GCA_914767935.1. Lineage (NCBI taxonomy): Eukaryota > Metazoa > Arthropoda > Insecta > Diptera > Sciomyzidae > Coremacera > Coremacera marginata. The sequence continues at coordinate 104,677,581 of OU612043.1, forward strand.
TAACCAGCCAAAAGTTAAGACAAAATTTAAAGCTTTCAAATCTTTGATAGACTAGAACTTCTAAGTCCCACGGAGTTCCGTGATGAGAATGCCAGCAGAATCTTTGTTAATGTGCCCAAAACAAATTTCAAAAATAAAATCCTGCCCATTTTTTGTTTTTTTTTAGTATGAGTGAAATATCGCGAGAGGAGCTATTTTGGATTTGGTTGAGCAAGGTGAAAAGCGAAAAAACAGAAGCGGTCGAAAAGCACGTAATATCAATTTTTGGACCAGATGTTGACGATACCAAAATTAAAGATCTTATAAAAAAGTGTTGCTTCCAATTTCAATCGCGATGGAGCAAATCTCACCGTGATAAAGCAAGATTTATGCATGACAATGCTATTTGGCTAAGTTCAAAAATTTCTGCTGTTGATTTTGCTCTTGATCACGCACCATCAACTTCAAAACAAATACCGCAATGCGGAAGGCGAGAAAAACAGTTTGCTGAAAGTGCTTCGAGTACACAAAAACGGAAATGCAAAGAGCTAATATCAAATGTAGCTTCGGAACAATTAACTATGGCTACCGCAATGCATCTGAGATCCTGTGGAAAAAGAGACTCAGCAAACATTGTCAAGGAGTTGTCGGCTGCATCCCCTTCGAGAGGTACAGCTATAAAAAGAGCAAGGGTAAGCATTACTGAAAAGAAAAGTCTTACACCAGATCAAGCACTGGCCATGATCGTTGACGAAAATTTATCAACTGACCAATACCGTGGAATACGATTGCATACGATTCCATGCATTTCGAAATTGTATTCATGCTATGACCTCGTTAAGCAATCAAAATTATTGTGCTACCCAAGCCTTGTTATTGTTACTGAAACATATGCCGAAATCAATTTGCAATCCTTAATAGACCACACGGTGAAAAGATTAATAGATGCACAATATGAGGTTTTTAAGTCCTTCCCTGCCATTCAGGATGAATTAAACATAATAAAATGGGGATGCGATGGAGCTGAACCGTTACAAGCAAAAATTTTCGGATGACAACATGTCAGACGAAAGCATGTTTTCTCTTTCGATGGTGCCTCTTCAGCTTAACTCTGGACCTGAAGGAAGGAAACATATTTTTTGGCAAAATCCAGCTGCGTCTTCGACAAGATATTGTAGACTGATCAAATTTATTTTCACGAAAGACACGCGAGAGGTCATTAAAGCGGAAGTGGAGCATATTCGGCAGCAAATTTCTGTTTTGAAACCAACTAGCTTTGAGCTTCACGGTTATAGTTTCACGGTTAAAGCCAATTTAATTCTATGTATGATTGACGGCAAAGTCTGCACCGCTCTTTCAAATTACACGTCATCGCAAGCGTGCTATTTATGTGGTTCAACTCCAAAAACTATGAACGACATGAATGCCTTATCACAGCGCGAAATCGATGAAAATATGCTTGCTGTTGGTCTTTCACCTCTTCATGCCAACATAAGGTTTATGGAGTGCTTGTTGCACATTTCTTACAGATTGGAAATAGAAAAATGGTACGTATCAGGCGATGAAAATAAGGAGAGACAGGTTTAGGAACGAAATGGGTCTTCTTGTGGATATGCCGAAACAGAAAACAGGAAACACAAATGATGGGAATACGGCCAGAAGATTTTTCAAAGAAGCAGAAAAGACATCGGATATTACAGGCATAAATGTCGATCTGATCAAGCGGTTTTGAGTAATACTTATTTGCATAAACAGCGGCTATTTTATCAATATAGATGCGTTTCAAAATTTTACGTCAGAAACAAGAGAGCTTTATTTGAGCTTATATCCTTGGTACTATATGCCAGTAACTGTCCACAAAATATTGTTTCATGGAGGAGCTATCATTTCTCCATGCATTCTTCCCATAGGAAACTTTTCTGAAGAAGCGCAAGAAGCGCAAGAAACGAACTGTTCACAAGAAAAACGTCACGAGTTGACACCAACATAGATTTATTGCATAGGTTGCTTATCACGTCAGACCCTTTGATTGCAAGTTTACGTTTGCCCCCAAAAACCAAGCGTTCTACTTTACCTTCTGAGGTCATTGCACTTTTGTCTGACACCCAACTAAATGATGAATTTGATGATTTAGCATAAAAAACTTTGCTGCAGCTCTCTGGAATTTTTATTTTTGTATAAATTTCTTATTTCTTTTTATTTCTACTTATTGCTTTTTACTTTTGTATAATTTGTATTTAATTTCTTGATTTTGGTTTTTGATTAATATCTTATTTTGAATATTTTCCATTCTTTTAAGAACTTTCGTTGAATTTTTAGTTTTTCCTCTTTATATCAATAAATTTAACATTGAAACAACATTAACTTTTTATTTTTCTCATTTGCAAAGAAAGGTTGTATGAGGGTACTTATATCAATATATCGACAAGTTTTAGTTAGAAGAGAAAAAAAGAAAATAATTTGAATATAAATGTGTAAAAAAAAATTGTCCCCAACTAGTGTTTTTGAGGATAGTTCGGAACTAGTCGCCTTTGACACTAGTTGGAACTAGTTATCTTTCACCATATTGAAGTTTATAATCTCCTTAACGATCGTGCCAAATTTCAAGTTGATATCTCTAAAACTTCATATAAAAATTAATTTTGAGATGCTAGATTGACTAAATCTCACACTGTGCGCTCTGGGGGTGTTCTTCGCAAAATCTTCGGTCCTGTTCGAGTCGGCGATGACTATCGCATCCGAATGAACCACGAGCTGCATGAGCTCTACGATGACATTGACGTAGTTCGGCGTATAACTGTGCAGCCACTACGCTGGCTGGGTCATGTCCATCGTATGAACGACGAAGCTCCAGCGAAAAAGGTGCTCGAGGCGAGGGTCGCTGGTCAACGACGACGAGGGAGACCATGCCTCCGATGGATGGACCAGGCTGAGAAAGCGCTAACCTCACTTGGTGTATCCGATTGGAGAAGGCGCGCGCAAAGCAGAGGCGCCTGGCGAGAGCTGATGAGGTCGGCTGAAACCCGGACACGGGTTGTTACGACCACCTAAGTAAGTAAGTATTGTTTGCATGTAGGTATGTGTTATTTTTTAGCTGGTTGCTATGTTTTGTTTTGGTTGGATAAATTTATTGAAATTTACATTTATTGCTTCGTTCAACCATTTTTCTTCTGATTTTGAAGAAAAATTTTTGATCCATAAATTTTTAGCTACTAAAGAAATAATAGAAATTTTTTCTTCGATTTTGAAGACAAATTTTTTATATCTAATTTTTTAAGCTGCTTAAAAAATTATAGCTTTCTTTTAAAAAAATTTTTACTCTGATTTTGAAAAAAAATGTTTCTTCTATAAATTTTAAGCTACTAAAGAAATGATCGACATTTTTTCTAGTACAAAAATGTCTCTAATTTTGAAAAACAATTTTTGATCTCTAAATTTTTAACTACCAAAGAAATGAAAGATTTTTGTTTTTGTTAAAAAATGTTTCCTCCGATTTTGATGAAAAATTTTTGATCTATGAATTATTATCCGATAAGGAAATGATAAAAATTTTTTTGTTCAAAAATTTTTCCTCTGATTTTGAAGAAACATTTTTTATCTATAAAATTTTAGCTGCGGAGATGGTAGAAATTTTATTCATGTTGAAAACTTTTTGATCAACCCCTTCCTGTACTTGGACAATTCGAAAAAATATGAATTTCGAAGTGGGATGAGAGAGGCCGTACGAGAGAATAAATATTTGCTGAGCGCCAGCTTAAACAGGTTTTGCGGCAATTGAGAAACGTTGTCTATTTTCTTAAAAAAATCATTTGACACAATGTGCATGTGCCTGTGTGTGTGTATTTTATTTCTACCCTGTAGGAAAATCAATTAATTTAAAAGTAGTTGATAAAGTAGTTTTTTGTCAAACACAACTAGTTGAAATTCTGACTTTTTTCCATAGAACGAACTAACATATTTTGTATGGTGATGTCCGCTAAATAAGTCAATTGACTTTCGTCTGCATATATTTTCAACTACTTGTTAAATTAGTTATATTTAAATTATTTTTGTAATTACTTTAAAATAGCCAATTGAAAACTATTACTGATGGCCTAAATATAATATTTGATGAAATAACATGGTTAAATATATATAAACTTGTAATCTAATAAAAATTTGCAATTAAAACATGTCAAAATCAGAGTAGTTGCCGCCTTAATATAATTCAAAGTAGTTCATATACTGGTTTATTTTAAATTAGTTTTTTAATTAGTTGTTTTTAAAAACATGTTAGTATGTTCCTATAGGGTAGCTACTCGTATGCTACGTTTGTTTATGTTTTTGCTAAATTTATTGAAATTTCGTCCAAAAATTTTTCTTCTGATTTTGAAGAAAAGTTTTTCATCAACAATTTTTTAGCGACTTAAGAAAGATAATTTTTTTTATTCAAACCCTCCCATTTTAAAGAAACATTTTTGGTATCTATGCAAAGAAATGTAATTGACAGAATTTTTGCGGCTATTTATTATATTTCTTTGTGTTTTGTTTGTAGAAAAGCTGCGTTTGTTTATGTTTTTTCTAAATTTATTGAAATTTATATTATTTCGTTCAAACATTTTTCTTTTTATTCTGAAAAAAAAATTGTTGTTATATAAAGGGTGATTTTTTAAGAGCTTGATAACTTTTTTTTTAAAAAAAACGCATAAAATTTGCAAAATCTCATCGGTTGTTTATTTGAAACGTTAGATTGGTCCATGACATTTACTTTTTGAAGATAATTTCATTTAAATGTTGACCGCGGCTGCGTCTTAGGTGGTCCATTCGGAAAGTCCAATATTGGGCAACTTTTTCGAGCATTTCGGCCGGAATAGCCCGAATTTCTTCGGAAATGTTGTCTTCCAAAGCTGGAATAGTTGCTGGCTTATTTCTGTAGACTTTAGACTTGACGTAGCCCCACAAAAAATAGTCTAAAGGCGTCAAATCGCATGATCTTGGTGGCCAACTTACCGGTCCATTTCTTGAGATTAATTGTTCTCCGAAGTTTTCCCTCAAAATGGCCAACTTTTTGTTGCCAAAAATGGAAGAACTGAACTTGGTTGACATGTGGTTTCAACAAGATGGCGCTACATGCCACACAGCTCGCGATTCTATGGCCATTTTGAGGGAAAACTTCGGAGAACAATTAATCTCAAGAAATGGACCGGTAAGTTGGCCACCAAGATCATGCGATTTGACGCCTTTAGACTATTTTTTGTGGGGCTACGTCAAGTCTAAAGTCTACAGAAATAAGCCAGCAACTATTCCAGCTTTGGAAGACAACATTTCCGAAGAAATTCGGGCTATTCCGGCCGAAATGCTCGAAAAAGTTGCCCAAAATTGGACTTTCCGAATGGACCACCTAAAGTGGTAAAAAGTAAATGTCATGGACCAATCTAATGTTTCAAATAAAGAACCGATGAGATTTTGCAAATTTTATGCGTTTTTTTTTAAAAAAAAGTTATCAAGCTCTTAAAAAATCACCCTTTATTTATCTCTGCCAAAGTCGTTGTTTTTTGTTCAGAAGTGTTTTCTTCCGAGTTTGAAGAAAAATTTAAAATTGACAATATTTAAGTTGGTTTGAGTTCGCCAACTTAAAAATTGTTAGATACTTAGTTGTTTAAAAATTGTTTGTCTGAATTTGAAGAAAAATTGTTGGTGTCTAATTTTTCGATCTGAAAACATTATTGTAATTATGATTAGAATAAGTTTTGTTCAAATTAATCCTTGATTAAAAAAAACTGTAGAAAATTTACATTGTGTGACATTTTTATTTTAATTTCTTGTTTTTGGTTGTGTTTACATTTATTTAGAATTTATTTTAATTTGATATTTTGACGTACGTTTGAATTTATTTTAATAAGGTATACCAAACATATGTATTACTTTATGATTAGATGCGAAAATAATAATAAAAATCTTTCTCTTACTTATTATGAATTTAAAGTGCAAAAAATTGAATTTGATTTGTAAAAAAATGACATTTAAAGAATATATTGTATACAATTATTATATACTTAGTGTCTCCACATAAAAACAGTGTTGTTTTTCATAGGTGTACACATTAACAATTTTTTAATTAATTGAATACAATTATTAGACATAATTTTTATACAAAATAAATACAACAGAAAGAAATAAACTCGCGATTTATTCCTATTTGACTTATTTTCTTAACTGAAAAATTGCTATACAATAATTATTTAAGCTTTGATTTTCCTTACCAAATACGCAATAAAGTTTTTAAGTAATAAATAATTTTTTCACGTAAAGCAGAATGGTGTTTAAGTGAAAATGAAAAAATGTAGTGATCTAAAGTTTAAGTGAATTTACTTTTGAGTTTTGATTTATACTTTTTTACAAAAAACATCCGAGAAAGCAGAAGAGTCTTTGAGAAGAGAGAAAATCAAAGGAAAAATTTTTGATCAAGAAAAAAATTTCTATCATTTCCTTAGCAGCTAAAAATCAAAAATTTTTCTTCAAAATCAGAGGAAAAATTTGTGAACAAAAAAAAATTTCTGTAATTGCTTTAGCAGCTAAAATTAAAGGAATAAAAAAATTCTCTTCAGAGAAAAAAATTTTTGATAAAGAAATTTCTAGGATTGCTAGTTAGCTAAAAATTTGTAGAAGAAAAATTTTTCTTCAAAGAGAAAAATTTTTGAAAAGAAATTTTTATAACATTGTTAGCTAAAAATTTATAGAAGAAAAATTTACGAAATAGTGTAAATTTTAATTAATTTAGTAAAAACCAAAACAAAGCACACACATGCACATAGTGTCCAATAGATTTTTCTGAGAAAATAGACAATGTCGCAATTGTCGCAAGACCTGTTTTCATGTACATACTCATTAAAATTTTATTCTCTCGGATGGCATGTCATCACCCTTCGAAATAAATATTTTTTCGATGTGCCCAAATCAAGGAGGGGTTTTTATAAAACAAAATTTCTATCATTTCTTTAGCAGCGAACAACTTAGATATCAAAAAGTTTTCTTCAAAATCAAAGGAAAAATTTTTGAACAATAATAAAATGTCTATCATTTCCTTAGCAGCTAAAAATCACCGCAAAAAAAAAACCGCAAAAATTCCGTCAATTACATTCCTTTGACCAGAAAGAAATTTAGATACCAAAAATGTTTCTTCAAAATGGGAGGGTTTGAACAAAAAAAATTATCTCTCTTAAGTCGCTAAAAAATTGTTGATGAAAAACTTTTCTTCAAAATCAGAAGAAAAATTTTTGAACGAAATTTCAATAAATTTAGCAAAAACATAAGCAAACGTAGCATACGAGTAGCTAGAAATAAAATACACAGACACAGACACATGCACATTGTGTCAAATGATTTTTTAACCGACTTCAAAAAGGAGGAGGTTCTCAAGTTCGACGGTTTCTCTGATTTTTTTTGTTTTTTTTTTTTGTTTTTTTTTTTTTTAAATGTATGTACATCGATAACTCCTAAACCATATGCCTGATTGCCATCAAGAAATTAATATATTTATGATAATAAAACTAATAAGAAAAAAAATTAAGATAATAAGATTTCATATATAATAATATCTTTAAATAAATTATCAAATATGACCAAGAAATTAAAAGGAAAAGTATTTTTAAAATTATTTTTTACTTTGTAGTGATTTTGTAGTCGGTTGTTTATTTTTTAGAAAATAGACAACGTTTCTCAATTGTTGCAAAACCTTTGTAAGCTGGCGCTCAGCAAAATTTTATAAAAATTTTTTAACAAAAACAAAAAATCTTTCATTTCTTTGGTAGTTAAAAATTTAGAGATCAAAAATTTTTGTTCAAAATTAGAAACATTTCTGTACTAGAAAAAATGTCGATTATTTCTTTAGTAGCTTGAAATTTATAGAAGAAACATTTTTTCAAAATCAGAGTAAAATTTTTTTTTAAAAATAGCTTTCATTTCTAAGCAGCTTAAAAAATTAGATATAAAAAATTTGCCTCAAAATTGAAGAAAAAATTTTTATTACTTCTTTAGTAGCTTAAAATTTTTAGATCAAAAATTTTTCTTCAAAATCATAAGAAAAATGTTTGAACGAAGCAATTAATGTAAATTTCAATAAATTTATCCAACCAAAACAAAACACTGCGTCCAGCTAAAAAATAAACACATACCTACATGCAAATAATAAGAGCAAACAAAAACACATGCTCAGCATGATACAATAATTTACAAGGTAGCCTTGACAACTACCTTTTTTCTCACGAGCGGCGATCGGGAGTTGTGAAATCAATACAAAGTTTAACTTTTCATCTGTTTTGCTGCTTCTTCGTTTTCTCTTTTTCAATGTGTTTTTGCCAACTCCTTGTTAATAATTATACCATGATGTTCAGTTTTCTTAAAATACCATTCGTAAGCTCTCTCTCATCGTTTCGGCACTTCGGCTTTTTGAGATTCGAGCACAGATTCGAACATAATTTCGAATCCACCAAGTCGGCCAGCTCAAAATTTCTGCAAAAGGGGAAAAATTATCTGGTGAATTCTCTTTAGAATCTACCCTCCTTGCGCAGCGTTACCATATGGGCAGTTAATCCAGTTTTGGCCAGGATTTGGGCAGGTTTTTATTTTAATTCAGTTTTTAATTTTCGTTGAATAAAAAAAAATAGAAATTTTAAGTTTATAAATTATATGTATATAAAAGTAGCAAATAAAGTTGCTACTACTTTTTATATCCTTTCAAACATTTGATCATGTGGCAGCGCTTTTCCTGTCATTGTTGCTGTCATCGTTTTTGTTAATTTCTTTTCACTAGTCTTTTGCAAATTACAAATGGACAAATACTTAACAAAACCTGATAAGATAAGGAAATTGTCGTTTATTTAATGTTTTAACTTAATTTTTCAATTTTTAGACTCTAGTCACAGTTAAAAAAGTTTGACTTTGACAATGCTTTTCTAAAATGTGTAGAACTTTTAGCACCTTCAACTGATATAAATAAAAAATATATCTCTATTTTAAGTTTGTGTACTTTTCTTTCTAATGTAATTAAATATAAAGAAAGGCAAGAAGTGGACGATGAATGGCACGAGCTGCGCCACTTAAGTTTCATAGATTTAAATCTTATAAATGAAAATAGTATTGAAACTTTTTGGAAAGTAGTTTTTGATCAAAAACGTGTAGATAATTCCGAAGTCTTTCCATTATTAAAAAAACTTGTTTATGCTATTTTATCGCTTCAAGTAGCAACAGCAAATGTTGAACGGATTTTTTCTCAAATAAATAAAAACAAAACAAAAATAAGAAATAAGAAATAACTTAGAAATTCTCACCTTGTGTGGGATTCTTCGTACAAAAGATTTTTTAAGAAAAAATTATTAGAATTGTACAAATTTCGAAACGTCAGCAGAAATGATGAAGAAGTTTGGGAAAATTGCTTATGAAAAATAAAGAAATATTTTTATTATATAATTTTAATAATCTCAACAATGTGAATTAATTGCTTTATATATAATTTATTTAGAAAATATGATATAATTTTGAAAAATTAAACATATATTTTGAGGTTAAAAAAATTACACAAAAAATTTTTTTTTAATTTTGTAATCACATATTTTAATCACTACTGGAATTTTTTTAAAAAAACTCATTGCGAGCGTGATAAAATAAAAACTACTCAACCGATCGTACTGAAATTTTAAGTACGAAAAAACACTTTTTTCAAAAAAAACACCGCCACTTCGTAATTTTTCGACAAACATTTTTTCTTCTAGTACATTCCACGGCGGTTTTGATGCTGATGAAGACCCCGTTTTTAAAGCGAAGCTTTTTACTCCTCGTTCTGTGATTTGCTTGGAGTGAAATCTGAAAAATTTTCGACAGATTTTTTCTTGGAAATTTGATGGTTTCTTTGTTGCTAGTGCTTATTACAACAAGAAAATTTAATACTTTTATATTAAATACTAAAAACAGTTTTAGCCTGCCCGTGGGGATCGAACCCACGTCCTCTTAAACAAGAGTCCAATGCACTTTCCACTAGGCCACAAAGACGTGATAGAAAAGGTTGTCAATTCAATACTAATAATAACAGAAGCTATGCTGCAGTAGATTGTCACCATCAATCAATAGATAGAGGATTGTGTATTTGCTATGCTACTACTATCAAAAATTTGCTTTTATTTGCCACAAGGTGTCTCCAGCATCGGTTTCTTTGTATTGTGAATGCGTTTGTGGTGCTGTTGGCATAGAGTGTAAATTATTATCTAGAGATTGCATCAACTCGCTAAATCTCTGGCATGTGTTAACAGAGTTATTTCACTTAAAAACATGAAGAAAAAAACTCTGTTAACCTCTTTTAACACATGCCAGAGATTTAGCAGAGTTGATGCAATCTCTAGATAATAATTTATACTCTATGGTATATGTAATTGGCGTGAAAATTTGACATTCAACAATAAAAAAATAAGCAGTAAATATGTTTTCTGTATATATGTAATTTATTTTATGTTATTTTAAATTTTTGAATTTAAAAGTTAATTTATTTACAAGAAAAAATTATTAAGCTATCAAATCTATGTAACTGCAAAAAGCTTCGCTTCTCTCGTGTGTCCAACGACGCACCTGTGTTTTGTTTTTGTGTTCAGATGTTGCAGTGAGCTGCATCACACCCGCAGTGATTTTTTGATGTTTGTTAAAAAAATTCCAGTAGCCATATACATGAGTGATTAAAAATATTTAGAAAAATTTTTATTGTGTATTGTTTTTACCTAAAAATAGGTGTGTAATTTTTTAAAATAATATCTTATTTTTTAGTGAACTAATACGTATTTTAATACATTAAAAAAATTTTTGAAGGTGTCATGTCTCTTTAATTTATTTTTGTTAATTTTAATACATTCTTAGAATGTGGTTCTGTGATTTGAATAGTCATTAGAAATGGTAAAGAAGTTTGGAAAAATTTTTTATGAAAAAAAAAAATGTAACTATATATCGCACACTAAATACAAAACAGTCACAACTCAATATTTGTAAATTTCTAGCTGAAGCCAAAATCTATATTATTTTTGATGGAGCTCCTTACAAAGCAATGAGACAAAATTTTGTTTTTTAACTATAGAGAAAGAAGATGTGTACAAAATTTATTTGATGTGCTACATTCAATGTATAATCCTTACAAATAGTTTAAAATTACAAAGTAACAATTTGTAAATTTTGAGTTTAGTGTGCGATATGTTCAATGATCTCAACATTGCGAATGAATTACTTTAAAAACTTATTATTTAATTTATTTTTGTTAATTTTATTACATACCTAATAAGAAAGTGATATTTTTGTAAAATTATAACTTACTTTAAATAAAATATTAAAAATGTTATAATAAAAAAATTTTAAAATATTTGTTTTTAGTCCTTTTATAAGAGCAGTATTTTCTCTAAAAATACAGGAGTTTTTTTGAAAATTACAGGATTTTTACGCTCACACGTATACTTACGCTCTTTTGTTTGATCGTCAATCAACCAATAGGGAATCAGCATGTTGAGTGGGAGAGAAATGAATAGCAAAATGTTTTCTTCCAGTGTTATTTCGTCACTCTCACCAATACTACTATCTTGGGCATCTATGCTTTAGTAGCTAAAAATTTATAGATCAAAAATTTTTCTTCAAAATCAGAAGAAAAATGTTTGAACGAAGCAAAATAAAACACTGCGTCCAGCTAAAAAATAAACACATACCTACATGCAAATAATAAGAGCAGACAAAAACGCATGCTCAGTTTGCTTAAAATACCATTCGTAAGCTCTCTCATCGCTTCGGCACTTCGGCTTTTTGAGATTCGAACACAGATTCGAACATAATTTCGAATCCACCAAGTCGGCCAGTTGACAACTTTCTGCAAAAGGGGAAAAATTGTCTGGTGAATTCTCTTTAGAATATACCCTCCTTGTGCATAGTAGACCTTACTTACACACATATTAATATGATCTTCACAGAAAAGAGATGAATTTAAGATAAAGCCAAGGTTTTTTGCTTTTCTTACAAGTTGTAACTCAGTCAATAAGAAAAATCGTAGGAAACTCAAAATTGAAGAAAGGTGTTTTGGAAATTGGCAACACACATGATTTTAAGAGATTGAGTGTAAGCATATTTTCCCTAGTCCATTCCGCTACCAGTTTCAAGTCATCATTCATTCTTGCACACAAACCCTCGACAAGACCTCAGGGTCTTGACATATACAACTGTAGGTCGTCGGCATAAGCATGCATAGATACGTTATCACATTTCGCAAAAATGTCGTTTATAAATATCGCAAACAGAAGTGGTCCTAGGACCGATCCTTGAATGACACCCCTAGTGATGTACTTATACGCAGAGAAGTTACTATCTAGTCTAACCCTCTGGGACCTGCCATTTAAGTAACTGCTTTTAATTAGTTAGCGTATTGATGAGTCAGAAAATCTGAACCGTAATTTAAGCTTTTTACATAAAATGTTATGGCTTACAGTATCGAAAGCCTTAGAAAAATCAAGAAGACAAAGCCAGGTCAGATCACCCTTAACGAAAGGAACTCTAATGTCATCAATGATTTCAACAATAGCTGTTGAACAACTATGACCTTTTCGGAAGCCGGACGAAAATCAGACATAAGGCCCAAAGACTGAATATGTTCACTTATTTGCTCTGCCATAAGAGATTCACACACTTTCAAAATCGACGACTACAAGCTGATCGGTCTGAAGTCACCAGGCTCACGTGCAGTAGGAATTTTTGCAATTGGAACAATTGTAGCCACTTTCCAGATGGCAGGAAAGCTTGTGGTAGTAAAGCAATGATTGATGATATGAGCAAGTGGACCGACTACATGAGGCAGGATGAGTTTGATGAACTTAATCGACACACCATCTTCACCAATGGAATCCGATTTATATTTTTTTATGCTGCGGACAATATCCATTTCATTAATGGCTCTAAAATTAAAATCATATGGCAACTCAGCAGGCACTATGTTTTTTGTGTATTCGGCATTTTTATCCCTCACCGTGCTCGCAATGAAAGAATCATTCGGCAGATTTGGATCAGTACGGCAGACCACAGAGTCTTTATTGCAAATACCAATACTCTTGATATCTTTCCATAACTGCTTGGAGGGTAAATTTGAACTAAGTTTGGAACTGTAGAATAGTTTTTTGGAGAGTCTAACGGCCGAGGTAGCTTTATTCCTTGCTTGTCTAAATATTTGCTAATTGTCCTCAGTTGGATTTCGCTTCCACCTGTTATATGTTTTGTTGCTATTTTTTATGGCTAATTTGACATATGTGGTAAACCAGGGACAAGTTGTGTTGGTGACCTGACATGTACACAAAGGAACATTGGTTTCAAAAAGATTTGAGATGTTATCAACAAAAAACTTTAATTTATCATCAACTGATCTAAAAACCCAACAGTCAGTCCAGTTAATTTCAGTTAAGTCCCTATACAATTTGCCAATATCAACAGCTTTAAAGTTCCGATACGTGAAACAAGTTTCAGAGGCGATAGGTTCAAGATTAATATAAAATGTGCAGAAAATTAGATCATGGTCTGAGACAAATATCTGGTCAAAAAAAAGTACAGACGACACATCAGATGCAACGGAGAAACCAAGTAAGCTGAGGCAGTCAGTGTTAGAAAACCTTGTTGGCAGCGTGGTGTTGACTAAGCTTAGTCCAACTTCAGCTAGACAATCCAAAAAATAGAATTAAGGAAAACTTAATTTTATTATCGGATATTTCAACATTAAAGTATTCAACACCTGAGCCACAAGATTTGTCTTAAACTGAAACATTAAAATTTTCCTTACAAAAAGTTGCTACCCCACCATCCCTTTTGTGTGACATTACGGTATAATTTAAAATTATACATATTCATGAACGAGTTATTAATATCCTCATGAAACCATGTTTCTGAATTAGGATAAAAATACGAATAAAATCTTTGTAGAAATACGAACGGAAACTATTTGTGGAATGTACAAAGTAAAAACATTTGTAGTGTTTTCAAAATAAACAAAAAATTTTAAATTTGTACACTTTGTACATTCTAAGGGATGTAAAGGGTGGTTAAATTTTAAGGGCCGATGTTGAATGTGAACGACACCTAAACGTCAAATTTGTTCTGCATTTCATTTGACATTTCTCAATTTCAGACTAACTCAATTTGAACAATTTAAAGATACACGATCGCGCAACGCGTTAAAGTTATTCAGGCTTATTATGAAAATGAGCGTTCAAATCGAAATGCATATCGTGCACTTCGTGGATTTTTCGGTAAATTTTTCACCTCAGTGGATTCGTCAATAAGCGGAATTGCCGCATTTGGACGAATGATAATCCAAAAGTGATTGTCGAAAAACCAATGCACCCACAAAGAGTGACTGTTTGGTGCGGTTTATGGGCTGGCGGCATCATCGGGCCGTATTTTTTCCAAATTGGGGCCGGTCAGGCAGTTACTGTGAATGATGTTCGCTATCGTGAGATGATAACGAACTTTTTATGGCCCGAATTGGAAGATATGAATGTGGACGATATGTGGTTTCAACATGACGGTGCCACTTGCCACACAGCTAACGAAACAATGGCTCTTTTCAGCGACAAAATCAATGGCCGTGTTATCTTACGTGGTGGCGATGTCAATTGGCCGCCAAGATCATGTGGTTTGACACCGTTGGACTTCTTTCTTTGGGGTTATTTGAAAGAAGAGGTGTACGTCGATAAGCCAGCAACAATTCAAGAGCTAAAGGATGAGATAATTCGGCTCATTAACGGCATAGAACCTCACTTATGCCTCAGCGTCATCGAAGATTTGGCCTATCGGATGGAGGTGTGCCGCTGAGGTCGCGGCGGACATTTGGCCAATATTTTGTTCCATACATAATTGAACATAATTGTGGCGGCCGTGACGTAGTGGGTAGAGTGTGTGACTCTTACGCCAGAGAACCCAGGTTCGAATCCTCCATCCGACACAGAAAGTTTTTTCAATTGAATTAATTTTTCTGTTCGGCCGTCACCTCTGTGCAGACAATGGCAAACCTCAGAGAGTAAAACTACCATGAAAAGCTTCTTGAGAACATAAGCCGTTCGGAGTCTGCGTAAAACATGTAGGTCCAGTTCTCGATCATTTGTGTGCAAACATTTCACATCACACCCAACACAATTGATCATTAGAAGCTCGGTCAAAGTCCTTTCAAGGGCTGAAAGGGCCATTTCGTTTTTTTTTTTTTTACATAATTGAACCATACCAATATTATCATAATAAAAAGAAATGACAATAATTTCCTAAATAATTTGTGTTTTATTCAAAATCAATATCGGCCCTTAAAATTTAACCACCCTATATATATAAAATCTATAATATATAAATATGTGATATATCCGAATGTTGCTTAAAAATTTTTAAAGTATCGGTAAAAGTGTTTGTACAATATACAAACGTCATTCGTAAATTTAGAAAATTTTTTTTTCATAAAATATAAATATCTTTCGTGCAATGTACAGAAGCTGATATTTAGCAAAGAGGGTATAATATTTACCCTTATATTTAATATATGTATTTAAATATTTAATATTTATATATTTAATATATTTATATATTAAGGGATTTCATCCGTCAAGTCTTCCCCTTTTGCAGAAAATTTTCAACCAGCCTACAAGAGGAACTTTTGTTATGATTGTGAAGAACAAGTTTTGATATACATTTTTTAGGTTGGTAAAGAAATTATAGACACTTTTTCTAGTTCCTCTGATTTTGAAGAAAAATTATTGATCTTTAAATTTTTAGATACCAAATATAGAATATGGTTCTTTTTCAAAAATTTTTCGTGAGATTTTAAAGAAAAATTTTTGATCTTTAAAATTTACCTGCTAAAGAAATTATAGAATTTTTGTTTTGTTCAAGAAATTTTTCATGCAGATTTTGATGAAAAATTTTTGATTTTTATTTTTTTATTTATTTATTTTATATTTTTCAAAAATTAGTACATACGATTATGTTCGTTTACGTGCAAATATGGATTCAGACATACATCTCAAACTGACAATTAATATAAAAGATATAAGGCTATAAAGATGACTTAAATATATATTTAAAATTAGGGCTATAATTTTTAGGATACAAAAATATGTTAAGCTGAAGAAAATATTTGAGAAGAGAATTAAAACAGAAGAATCAAGAGAGGTAATTAAAGATAAGTTGCTTAAAGTTAATTGAATAGGCAAAGAATTCCACAATCTTATGGAGCTAACGAAAAACAATCTTGAAGAGTTCATGTAATTAAAGCTAGGAATTGCAAGATTTAAACTTCTTGTAGATGCACTGAACTGAAGCTTTGAGTATAGATAGTTAGGTGTCCCTGAATGAATTAGTCTATGCAAAAATACATAGTTTCTAGCCTTCAGATAATTAGAAATATTACAGCCAAGAATACGATTGCTCAGGCCAATGACATTCCCAAAACGTCTTAGTCCATATACATAGCGGGCAGCATAATTAAAAGCTACTTGCAGTTTATGCAATGAGTGTGAGTCCCAGTTTACTGAACACAACCTCAAAATAATTTATAAATGGTAAAATTAGTTGAATTACCAACCTTCGGTTAGATTCCATTGGTGTGAACTCGGCAGTCATTCTAAGATTTCTTAAGGTGAAATATATTTTACTTATAACGTTATTTATAATGGTCCACACAAGAAAGCGAGGAGTTTATTCGAAACCCGAGGTTGGTTATCTTGTCAACAAATTTTAATGAAGTCTCACCGATATATATGGGAGGAATGTCTTCAACTGAATATTTATACTGAGATATTGGTAACACAAATGATTTAATCGGGTTCAATTTCAGCTTGTTACGTGATGCCCATTTACCAATGGAGTCTAAATCTTCATTTACTCTACAGCAGAGATCTTCACATAGACCAATTGGGCGGGACATATAAAGCTGAAGATCATCTGCATACGCGCATTGCTACATTTTTTGGAATGGAGAATATGTCATTGAAAAAAATTTAAAATAGGAGCGATCCAAGAATTGAACCCTGTGGTACTCCACTTTTCAGGTTTTTGAAATTTGAATACTTGCACCCAATCTTGATCCTTTGAATTCTGCCATTAAGCTAAATTTTAATAAAGTAGACTGCAGGTGAAGAAAAACCAAAGTAGCTCTATAATTTAGTAACAGTAACGAATGGTCTACACTGTTAAACGCCTTAGAAAAATCAAGAAGGCAGAGTAGAGTAAGATGTTCCTCATACGAACACCGTCATACGAACACCGAATATTATCTAATATTTTAACAAGTGCTGCTGAACAACTATGTCCAGGACGAAAACCAGACTGCAAGGGGGACAGAAGCTTATTAACATGCAGTTGATGTGAAATCTGTTCAGCCTTGAGAGACTCACAAACTTTAGAAAGTGATGATAATATGCTTATCGGTCTGAAATCAGCTGGTTCAGATGCCCTCGGATTTTTAGCAATCGGTATTATTGTAGCAGTTTCCATTTTTCGGGGTAACTTGAACTTGTAAGGCAGTGATTTATAGTGTGAGTTAGAGGACTCAGTGCATAGGGCAAAATAATTTTTAAGAACCTCATATTTATTTCATCCTCGCCAATTGCATTGGATTTTATTTTCATAACTGCACTCGCTACTTCATATTCAGATACACAGGAGAATTCAAAATGTATATTGCTATTTAAATGAGTGGCAGTATCATGAGTACAACTTTCATCGACATCTAACTCTGAAACAAAAAAATTATTCAAAGCATCTGGGTCAATCAGACACTCTGATGGCAAGTTACTACATACCCCGATTTTTTTTAAATCATTCCAAAGCTGTTTTGTAGGAAGAGTTACATCTAATCTGGATTTAAAAAATTTTTTCTTAGCTAGCCTTACTTGAAAGTTGGCCTCATTGCGAGCAACCTTGTACGCCACCCAACATATGGTTGAAGGTGTTCTTTTCCATTTAGAATAGGCTCTATTTCGGTTTTTTATGGCTAATTTGACAGGATATGAGAACCATGGGCATGAAGCATTAACAGCACGAACAGTACGTAAAGGTACATGATGGTCAAACAATTGATTAATAGAGCACACAAGAAAATTTAGTTTTTCATCAGCGGTATCCATATATACCAGCAGTCATTCCATGGAGTCATTATTAAATCAGAGCGAAGCGATTCATAATCAATGGACTTAAAATCACGATACGAAGCTATGGTAGTTGTCACGTTTCGACAAAGATGTATATTTAACGTACAAAAAATAAGATCATAATCTGAGATAAAACTAATTTGATCAAAAAATAAAACTGAGGAAGCTTCGGAGGTAATAAAAAAGTCAAGTAGACTAGGACTTGCATTATTTGCAAACCTAGTAGGTACGCAGTTATTCACGGCGCTAAGGCCAACATTGGCCAAATCGTCATAAAGCTTCATAGTTAAACAATCATTTACAAGTATATTCACATACTGTCCCCACATAAAACAAAGTTATCATAATCAATTAAACATTTGCTTAAACAATCAAAGTAAGATTGCAGGCTACATCTACGATTGGGGTTATACTATATTAGGGTTGATCTATAAATTATTATCAGCTAAGAGATGAAGTATTTTTTAAAAAAAATTTTCCTATGATTTTGAAGAAAAATTTTTGATCTACAAAATTTTAGCTGCTAAACAAATTATAAGAATTTTTTTTTTGTTCAAAAATTTTTCTTCTATAAATTTTTAGCTAAAAAGCAATCAGAAATTTTTTTCTCTTCTCTTTCATTTCTTTGTTAAGAAACATGAAGTAGCAGCTTCGTCGAGGGTGAGATGATAAACAATGAGGATAATGAAAACAATAATACCGTTTTATAACTTATTTTTCTCTTGTGATAGTTATACTATCAGGTTGGCAACTAAGTAATTGCAGATTTTTTTTTCAGAAAGTAAAAGACAATTTTTCATGGAACGAAATAACTTTATTCTGTAATGTATTGCCCATTTTGAGCAATGACCTTTTGCCATCTTTCAGGCAGCATCATTATTCCACGTTCATAAAACTTCTGGTTTTTATCAGCCAAAAACTGAACCAGATACGATTTGACATCATCATTATTATTGAAATTTTTACCATTCAAGGAGATTTGCAAAGATCAAAATAAAAAGTAATCAGATGGTGCAAGGTCAGGACTATATGGTGGATGTGGCAAAACATCCCAACCAAGCTCCAATAATTTTTGCCAAGTGACCAAAGATGTGTGTGGCCTTGCATTGTAATGGTGGAATACAACACCTTTTCGATTTGTCAATTCGGGCCGCTTTTCTATAACTGCATTGTTCAATTTTGTTAGTTGTTCAATGTAGACATCTGAATTGATCGTTCGGTTGGGTGGTAAAAGTTCAAAGTAGACAATTCCTTTGTAATCCCACCAAACTGATAACATAACTTTCTTTTGATGAATATCAGCTTTTGATGTTGTTCGAGCTGGTTCACCTGGCTTGCTCCACGATCTTTTCCGATTGACATTGTTGTAAACAACCCATTTTTAATCACCAGTTATCAATCGTTTTAAAAATGAATCATTTTCATTACGTTTCTTTAACAAATCGCAGATGTTAATGCGTTGTGTTAAATGATTTTCTTTTATCGAGTTTTAGTACGAAAGTTGTTTTAAGCAATTTTCAATGAATGTATGTGATACATGAAGCTTCTCTGCAATCTCACGTGTTGTACTGTGACGGTCCGAATCGATTATTGCTTTGATTTGTTCGTCATCAACTTCAACTTGTAGACCAGAGGGTTTTTCATCTTTGAGTGAAAAATCACAAGAACGAAATTTGGCAAACCAATTTTGACACCGCCGTTCTTTTAAAGCTTCGTCACCATAAACAGCACATAACTTTTTGTGAGCTTGCGATGCGTTTTTTCCTTTCCGGATATAAAAAACCAAAATATGACGAAAATGTTCGTTTTGATTTTCCATTTTTCAACAGACGCCAAACAAAAACTACACAACCGATCAAAAAAATTTTTTTACTAATTGACAGTTGAAGTACCAACTATCAAATAACAAAATTTGTTTGACATTTCGATTACGTCAGCAAACCTAAAAAGCCATTTATGAGTGAAATACGCAATTACTTAGTTGCCAACCCACTCTTTTATCTATTGATTTCTCTTTTTCTCTTCTATTTCTATGTTGTTTAATTTATACTTGAATTTATCTGTATCTTTTTTTTTAACTATTTATTTGTTGTTACTTTATTAACTATTTTTGTATAGTAATCTGGTTATTAGTTTTAAGGATCAGTAATGAGTTTTATATTTTTAAATTTCATTCATTTCTTTTTTGCGGTATGTCTAAAGGTTCTGCGCTCTATTTATACTCTAATGATTGGTTCTAACAATTTATCTAATGGTACTACCGAATCTAGTAAGGTTCTTGTGAATGTTCTGTGTAAGCAATTCTCTGGTCTTAAAATTGCTCATTTTAACGCTCGTAGTCTAAACTTTAGTAAACTAGATTATTAAAAATATATGTCATGTATCTTCGTGTGTGTCGTGGGGTCAACACGGAAAGTTCTTTTTTTCTGTCCTTGATAGAATACTTTTAACTTTAGCACGATGCCTTGCATTTGTAATCTAAAGGTTGAACGCGGTCAAGTAAAAGTAAAGTGTTTTCATTGCAATGAATTTTATCACTGCAATTGTGTTAATATATCACCAACTGATCTTGACTTTATGGAACAATCTAATCAAAAGTTTCGTTGCAAGAAATGTGCGACAGCTAGAAGATCTTCACTTCGCTCTCCACCTACGGCTTCTCTAGCTACGGATGAGTCAACACGAGTGACTCCCTCAACATATCAATCTTCTCAACAGCTACAACAGAAATACATACAGCTGACTACTGATGACTCATCATTAGAGACTTCCTCGGCACCGCATGTAACTGCAGCTAGTAACTCTCCCGCACTATCAATACAAGCATGCGTTCTTGAGCGACAAAAAAAACAACAGCCTCGCTCATCAGAATCGGCTACGGTGTCTTCCGAACAACAACAACTGCAGCATCTACAAAAGCAGCAACAGAAACAACAACAGCAGCATATTCAGCATCTACAACAGCAGCAAGCAAAACTAAATCATCCGCCGTTGCCCTCTTCATTTGAGAAAGCTTCTAGCGCGCAAAAAAACAAGCATTCACCTCAACAGCTAATCACTCAAAAGAAAGCTTTACCTTCAGAAACTAATCAACATCTCTCCTCACGTGAGTCTGAATGTTTTTCTCCGCAGCTAAACTCTAAAACACAATCGATGCCACCACTATCGTGGGCATCCCAGTGTGAGTCACCTCAAGAAAGTGGTAAAGTAGTAACACTTGAGCTTCTTTATAATGAGATTATCTCTCTTAAGAGTATGCATGCAAATACGCTCTCCATTATTGAATCTTTGCAACGGGACAAGATTAACTTACAAGACGAAGTTAACGAGTTAAAAAAAAAAGTAATGTTTCTTGATCAAAAAAGAAGAGACAAATGCTTAGAAATTGTTGGTATTCCAGAGGTCAATAATTCAAATGCTCTTAATAGTGCGTTGAAGATTTTTTCAGAAGGTTTGGAAGAGAAAATTAATCCAGAGATGATTGATGACTGCTTTGTTAAAAGAATTAAAAAAGCCAGTGGTTCCCAACCGCTTGAAGTACTATGTATTAAGTTTGCATCTAGTGCAATTAAAAAAAATATTTTGAGGAAAAAATTTGCGAATAGAAAAAAGTTAAATACGGGGTTATTTGGTTTTAATAAAAAAACTAATATTTATATCAATGACTCTTTGAACGGCCTTACTAGATCAATTTTTAAAGAGGCTCAGAAGGTTAAGAAGCATTTAAATTTTAAGTATGTTTGGATTGGTAATGGTAGGGTACTAATGCGTAAACGGGATGGTGAAAAGGTTTTTGTTATTAATTCCCTTGAGGATCTGAAATATCTTAAATAATTTATCATGTCTGTTGACCATTTAGATACAAACAAAGACCTTTTCAATATCCCATATGCAAATTGTAAAACAACTTGCTTTGATAGCATTGCGTACAACAATGTTAAAATATCTGGTTTTTATGTAATTCAACAAAATATTCGCAGCATGCGTAAAAATTTTGATAATTTCATTTTGCATCTAAATTCTTTTACAAATAAGCCTGATTTGATATTTTTAACCGAAACGTGGATTTACGACGAAGAAATCAGCCTGTACGATATTCCGGGCTATCAACTTTTTGCAAATTGCAATCAGCAGTATGCTGCAGGAGGTGTTGCTGCTTTTGTTTCAAAAGATATTCACTGTAATTTTGTGAACTATAATACTAATAGTTTTGATGGTCTGATGATTGATTGTGTGTTGGATAGTCAAAAATTTTCTTTCTTATCCATTTACAGATTCCATACAGGTACTGCAACATTTATCAATGAATTAGGTCAGATTTTATTAGCCATAAGTGCAGATAATTTAATTATGCTAGGTGATTTTAACATAAATATTCTTCAGTGTTCCACCTTGTCTGATAATTATTTAATGTTGTTGTCTTCTTTTGGTCTTGAGTCCTGTATTAATGTACCTACTCGTGTGTCAAATGTATCTCAAACGTGTATCGATCACATTTTTGTTCGGCTTCGTCAATGTAGTGATGTTACTATCAGTAGTTCTGTTTCAGATATTAATATTTCTGACCATAATCTAACTTGCCTTTATTTTGAAAAAATTCATATAGTTAAATCCAAAAATCCATCTATCAACTCTTCTATACTTAAAACTGATTACAGAGCCTTAAACAGTATTCTGATAGCTGAAACTTGGGAACCAGTTTACAATGAACCAGATCCGTCCCTTGCTTACGATCACTTTATAAAAATTTTATCGGAACATACAAACAAGTGCTCTATGAGTAACGCTAAAATTCGTCGAAATAATAAAAGATTAAAACCGTGGATGTCAAACGAATTACTAAGCAAGATAAATCTAAAAAACTCTCTTCATAAAAAAATTAAGAAATTTCCATCAAACTTAATATTAAAAAATCATTACAAAGTACTCTGCAAACAAATAATTAAAGATACAACTTCGTGCAAAAATAATTATTATTTAAATGAATTTCTTAAAGTTAAGGGTGATCCTAAAAAAGAATGGAGTCTGGTCAATAACATTATAAATAGAACACAATGCAAAGAAGATATAATTAGCCTTAGGACAGATAACGGAATTATATCCGACCCTAATGAAATAGCGAATGAGTTTAATAATTTTTTTTCTAGTATTGGAACTGAGATTGTATCCACGCATGGGCTGGATAACACCTTGTGTAATTGTACAATAAATGAATACAATAATCCTTCAAGTATATTTATAGAGCCGATATCCTCCTTTGAAGTTTTTAAAATTATAATGTCTCTTAAGAATTCAAATTCCACTACTGAAAAAAGTTTTTCTTTAAATTTCATCAAAAATATTGTCTTTAATATATCGGACATCCTTTGTCACATTTTTAATAAAAGCTTGGATAGAGGTATCTTTCCTGAAGCACTTAAAACTGCCGAAATTATTCCGTTATTCAAAAAAGGTGATAAAAATATTTTGAATAATTATAGACCTATATCTATTCTACCTTCTTTCTCAAAAATTTTTGAAAAAGCAGTTAAATCTAGAATGATTAATTTCCTAAATAAGAAACATTTTTTCAATAACTGTCAATTTGGATTCAGGCAGGGATTGTCAACTGAAGATGCTCTCCTGAAATTTTGTACAAACATCTATAATTCCATAAACAAGAAAAAGGTATCTGCAGCACTGTTTGTAGATATTACAAAAGCGTTTGATACAGTTGACCATAAAATACTATTGAAGAAATTGGAAGAAAGTGGTTTTAGAGGCAATATTTATAATTGGCTTTCCTCATATCTTTCTAATAGAATGCAAAGAGTTAAAGTGAAAAATCAGTTCAGTAGTTACATTGATATCAATATAGGTGTCCCACAAGGGTCGGTTCTAGGTCCTATTTTGTTTTTAATATATATAAATTCGTTGTTTTCACAGAGTTTTAGTAGTAATTCTATTGCTTTTGCTGATGATATGGCTTGTACCTATTCATGTGATACTCTTCTTAATCTAACTGTAGCTATTAATCATGATCTTGGAGTGCTTAGACACTGGTTTACAACTCATAAGCTAGTTTTAAGTGAGAAAACAAAAATAATGATTTATAATATAGCTGGTAAAATCTTAAACATAGATAATTTTATCTATCATAGTGCGAATTGTTCAAAACACTTAATTGGAAGTGACATTTGTTCCTCGTCAAACTATTACCAGACCTATGTTGATTCTAATACTTGTTCCTATAACTGTCTTTCTATTTCATGTGTTGATTCTTTTAAATATTTAGGACTCTTACTCGACTCCAAAATGAGCTGGCTTGATCACACTACTGCACTAAAAAAATATTTGAGGGTTGTTATAAGGCAGTTTTATCATTTGAGGCGTTTTTGCTCGCCTAAGCTTTTAACCAGCATCTACTTTGGCCTCTTTCATTCTAAGCTTGAATATGGCTTGACATGTTGGGGTGGTACACATAAAAATAAAATCCTGCCGTTACTTACTGCCCAAAAACATGCTATTAGAATCATTTGTAATCGTTCGAGCACTGTAAGTAGCTTTCCTCTATTCAAAGAACTTAAAGTATTGCCTCTTCAACATTTATATTGCTTTCGAGTCTTAAAAATGTTTTTCAATAGATCTGAGCAATTGATTGATAGAAGTAATGTGTTTTATGAGTTAAGGTCTTCTAATCGCAATCTCTCGTCAATCCCACCACATAGCCTGCAACATTTTCTACGGTTCTATTCTTCGACTGCCCCTAGGTTGTTCAATAATCTACCTTATGAAATCAGGTGTAGACGCATAAAATCTCGTTTCCTTACAGATGTAAAATCTTGGCTGTTTAGCTTAAGTTACTGCGATATAAATATTATGCTTTATCTTACGCAAGTATAATACTTATAAACTTCCACTTTTACCATCCATTACCAGTCATTATTCATGCTTCTTTTTCGTTGATTTTTATTTTATGTATACTTTTTCGTTATAATAATCAAAACTTATTCTTCTATTCCTAAGAGACCCCATGTACTTTCTTTAAGAAAATTTTTTTGAAATTTTTGTTTTTTAGTGTGAGTTAGTATATGCTCGATACTAGTTCTTTTTGAACTACAGAGCATATTAACATTAATCATCCTTAATTTATGTATGTTTTCCGATGCATGTATTTTAATTAATTTTAATTTTAATTTTAATAATGTTTTAAATTCTTATTATCACTTTGTAACACATATCTAGATTATAATACATCTTTATACTTACTAGACTTAAGCCAAGGATTATGATGATTAATAAATTTGATTTGATTTGATTTGATTTGATTTGATTTGATGTTTGAAGACTCTTCTATTGATGTGATTTGTGTATCTGAATCATGATTTTGTCCTGAGGTCAATGACTCTGCTTATTCGTTAAATAATTTTAACTTATTTAGGAATGATAGAAGTGACGGAGGAGGGGGTGGAGCAGCGATTTACTTCCACAAAAGCTAGAGTGCAAAAGTGATAAAAAATCTTCTAGTAGCCCTGTGCAATATTTGAATCTTTATGTAACTGATAATCATGTTAAAATATCTATCTTATGTTTGCAAACCTAGTAAACTGAATAATCTTAACTCTTATTTTTCAGAACTTTCTGATTTATCAATTGACTTTAGTTGGTTTGTTGTTTGTTAATTACAATAAGATAACAATAAATTAATATTGTTAGTAAAATAACAAAAAAATAAATTATTAATAAATTAACTTTAATGTTAATTTATTTTTTTTCCGATCATGACTTAATTTTTTGTACACTTGATATACCACTATCTCGCACTACTACTTCAAAACCATTACCTACAAAGACTTTAAATGCATTAATCTTCCCGCTTTAAACAATAATGCATGCTGTATTCCATGGAATGATATCTGGTGACAAAGTAGATGGTTTAACTCAAAATATTAGCCACCTCTTTGAAACCCATGTTCCAACGCGTACTATTGTTATTATAAAAAATGTGTCTTGTCTGTGGGACACGTCCAGTGTGCAGAATGCAATTAAAAGTGCACAAGCGCTGGAAAAGAAATCCGTTGTCAGAAAATTGGAAAGAGTACAGAGTGGCAAAAATTGCTTCAATTCTTATTCGCAGGCAATCCAAGTTTAGATTTTATTCGAATAAGCTAAAAGCATCGCTTCCTTCTAGAGAGCTATGGAAAAAATCTAAAAAGCATTGGAACTGGCAGCAAGTCTACAATTGCCTGATGTGTTAACCCAGATATTGTGAATGATTTTTTCTTAAATAATAATGTTAGCCCTAGTAATCTTGAAGAGTTGACAGATGTCCTTGTTGAACCAAACTATCAGTTTGCTGGAGTTAGTGAAAATGATGTTGTAAACATATATTCAAAATTAAATCGAATGCGGTTGGTGAGGATGGAATTGGGATCAAATTTATAAAACTCATTTGGCCTTTCATAGTTAGCCCACTAACGCATATAATCAATCATTTTTTCACTTCCTCCTCTTTTCCTCATTCCTGGAAAATTGCAAAGGTCATACCGGTAGCCAAAAAATCCCAAGCAAGTGAGCCCAGTGACTTCAGGCCTATAAGTATTTTGTCCTGCTTGCCAAAGGTGTGTGAAGTTGTTATGGCTTATCAAATGTCGAATTTTCTCTCACGAAACAATTTTTTGTCTCCATTTCAATCTGGATTCCGTGGTGGCCACATTTGTGCAACTGCTATTCTTAAAGTACTGGACGATATGCGATCACGTTATGATGAAGGCCTTCTTACACTACTCTGCTTGATTGATTCTCTAAAGCATTTGACACTAAATCATTACTTACTTTGTCAAAAACTAAAAACTTATTATGGGTTTTGTGCTAGTGCTGTTAATCTTATAAGTAGCTACTTATCGAATAGGGTTCAGAGAGTAAATGTTGGAAATAAGTGCTCTCAATACAAGTATGTTTACAATGGAGTGCCTCAAGGGTCTGTCCTCGGGCCGCTTCTGTTTTGCGATATTTGTTAATGGCATTTTGTCCGTATATAAATATTCCTCTATGCATACCTATGCGAATGATGTTCAGCTTCATCTCTCCCGCTGAACGGGCCTTCTAGAGATTTAAGCTACTAACTGAACGAAGATCTCGATAGTGTCCATAAATGGGCTATAAGAAATTGTCTTCAACTTAATGTGTTGAAAACCTATGTGTTACCTATTGCCAAAAATAAAATCTGCTAAGTTGACATTCCACACTTGTATATAGGGGACAGGAAGCGTAAAATAGTAAGTAGCGTAAAGAGTCTTGGTTTCCATATTAACTCGTCATTAACTAGCACCGATCATAGTGTAGTCAGAAACATTTATTATACCCTGCACAATTTAAGAACGTCGGACTAGCTTACACCTGTTCATACCAGGCGGAAATTGGTGTTGCAAATTATAATCCCTGCAATAACTTAATGTGAAATTATTTATAGTAAGCTAGATTCATGTTCTGAGCACAAACTTCAGATTGTGTTTAATAAATAAAGAAATAAACAAATAAGCAAACAAACAAATAAACAAATAAACAAAAAAACAAATAAACAAATAAACAAATAAACAAATAAACAAATAAACAAATAAACAAATAAACAAATAAACAAATAAACAAATAAACAAATAAACAAATAAACAAATAAACAAATAAACAAATAAACAAATAAACAAATAAACAAATAAACAAATAAACAAATAAACAAATAAACAAATAAACAAATAAACAAATAAACAAATAAACAAATAAACAAATAAACAAATAAACAAATAAACAAATAAACAAATAAACAAATAAACAAATAAACAAATAAACAAATAAACAAATAAACAAATAAACAAATAAACAAATAAACAAATAAACAAATAAACAAATAAACAAATAAACAAATAAACAAATAAACAAATAAACAAATAAACAAATAAACAAATAAACAAATAAACAAATAAACAAATAAACAAATAAACAAATAAACAAATAAACAAATAAACAAATAAACAAATAAACAAATAAACAAATAAACAATAAACAAATAAACAAATAAACAAATAAACAAATAAACAAATAAACAAATAAACAAATAAACAAATAAACAAATAAACAAATAAACAAATAAACAAATAAACAAATAAACAAATAAACAAATAAACAAATAAACAAATAAACAATAAACAAATAAACAAATAAACAAATAAACAAATAAACAAATAAACAAAAAAACAAATAAACAAATAAACAAATAAACAAATAAACAAATAAACAAATAAACAAATAAACAAATAAACAAATAAACAAATAAACAAATAAACAAATAAACAAATAAACAAATAAACAAATAAACAAATAAACAAATAAACAAATAAACAAATAAACAAATAAACAAATAAACAAATAAACAAATAAACAAATAAACAAATAAACAAATAAACAAATAAACAAATAAACAAATAAACAAATAAACAAATAAACAAATAAACAAATAAACAAATAAACAAATAAACAAATAAACAAATAAACAAATAAACAAATAAACAAATAAACAAATAAACAAATAAACAAATAAACAAATAAACAAATAAACAAATAAACAAATAAACAAATAAACAAATAAACAAATAAACAAATAAACAATAAACAAATAAACAAATAAACAAATAAACAAATAAACAAATAAACAAATAAACAAATAAACAAATAAACAAATAAACAAATAAACAAATAAACAAATAAACAAATAAACAAATAAACAAATAAACAAATAAACAAATAAACAAATAAACAAATAAACAAATAAACAAATAAACAAATAAACAAATAAACAAATAAACAAATAAACAAATAAACAAATAAACAAATAAACAAATAAACAAATAAACAAATAAACAAATAAACAAATAAACAAATAAACAAATAAACAAATAAACAAATAAACAAATAAACAAATAAACAAATAAACAAATAAACAAATAAACAAATAAACAAATAAACAAATAAACAAATAAACAAATAAACAAATAAACAAATAAACAAATAACAAATAAACAAATAAACAAATAAACAAATAAACAAATAAACAAATAAACAAATAAACAAATAAACAAATAAACAAATAAACAAATAAACAAATAAACAAATAAACAAATAAACAAATAAACAAATAAACAAATAAACAAATAAACAAATAAACAAATAAACAAATAAACAAATAAACAAATAAACAAATAAACAACTAAACAAATAAACAAATAAACAAATAAACAAAAAAGAAATAAACAAATAAACAAATAAACAAATAAACAAATAAACAAATAAACAAATAAACAAATAAACAAATAAACAAATAAACAAATAAACAAATAAACAAATAAACAAATAAACAAATAAACAAATAAACAAATAAACAAATAAACAAATAAACAAATAAACAAATAAACAAATAAACAAATAAACAAAAAAGAAATAAACAAATAAACAAATAAACAAATAAACAAATAAACAAATAAACAAATAAACAAATAAACAAATAAACAAATAAACAAATAAACAAATAAACAAATAAACAAATAAACAAATAAACAAATAAACAAATAAACAAATAAACAAATAAACAAATAAACAAATAAACAAATAAACAAATAAACAAATAAACAAATAAACAAATAAACAAATAAACAAATAAACAAATAAACAAATAAACAAATAAACAAATAAACAAATAAACAAATAAACAAATAAACAAATAAACAAATAAACAAATAAACAAATAAACAAATAAACAAATAAACAATAAACAAATAAACAAATAAACAAATAAACAAATAAACAAATAAACAAATAAACAAATAAACAAATAAACAAATAAACAAATAAACAAATAAACAAATAAACAAATAAACAAATAAACAAATAAACAAATAAACAAATAAACAAATAAACAAATAAACAAATAACAAATAAACAAATAAACAAATAAACAAATAAACAAATAAACAAATAAACAAATAAACAAATAAACAAATAAACAAATAAACAAATAAACAAATAAACAAATAAACAAATAAACAAATAAACAAATAAACAAATAAACAAATAAACAAATAAACAAATAAACAAATAAACAAATAAACAAATAAACAAATAAACAAATAAACAAATAAACAAATAAACAAATAAACAAATAAACAAATAAACAAATAAACAAATAAACAAATAAACAAATAACAAATAAACAAATAAACAAATAAACAAATAAACAAATAAACAAATAAACAAATAAACAAATAAACAAATAAACAAATAAACAAATAAACAAATAACAAATAAACAAATAAACAAATAAACAAATAAACAAATAAACAAATAAACAAATAAACAAATAAACAAATAAACAAATAAACAAATAAACAAATAAACAAATAAACAAATAAACAAATAAACAAATAAACAAATAAACAAATAAACAAATAAACAAATAAACAAATAAACAAATAAACAAATAAACAAATAAACAAATAAACAAATAAACAAATAAACAAATAAACAAATAAACAAATAAACAAATAAACAAATAAACAAATAAACAAATAAACAAATAAACAAATAAACAAATAAACAAATAAACAAATAAACAAATAAACAAATAAACAAATAATCAAATAAACAAATAAACAAATAAACAAATAAACAAATAAACAAATAAACAAATAAACAAATAAACAAATAAACAAATAAACAAATAAACAATAAACAAATAAACAAATAAACAAATAAACAAATAAACAAATAAACAAATAAACAAATAAACAAATAAACAAATAAACAAATAAACAAATAAACAAATAAACAAATAAACAAATAAACAAATAAACAAATAAACAAATAAACAAATAAACAAATAAACAAATAAACAAATAACAAATAAACAAATAAACAAATAAACAAATAAACAAATAAACAAATAAACAAATAAACAAATAAACAAATAAACAAATAAACAAATAAACAAATAAACAAATAAACAAATAAACAAATAAACAAATAAACAAATAAACAAATAAACAAATAAACAAATAAACAAATAACAAATAAACAAATAAACAAATAAACAAATAAACAAATAAACAAATAAACAAATAAACAAATAAACAAATAAACAAATAAACAAATAAACAAATAAACCAATAAACAAATAAACAAATAAACATATAAACAAATAAACAAATAAACAAATAACAAATAAACAAACAAGCAAACAAGCAAATAAACAAATAAACAAATAAACAAATAAACAAATAAACAAATAAACAAATAAACAAATAAACAAATAAACAAATAAACAAATAAACAAATAAACAAATAAACAAATAAACAAATAAACAAATAAACAAATAAACAAATAAACAAATAAACAAATAAACAAATAAACAAATAAACAAATAAACAAATAAACAAATAAACAAATAAACAAATAAACAAATAAACAAACAAACAAATAAACAAATAAACAAATAAACAAATAAACAAATAAACAAATAAACAAATAAACAAATAAACAAATAAACAAATAAACAAATAAACAAATAAACAAATAAACAAATAAACAAATAAACAAATAAACAAATAAACAAATAAACAAATAAACAAATAAACAAATAAACAAATAAACAAATAAACAAATAAACAAATAAACAAATAAACAAATAAACAAATAAACAAATAAACAAATAAACAAATAAACAAATAAACAAATAAACAAATAAACAAATAAACAAATAAACAAATAAACAAATAAACAAATAAACAAATAAACAAATAAACAAATAAACAAATAAACAAATAAACAAATAAACAAATAAACAAAAAACAAATAAACAAATAAACAAATAAACAAATAAACAAATAAACAAATAAACAAATAAACAAATAAACAAATAAACAAATAAACAAATAAACAAATAAACAAATAAACAAATAAACAAATAAACAAATAAACAAATAAACAAATAAACAAATAAACAAATAAACAAATAAACAAATAAACAAATAAACAAATAAACAAATAAACAAATAAACAAATAAACAAATAAACAAATAAACAAATAAACAAATAAACAAATAAACAAATAAACAAATAAACAAATAACCAAATAATCAATTAAACAAATAAACAAATAAACAAATAAACAAATAAACAAATAAACAAATAAACAAATAAACAAATAAACAAATAAACAAATAAACAAATAAACAAATAAACAAATAAACAAATAAACAAATAAACAAATAAACAAATAAACAAATAAACAAATAAACAAATAAACAAATAAACAAATAAACAAATAAACAAATAAACAAATAAACAAATAAACAAATAAACAAATAAACAAATAAACAAATAAACAAATAAACAAATAAACAAATAAACAAATAAACAAATAAACAAATAAACAAATAAACAAATAAACAAATAAACAAATAAACAAATAAACAAATAAACAAATAAACAAATAAACAAATAAACAAATAAACAAATAAACAAATAAACAAATAAACAAATAAACAAATAAACAAATAAACAAATAAACAAATAAACAAATAAACAAATAAACAAATAAACAAATAACAAATAAACAAACTAGCAAACACGCAAATAAACAAATAAACATATAAACAAATAAACAAATAAACAAATAAACAAATAAACAAATAAACAAATAAACAAATAAACAAATAAACAAATAAACAAATAAACAAATAAACAAATAAACAAATAAACAAATAAACAAATAAACAAATAAACAAATAAACAAATAAACAAATAAACAAATAAACAAATAAACAAATAAACAAATAAACAAATAAACAAATAAACAAATCAACAAATAAACAAATAAACTAATAAACACATAAACAAACAAACAAATAAACAAATAAACAAATAAACAAATAAACAAATAAACAAATAAACAAATAAACAAATAAACAAATAAACAAATAAACAAATAAACAAATAAACAAATAAACAAATAAACAAATAAACAAATAAACAAATAAACAAATAAACAAATAAACAAATAAACAAATAAACAAATAAACAAATAAACAAATAAACAAATAAACAAATAAACAAATAAACAAATAAACAAATAAACAAATAAACAAATAAACAAATAAACAAATAAACAAATAAACAAATAAACAAATAAACAAATAAACAAATAAACAAATAATCAAATAATCAAATAAACAAATAAACAAATAAACAAATAAACAAATAATCAAATAAACAAATAAACAAATAAACAAATAAACAAATAAACAAATAAACAAATAAACAAATAAACAAATAAACAAATAAGCAAAAAAAACAAATAAACAAATAAACAAATAAACAAATAAACAAATAAACAAATAAACAAATAAACAAATAAACAAATAAACAAATAAACAAATAAACAAATAAACAAATAAACAAATAAACAAATAAACAAATAAACAAATAAACAAATAAACAAATAAACAAATAAACAAATAAACAAATAAACAAATAAACAAATAAACAAATAAACAAATAAACAAATAAACAAATAAACAAATAAACAAATAAACAAATAAACAAATAAACAAATAAACAAATAAACAAATAAACAAATAAACAAATAAACAAATAAACAAATAAACAAATAAACAAATAAACAAATAAACAAATAAACAAATAAACAAATAAACAAATAAACAAATAAACAAATAAACAAAT
>OU612043.1:104711689-104716689 GCA_914767935.1 Coremacera marginata
AAAATAAGATACAGATGTTGAATTAGAAAGCGATAAAATAAGTTCAGAAAAGTATTTGAAAATTAATTTGTTTGGCAATGTCAAACTTTAAAAATCATTTTTTTCCTTTTTTTTCGATTATATTCAGAATCAGTTTCTCTAATGAGAAACCAAATACAATCGCCCATCATATTTGAATTCCAGGATCCCTGATAGCGTCTCTCCATGGATTTCATTTGTTGATAAAAAAGTTCACCGTGTTCGTCACTGACGTCACCACGGTTTGGGGGGAAAAAATTTAAGTGAGAATGCAGGAAGTGGATCTTCAAGGACATGTTTGCGCCTGTTGTAAGAATGATAAGAACGAGAAACCTGCATTAGAATAGGTACTAAAGTTAAATTCATTTAGAGAATTCATACCAGTTTTTGCATAAACCTTAAGTAAATCGTGAACAATTGTTTCGTATTCTGGATTCCTATTGTTACCCAAAAAACCAGATACAATCAACCGAAACGAATTCCATGCAGCATTCTCATCTGATGACAACAAGCTCTCAAATTGTTAATTTCTTAGCAATTTTTTTATTTGAGGGCCATCAAACAGGCCTTCCTTAATCTTTCCCAGCGTTAGATTTGGAAAAATTGTTCTTAAATAAGTAAACGCTTGACCATCTGTAACCAGGGTTTTGACGAAGTTTTTTATCAGTCCGAGTTTGATGTGCAAAGGTGACAAAATTATGTTTTCCATGCCAACAAGAGCTGCATATTTGACGTTGTGCATGCCCACTGTTTCGTCCTTTTTTTTAGGCCAGTCCTTTTTAATGTAATGCTTGGCACGAGCTCGACTGTCCCAAAGACAGAGAAAGCAGCAATTTTTAGTGTAACCACCTTGTAATCCACGCAACATGGCGACAACTTTTAAGTCACAACAAATTTTCCAGTTATGCTATTCATATTTCATATATTTCACCAATTTGTTAATTGCCTCATATGATCCCTTAATAGTGACAGCATGTGCGATGGGTATGGACGGATTGTGGTTTCCATTGCTTAATAAAACAGCTTTTAAACTGTCTTTGTTGCTGTCGATAAACAACCTCCACTATTTTGCGTCATACGGTTGATGTAACTCCTTAAACAACCCGGATATATCGTGACAAAAGCATATGTTGTCTCCCGTCCTTTAATATTTTGCATAAGGGTCATGCCGGTCTCGGTAGTATGATGAACTTACATCTTTAGCCAAGAAGTGTCGTTCTTTCATGCGCGATGCAAGTAAATCTGCATTTTCTTTTGTAAGATTCAGATCTCTAACCTAATCGTTCTTCCACTTGCATTTCTTTGTCTCGACAGCTTTCCTGTGATGTGCTTGTTTCTTGAGACATAGCTTTTTCAATGTGAAATTTCGGATACTGTATTCGATCTGAATGCAGAACTGGCAGCGTAAGCCCAGCAGCTAAATTTTTCGGGTAATTCCATCGCATAGTTTTCCCGAAGCCACTCGGTTTGCATAAGCAAAAATAGCATTCAGTGACATGACTCTGAGTATCTCTCCCAATCATTGGCTTGACGAATTTCATGTTTCGTCTGTGGGAAAAATAAATTATTGTAATCAGGGCCGCAAAACTTAATTTTTTTTTAGAAAATATAGATTCCTCCTATTTTAATTTTTTCTCAATTTTATAAATACTTGTGGCATAAATTTTTTAAATTTTGTCATATAAGAGACACCTTACCGATGGCCAACCATTCATATCCTTAACATTCTAAAACAAATACTTACTTGGAGGTAAAAATTGATTGACACACATGGCATATAAAACTTGGTGTCCAATGTTGATTTAAATTTTCAGGTGCCATTGCAAAATAATGGCAATACTTTTTTTGTAGCGAGTCCGTGAATTTATGTTTATTTTTATTAAAAACATATTATAACACACACTCACACAGTTTTAATCATCAAGATTTAAAAAAATTTAATTAGGCCGTGTATATAGTGTGCGCTTACAACGTACGTGCTTACAAAAGATGCATACTGATATGAAATAGAGAACTGAAGGCAGTAGCATTTTTGTGACCTATTGCGAATTGTTAAAAAATTCCAGGAAATAACCTTCTAGCGTCGCCAACCAAGCATGTTGCGCAGTTTTTATTTCTAAAAAGTACAGCCCATGCACAAGGAAAGTAAATAAAAAGAGCTCCAATTAGCTTCCACTCAAGCCTTTCACTCAAACACAGGTATGCGAAAAGGATACGCTATAAGCAACTAAAAAAATAAAAAAAAAAAATACAAAAAAAAACCGATTTGACCTGTTTTACGTCAGCAACAAAAGAACAGGGAAAAATCTAGCGTATCAAGCGAATCTAGCAAACATACTGAATTTTTAGCTTTAGCTGCTTGTAGCGTACTCTTTCTCGTATATCTAACTCTGAGTTAAAGGCTTGAGTGGAAGCGAATAAGACCTCTTTTTTATCTATACTATTAATAAATCTGTAGCCACTGTTTATGTTTACTCATCACGTTTAAACGACAACTCAGATTTTTTTAAAATTTTGTACACATATTTATAGGTCAGCAGAGAGTGCAATAGGATACTTTATTTTAACCCATTAACAACCAATGTTACTATATGGAAACATATGCGTCTCGAATTTTCATTATATACTGCATAATATTTCAAAAGTTTTAGTGCCAGTTTTTTAAAAAAAGTAAAATTAGCATGCAATAATAACTTATTTCTGCTCAATGGCATACATAGTTTTCACCAAAATGTTGCTTTAAGTCTAAAAATGTCTGTTTTTTATGGTTTTCTTTCGGCCCTAATGGATTAAACTGCACTTCGGTTAAACGAGAACAAAATCAATAAACGCTTTTAAATTTCATTCAATTTGATACCAAAATCATGTATGTAGTTTGAAAACTGTGAAAAATTTTAGTACCAGATCTTTTTAGTATTAATTATAAGCTGAGAATGAGAGAAAAACGACTTGAAATTCACACTTTTAGCTTTGAAGGCAAATATTTCAGTCAGTTTGCAATGGATTTCAATAATTTTTTTTGAACAATGTTGTTTGTTAAAATATCCTTCAAACATAAGTTGAAATTTTTACTAAACCAAAGTATTAATATTTTTAAAAATTTTTTTAAAAAATGTTCAAAAATTTTTAGTTTAAGCCAAAAAATTGGATAAAAGTTGTTTTTATTGTAAAAAAAATTAAATCCAAAATTTAGGTTTTCGATTTCCTATCAGATGATATAACAATCTTAAGGTTAATAATTTGTAGTATTACTTAAACAATAAAAAATCGTTTTGGTAGCGAAAAATCAAGCCTACCCACTATCAATTTTTGAATGAAAACTTTTTGAAAACCCGGCGAAGCGGCGGGTTTAAGCTAGTATATATATATATATATATATATATATATACAAATATATACAATCCACATCTGAATACAATCCACAAAAATGGGTCAAAATAATTTTTAAACGATTGCAAAACAATTTAATTTTCGAATACTTTTGAACTTATTTTATCGCTTTGTAATTCAACATCTGTATCTTATTTCCTTTCCTATTTACCTTTTAAGGATTTATGTAGATATTTAATATTTCGTTAAGAATAAAAGTTTTTAAATAAAAAATAATTTCAGATGTGTTTATATTAAATTAACCGGCATTAAATGAAAAAATCATAAAAAAAATATATAAAAAGAATTTTTTTAAAAAATAAGCTTTTATTTAAAACCAAAACGTGAACTAAAAAGAAAAAATAAATTTTAGTGACATTTGTCATATATCTATATTGTAGGTATATTCATTTTGAAAATTTCTAAATTTATATACGTCCCTAGAACTTACCTATTTACGTACGCTTTTATTATGATGATGGGTAACCAAGAGAGAGGTTGTTCTGAATCTAGAATATACCTACAATATACATATATGGCAAATGTCACTGAAATTTTTTTTTTCTTTTTAGTTCACGTTTTGGTTTTAAATAAAATCTTATTTTCTAAAAATTTTTTTTTATATATTTTTTATTTTTTAGTCTTACAGTTTTATTATGAACATCTTTTATTTTGAAAGCCTTACATATAGCATTTTAAGTTTTTAAGCCATTAACTTTAACAGTACATATTAACATGATTTATACCATTTACATTATTTATTGCATAATATACTTCATTATGATTATTATGATTATTATTATTATGATATGCATTTTTATTGATTTGTGGGCGGGAATAGGAGGTGTGGCCATTTTAAACCCCTAGCTATTACTTGATGTAAATGTGCTGCCAAATTTTCAGCTGAATCGGCCTAGTATTTTTGGAGATATATCATTTTTATTGATTTCTGTGCGGTAAAAGAAGGTGTGGCAACATTATTTTCTAACCCATGCATTACTTGAAGGATATTTACTGCCAAAATTTTAGCTGAAACAGCCCGGTAGTTTTGGAAATATATGAATTTGTGGGCGGCAAAACGGCGTGTGGTGAAATATTTATCTTAAACCCCATTTTCTACTTGAAGGAAATTTACTACCAAAATCTCGTCTGAATCGGCCTAGTATTTTTGGAGATATATCATTTTTATTGATTTCTGGGTGGTAAAAGGGGGTGTGGCAACATTTTTTTTTCGAACCCATGCAATACTTGGAGGACATTTACTGCCAAAATTTCAGCTGAAACAGCCCGGTAGTTTTAAAGATATATTCATTTGTGGGCGGTAAAAGGGTTGTGGTCAAATTTTTTTCTTAAACCCTATTTTCTACTTGAAGAAAATTTACTACCAAAATTTCATCTGAATCGGCCTAGAAGTTTTCGAGATACAGCATTTTTATTGATTTGTGGGCTGTAAAAGGGGGTGTGGCAAAAATTCTCTTAATATTGTATTGTCACCGGGTTTACACATGTATGCTAAATTTCAGCTTAAGCGGAGACCCACAAGGTGTCGAAAAATTGTTTGCAAGATTTGCGGACATACATACGAACGAAGCAAGTTAAATAAATGCTTATAA